>JACRUU010000020.1:3190766-3245766 GCA_030449085.1 Kryptopterus vitreolus
CCCTTCTGCGGCACAAAAAAAGCCGATGTCCCCAGGTGACGCGGGAGCGGGTGCGATTCAGCGAAAAGGTTCAATACCATGGCTATTGCCCGGACTGTGACCTCCAGTATGACATTGACAACACAGATATGCACTTACACGGCGAGCTTTTTGACATGAAACTAAGCCCCATTCATCAGTGCTCCTCCATGGCCCCAGCCCATGTTCTGATGGAAAACGGTGGGCTGAGCCTCAGTCACAGCTTCCCTCCTTCAACTCAACCTTGTGTGCCTCATCATGCTACTCCAAAACCACAGAAAACCATACTACGCAAATCTACCACAACAACCGTTTGATATAAAGATCCCCCTAAAATGAGACCTGAATTATTCTTTTATATATTTTGTTTAATGAAGAAGCACTTTGTACTACAGTATTATATGGATTATATGGAAGACTAAAGCGGCTACGGTGATGACTTCATTCAACGGAGTGCAACGAAAGTAAGTGATTGGTGAGTACTCTTGTCAAACGAGCCCAATATGACTGTTGTGGGAATGCTGGATAGAGCGATATTAGAAGAAAGGTATGGAATACAAATTCATAGACCGGTCGTGTCTGAGATGTCATTTTTCTTTTTTTTTTTTTTTTTCCCTGGGGAACGGGACAAAATATTGGCTAGCAGGTAGTTGAGATTAATTCATTCTGGAGGGAAATTGGACACATAATCAAATAGCGCCTGAAACAAATATGACCTTAATTGTTTGAAACGGCTTGGACCTGGAAAAAAAGGTAGATTTTTTCATACGGAGTTAGTGTAGGAACTTTTTTGCATATATATATACTGCGAATGAGGATGAAGATGTATTTGATAATGACTTCAGGTCAGACACTATGGTCATTAAATATTTATATAGACTCATAAATTAACCGGTCTATGAAAATGTGAAGGGTTGAAGTCAGACGCTAAGTGTAATCTGGCCCAGTCTGTCTATTGAATGGCAGGTATCCAAAATTGTATAAATTGGTTATAGTGTATTATACACATATATACATGCGATTTGAGTTTAACCATACTGCATATGGACGTGGCATGGAGTCATTCAGGGATATGTTTAAATCCTACAGTATGCTCTGGTGATATTACAGTAACACATGTCCCACTTTTTACATTCAAATCAAATGAGAGGCTTTTTCAATGCTAAGGGTTTAGGAAAGGAGGCATACCCCGGAGCGAACTGAAAATAGCAACCTCCACTAATTAGAAGAATTAAGCAAACGCTGATTATGGAATTTCACTCCTGCTTTGCATCAACCTAAATATCAACTCAAGTGTCAGTTGCGTTCAGTGCAGTGGTGGAAATGAATTATGAACCTCTTTGTTAAAGGGTTACCGAGCTGACATCAAAACTCCATCAAACGTATACATTTACATTTACATTTGCGGTATTTAGCAGACGCCCTTATCTAGGGCGACGTACAGGAAGTGCTTTAGGTCTCGCTCTAAGGATAAGATTTAGTCAAGAAAGGTAAATACAAACTTAAGCACACGAGGATAGACAGTTGCCTTTTTTCCTGGACAGAGGGAGATAAAAGAGAATAAAAGGAATGTTAGGATGGGTGTTGTAGGAAGATGTAGGTCTTCAGTCGGCGTTTGAATGTAGACAGTGTCTCCGTTGTTCGGACCTCCAGTGGAAGTTCGTTCCACCACATCGGTGCCAGAACAGAGAAGAGCCTTGAGCTGGTCTTACCTTTTACCCTGAGAGACGGTGGAACCAGACGAGCAGTGCTGGACGCTCTCAGGCAGCGAGGTGCAGTATGGGAGGTGATGAGGTTTCTGAGGTATGAAGGTGCAGATCCATTTTTGTCGTTTATAGGCGAGCGTCAGTGTTTTGAATCTGATGCGTAAGAGCAGCTACAGGAAGCCAGTGGAGCGAGCGCAGCAGTGGGGTAGTGCGAGAGAATTTAGGCAGGTTGAACACAAGTCGCGCAGCTGCATTATGAATCATTTGCAGTGGACGAATAGCGTTCTGAGGTAGAACCTGCCAGCAGAGACTCTTATACGACTCTGATAGAGTGTGTGTTTTTTCCCCCCCTTCGGTATAAAAATATTAATTCAGTTTAAACTATAAATACTATATTTCAATCATCCTTTATCAATAATCCAAGCCACTGGTTATTAGGGAGGTGGAAGTCCAGTGGTTAAGGTGATGGCCTCTGGACCGTAAGATTACAGGTTCAAACCCCACCACCACCATCACGCTGCTGCTAGCGGGCCCTTGAGCAAGACCCTTAACTCTCAGTTGTAAGTCGCTCTGGATAAGGGCGTCTGCCAAATGCCATGAATGTAAATGTAATTATTACAAAGCTATGCATTTGCTCTATCCAGTAGTTTAATGTTTCAGACAAAGATAAAGTCTAGACAGGCGTATAAAGCAAGATGACACTTGTACAGACTCTCAGTAATCCGAAACAATAATGAAATCTAGACACCCGACAAGTTGAAAGAAATTTCATTGTTAACATTTTTCTTTTGACCTTTGAGCAAATAACCAACTGTGTGGTACATGTTATAGGTTATGAAAAGGTTCATAAATAATAATAAATAAATAAATAGAATGTGAGAGAATGTGTGCTCGAATTTTAAGCACAACGATTACTAAGGCAAAAAAAAAAATGTCCAGGATGCCAGAGCCTGGTAATAAAATCACAACCTTATTCAAGGGCAAGCCAAAACAAGATTGGAACATCATCAAACCATCAATATGCAAATAACTATATTTAAAGTTTAATGGCTGCTATTACCGTATTTTTTTATTGCCCAGCGCAACCTCCAAGATGCTTGATTGGATTCAGATGTGGGAACTTTGGAGGGCCGAGTCAGCGCCTCGAACTCTTCTTCATGTTCCTCAAACCATTCCTGAATCATTTCTTTTTCACGGAGGCAGGGAGCAGGGAGCATTATCCTGTAAAAAGACACCGTTACGGGTGTACCTGGTCTGAACACTGTGTCCAAAGAATTTGTATCTATTGGAGGAGCTTTTGGTGGTGCACAGGGGATAGAATAGGCACGCTGTCTTGTCTGTGGTTACGCCGCCCCATATATATCAAGCTGAGCTGCACTGTCTTCTGACACCGTTCTGTAATAGCCAGCATCAAGCCAGCATTTTCAGGATGGGCCAAATCTTGCTCGGCAAACAGATCGTGAGCCCATGAAACTGTCATTGGTTCACTGGAAATCCTTCTTTGGACCATTTTTGGTAGGTAATTACTACTACATACTAGGAACACTTCTCAAAATTGTGCGGTTTTGGAGATGCCCTGACCACAATTTGGTCTTTGTCAAAGGCACTCAATGCTTAGACTTAGATCCTCCCCCCCTTTAAATTCAATAAGCAGCTGTTCAGTTGCTGTCTAACACAGGGGTCACCAACGTGGTGCCCGCGGGCGCCAGGTCTCCCCCAAGGACCACATGAGTAGCTCTCAGGCCTGTTCTAAAAACTCATCAGTGAGATGCATCTAAAATGTTAGTTAACTCACAATAGTGAACTCACAATACGTATTGTGAGAAATCATCAGTGTCATTAATTATAATATATAACTAAAGGCAAATTATTTCAGAAGAGTGCGGCAAACTGGGAGCCCTTTGTATGTATCTATGAAGTAGCTCTCAGGTTCAAAAAGGTTGTTGACCCCTGGTCTAACACATCCCACTGCTGGAAAAGTGCCATAGTAACTAGATAATCCGTTTTCTTCATTTTATATATATATCAATATATCAAATATATATCTAAATGAATATATAACATGGTTTGAGCTCCTGGGACTGTTCTTACACCAATAGAATAGATGTTCCAGTGCTGACGTACTCAGAATTCACAGTCTAGTCTTTTCGAGAACATTAGAATGTAATTCCATACAAACCGTCCCTATATTTAGAACAGGATCCCTGTTGTATTCTTCCTGCACATGTTTAAAATAATCATTCCCCTTGGGTGCTATAAAACAAGCTAAAAGAGAAAAGCGAGTTTACCAATATTCACAAAAGTTGTTAGGTCACCCGCATGCACCAAAATCCCCCAGTGGCCCGTGCTGTTAAAGCGAACACTTGACAAGTCTCGGTCATGTGTGTGTGGAGTTTGTGCATGTTCTCCCCGTGTCTCAGGGGTTTTTTCTCCGGGTTCTCCGGTTTCCTCCCGGTCCAAAAACATGCATGGTAGGTTGATTGGCACCTTGGAAAATTGTCCCTAGTGTATGAATGTGTATGAATGTGAGTGTGTGTGTGTGTGTATGCCCTGCGATGCGTTGGCATTCCATCCAGGGTGTATCCTGCCTTAACGCCCATAGACGCATGAGATAGGCACAGGCTCCCCGTGACCCGAGAAGATCGGATAAAGCGGTAGAAGATGAATGAATGAATGAATGAATATCTATATATATATGTATATAGTTGTTTGTTTTTGACCCAACCTCAGTTTCCTAGGTTGGGTCAAAAATACACACATGGAAAGTGTGAGATTATTGAGGAAATTGTTGAAATATCTGTCAATTGGTGTAAATAAATCAGCTCAATGTGATAGTGGGAGGCAAATGTCACGATACAGGGAGTGAATCAGACGCACTGCTATTCAACAGAACAGAGAATTTGTCGGCAGTCACTTTCATTACAGAAATGTTAGCATGCTGAGATTTGTCCATATTGATCAAGTGGCTGTTTCTTTCTGACTGTATTTATTCCATTCTCTGTAATATAAGATTAAATAACTTGGTTTGACGGATGTATCTAAATCTTATTTTTATTACTTAATAGGTCTTATGAGGATGTGTCTTTTTCCCTTGTAGAAATGATTCTTTAACTGACATCTTTTTACTATAGACCATTGTTTCCCCAGATTTGAGTTGTGGAGTTCCTGTGTGAGTTACTGTGTGGGTTGCGTCCCGATTCTCAGTTTCCCTTCCCGGAGTGAACGAATGTGTGGTGTGCTGCTGGTTTAATGGGCTCCCGTCCATGGCGTACTTGCTGCTTCATGCGTAGCGTTCTCAGAATTCCTGTCTGGTTCTGCACCCACTGTGAACCTAACCAGGATCAAGCATTTACAGCAGATAAATAATCATTTCATGCTGAAAATACTGTAATTCAAATGGTAATCACAGTGTAATCAAGCTATCAATCAAGGTTGGTCATGTACCTCGCTAGGCAAAGAGTTTTTAAAAGGGAAGAAAAGACACCGAGCAGTATTATCGAGTAATCTAATCGAGTAATCTATTTTTTTTGGATATTATATTGTTTGGACCGTATAATGATGTTTAAATTAAAGGAGTGTAAATTGATTTTTAGCACATAGTCCAATTTCTCCTGAAACTTCATTCATTCATCTTCTACCGCTATATCCGATCTTCCCTCGGGTCACGGGGAGTCTGTGCCTATCTCAGGCGTCTATGGGCATTAAGGCAGGAAACACCCTGGATGGAATGCCAACCCATCGCAGGGCACACACAAACACACTCACATTCACACACACATTCATACACTAGGGACAATTTTCCAAGGTGCCAATCAACCTACCGTGCATGTTTTTGGACCCTGGACCGGGAAACGGAGAAACCGGAGAACCGGGAGAAAAACCCCCTGAGACACGGGGAGAACATGCAAACTCCACACACACATGGCCGAGACGGGAATCGAACCCGGGCCCTGGTGGTGTGAGGCGAACGTGCTAACCACTAAGCCACCGTGCATGGAATTAGGCAGACATATGTCAGACATAATGCGAAAGCATAAACAAAAGTGTGTCGTTTATTTTAATGACATACCTGCTATTAAAATTCTTAATGATTGTTCTATCACTCAAAATTTCATGTACAATTCTGATCCAAATTGGCAAAGGTGGAATAAGTGGAATAAGACACTAGTAGTCTACACAAGGACTGGGATATGGAAATGCTGACACTGTGCCAAAAATGCAGCAAATGCTATTTAATAAGATAGCAAAAAAAATGTTTGTAATGCAGAAGTTCTGCTTTGTCAGTTGTGTGTCCTCAATTTGTCTAAAAGACCTCAGATTCATCTAAACATCTATTAAAGGAACATCTTATAATGTCCGACGGTCTTTCTTTGCAGCAGAGACCACTTGCTTTAACATAGATATTTGGTATATACGAGTGAACTCAAGCAGAGTCTTAAAACGCCACTCGAGATTTTGTATTAAGAGGGGACGAAGAAGGAGAGATCTAAGGGACTGTGAAAGAGGGTTCATTATTGGGCCACAGATGTCAGAAGCTTCAGGCACAAAGGCTTCTGATCTGGTCGTGTTTCAGAACGAACAACGATTGAAGTGACATTTACAGTGACGTCGATAGGAAAGGCATCGGTAAATATGCAAAGGTACACGCAAAAATGAACAATCAATTCATATAATGCTCATTCATTCATTCATCTTCTACCACTTTATCCGATCTTCCCTCGGGTCACGGGGAGTCTGTGCCTATCTCAGGCGTCTATGGGTATTAAGGCAGGATACACCGTGGATGGAATGCCAACCCATCGCAGGACACACACACACACACATTCATACACTAGGGACAATTTTCCAAGGTGCCAATCAACCTACCGTGCATGTTTTTGGACCGGGAGGAAACCGGAGAACCCGGAGAAAAACCCCCCGAGGCACGGGGAGAACATGCACAAACTCCACACACACATGGGCGAGACGGGAATCGAACCCGGATCCTGGTGGTGTGAGGTGAACGTGCTAACCACTACGCCACCGTGCCCCTATATAATGCTCATGCGAGGGGGGAAAAAATGCATAGAGGGGAATTTCAGTGCGGGTAGAGATCAGACTGTCAGATGTCAGACGACTGCCTGGGATGGATATTATATAGGGTTTCTTACGCAATATTTTTTACAAAGAGAAAATGCACAATTCAGAGATGCAAAAATCTATAAACAGTGGACTACAGAGATGTGAAAAAAGCGATATTGTCCGATGAGTCATCCATAATCACATTGGGCAAGCCTTTTTTTCGTGGCAAATTAAGGGTTCCGGTGGATGCTGTTATGTTGGTGACCTCCATCTTCCTGGATCCACTTTTCCTCTTAAAGGGAAGGGTCACTGCAAATCAATAGAAAATTATTCGAATTGATTTCACAGCAGCGTTAGAACGCTCTCTCCCTACCACCATTACTGCAACACTAATTGAGATAATATCCTTGGGAAGAATGTAGAATATAAGAGATGTGTACAGAATGTATTCTGGTGGCATCATTTCCTCTACTGCTGACAGTAACATTTATATGCATTTCTAACTTGCACAAGAGGGGCACGGAGGGTCAGTGCTTAGCACGTTCGCCTCACACCGCCAGAGTTGGGGTTCGATTCCCATCTCGGCCATATGTGTGTGGAGTTTGTGCATGTTCTCCCCGTGCCTCAGGCGGGTTTTTCTCCGGGTTCTCTGGTTTCCTCCCCGGTCCAAAAAACATGCACGATAGGTTGATTGGCACCTTGGAAAATTGTCCCTAGTGTATGAATGTGTGTGTGAATGTGAGTGTGTGTGTCCTGCGATGGGTTGGCATTCCATCCAGGGTGTATCCTGCCTTAATGCCCATAGACACCTGAGATAGACACAGACTCCCCGTGACCCGAGGGAAGATCGGATAAAGCGGTAGAAGATGAATGAATGAATGAACTTGCACAAGATAGATACTGATCTAAATGTATCGAAATGCAGAACTAATACACCCGAAGGCTATGAGATGTAAATGGGCCCTTTACACTATTAGAATTATTTTGTTACATGACAATTCTGGATGTTTTTTTTTTATTATTATTTGTTGCAGTATTTGCATAATATATATATATATATTTGGATAAAGTAATGCAGGCCAACCATTAAGTATGTAAGGCTTTTACGCGGGAGCATAAATCCCTATGGGCGAAAAGCAAGAAACGATGAGATGAATCTCTGACATGGTGAGCATTTGCTGCTTTATAGCTCTGTGTGATGAGTTCTTAACATTGAGTAAAAAGGGTCCAGTGGAGTCTCCTAAGACAGAAAAAGAAAGAGCAAAGCATTAGAGGGGCTGTATAATATGTGTCAGCATATTCTTTGTCTCTGTTTGCTCTTCAAAGAGGCTGTCAGCCATGAAGGACTATAATGCTGAGTGCCCATCTAGCCATGGGTGGTAGGCTCTTGCCACACTTTAAGTGGATGTGCATTTATTTATTTTTTATTTTTTTGTGCTTTATTTGCTGCCAATGGTTTTGTTAAAGCTGGTCATTGGGTGAGGATTCAGTGAAACCTCACAGTAAATACCCCGAAATACCACTATCCCGGAGCATTGACCCGCTGTGATCATGAGATCAACATTCTTCTGTTTATCTTTTGGAAAAGGGTTTACTAGGCCTAATCAGACAGCTTATTTGAATAAGCTATTTGTGTTGGGAAGGTTACTTTGGGAATGTAATCGATTACAGACGGCAAATTCTGTATCCTATTCAAAATGTAACTTTTCAATTACTTGTGAAGTAACTGATTAGATTTGATTACTTCAATTTGTCCACTAGGTGGCGCTTACTGTTATTAACATTCTAAGGAACAAAACACATTTCAAACCCTCAGGAAAAAGTAGAGCTGCATCAGAATCAACTTTTTGTCAGGCGGAGTTGGGCTATTTGGGCGGAGATCTTTGGGATTTGTAATCTATAACATTATCATTCATTCATTCATTTTCTACCGCTTTATCCGATCTTCCCTCGGGTCACGGGGAGCCTGTGTCTATCTCAGGAGTCTATGGGCATTAAGGCAGGATGCACCCTGGATGGAATGCCAATCCATCGCAGGGCACACACACACTCATTCACACACACATTCACACACTAGGGACAATTTTTCCAAGTGCCAATCAACCTACCGTGCATGTTTTGAACCGGGAGAAACCGGAGAACCCGGAGAAACCCCTGATGCACTGGGAAGAACATGCAAACTCCACACAACACATGGCCGAGACGGGAATCGAACCCGGACCCTGGCGGTGTGAGGCGAACGTGCTAAGCCACCGTGCCCACTGAAACATATATTCATTATTCATTCATCTCTACCTATTACGATCTTCCCTCGGGTCACAGGGAGTCTGTGCCTATCTCCCTAGGGCATTAAGGCAGGATCACCCTAATGTAATGCCAACCCATCCACACACACACACACCATTCACATTCATACACTAGGACATTTTCCAAGGTGCCAATCAATACCGTGCATGTTTTTGGACCGGGAGAAACTGGAGAACCGGAGAAAAACCCCCTGAGGGGGAACACACAACCGACCTCCACCCAACTACGAAAAAACCCCACAACAACTAAGCCACCGTGAGGTGCATGCCCCAACAGCATTAATGGCGGGAAAACTGAGAACCCGGAGAAAAACCACTGATGCACGGAGGAGAACATGAAACTCCACACACACAAATGGCCGAGATGGGAATCGAACCCGGACCCTGGCGGTGTGAGGCGAACGTGCTAAGCCACCGTGCCCCACTTTAACATTATCATTCATTCATTCATTCATCTTCTACCTGCTTTATCTGATCTTCCCTCGGGTCACGGGGAGTCTGTGCCTATCTCAGGCGTCTATGGGCATTAAGGCAGGATACACCCTGGATGGAATGCCAACCCATCGCAGGGCACACACACACACACACATTCATACACTAGGGACAATTTTCCAAGGTGCCAATCAACCTACCGTGCATGTTTTTGGACCGGGAGGAAACCGGAGAAACCGGAGAACCCGGAGAAAAACCCCCTGAGACACGGGGAGAACATGCACAAACTCCACAAACACACATGGCCGCGAGACGGGAATCGAACCCGGACCCTGGCGGTGTGAGGCGAACGTGCTAAGCCACCGTGCCCCACTTTAACATTATCAAAAGTAACTAATTTAATTACATGTTTTTTTTTTTGACACAGATGTCATAAATATTGTAAAGCTAACACTGATACTGACAATGTTTAAGAAGTTCATTGCTCTTAACTGTGCCAAATGTCATTTTATAACTATTCCTTTTGATGATTGTGGTTAAGCGTGTTCTTCTGTCAGGTATGATGATGGAGTTAAAAATACATTCTTTGCAAATGAGCAGTGTTTTTTTTTTTATAGTGATACCTGAAAGCAAAATGCCATGCTATAAAGGATTCAGCAGCTGTAAATAATGCCATGCAGTTCAGACACCTCAGCTGTTCTTCCAGAGGTAAACATAGGAACAACCGAAGCTCTTTGCTAAAACGGCTGTATCAGCTGGTTTGGGGAAGAGGTTTGTCCAGGCAGAAAGAAATTGCCAAATCAGGGTTATACCTGAAATGTTCTCACTCTCCTATGCATGAGATATTTCATCATATGAAGAATAGATGATGAATTTTCTATTTTTTTATTGATTTTTTGCTTTTTTCATTATTTTACATTTGCAAATGCACACCAAATAAAGGACATGCTTTCACAGTTTCATCATAATGGAAAATAAATAAATGTGTCAAAGCTGAGGTGGATGCACTGGATGCTTCCTTAGAGGGAGCATACGTCGCTGGATGCACTTCTCCCCAGAGTGGGAGGAAAAATCAATAATATCTTTCGCCATTCTCAACCCACATACGCTTATATTTACTGAGAAAAGCTCCTGTACTCGCCAGAGAGAGAGAGAGAAACACAGTCGGATCAGCCGTATTCTTGTATATAAAATATACAGTTGTACAAATTGTGTAGGTTAAGGATCTTTTGCATCAAAAACAAGAATACAATTAGAATTGGGGCAATTATAATGTCTTCGTAATTTCTTGCAAAATACAATATTGAAGGGTGAAGGTGGTTTAAAGGTTGCGGTTGAGAGAAAATGATAGCTGTAGAGCCATTCAACATGGGTATTTACTAGTTCTACGCATAGACTGAATTCTGGCTTGGATGAAAGAATGTATGATTGCAAATGAATAATATTTAAGTGAACAGCAACCGGATCACGTCAATGCCACAAGAAGCATTTACAAATGAGAAGTGTATAGATTTGGGGCACGGTGGCTTAGTGGTTAGCCCGCCGCCTCACACCGCCAGGGTCGGGGTTCGATTCCCGTCTCGGCCATGTGTGTGTGGAGTTTGCATGTTCTCCCCGTACCTCAGGGGGTTTTTCTCCGGTTTCCTCCCGGTCCAAAAACATGCACAGTAGGTTGATTGGCCCCTTGGAAAATTGTCCCTAGTGTGTGAATGTGTGTATGAATGTGTGTTTGTGTGTCCTGCGATGGGTTGGCAATCCTTCCAGGGTGTATCCTGCCTTAATGCCCATAGACGCCTGAGATAGACACAGACTCCCCGTGACCCGAGGGAAGATCGGATAAAGCGGCAGAAGATGAATGAATGAATGAATGAAAAGTGTATAGATTAGAATAGATTTCTATTTTCAACCTAATACACAACCCGAATACTCAGCTGTTTGGGCGAGTTCCTGCACAATGGCTTAAACCAGTTTCCTTTTGCAAAAATAATGATGTCATGGCCGTCAATCATATACAGACAGACACAGATAGATATGCCATTGTGTACATCAAGGGTTAAAATCACACAATCGTGGTTCCAGAAGAGATTTCTGGGTCACTGGGAATCAGCACGTCCCTTTGGACTGGGTTTGTGGACTTTGAGTGAATAGTCCCCTAGGAACATTAGTGAGCTTGTTAAGGCGTGTTTAATCCCCAGGTTTGTGCTAGAATGCAGCTGTTAGGTCTGTAAGAAAGATGCTTAACCTTCAACTGCCTAGCTTTATACTTGGATTATATTCTGTCTCAGACATATTGTAGTAGATGAATGCATGTGAGTTGAATCACAAAATGAAACAAGTTCCCTAAGTGGTTAGCACGTTCGCCATACAACTCAGGATTGGGGGTTCGATTCCCTCCTCCGCCATGTGTGTGCCTGTGTGTGTGTGTGTGTGTGTGTGTGTGTGGAGTTTACATGTTCTCCCCGTGCATCAGGGTTTTTTTTCACCGGTTTCCCAACCGGTCCAAAAACATACACTGTAGTTGATTGGCACCTTGGAAAAAATGTCCCTAGTATATGAATGTGTGTGTGTCCTAGGATTGGATGGCACCGCATCCAGGGTGTATCCTGCCTTAATACCCCAAGACGCCTGAGATAGGCACAGGATCCCCAAAACCTGAGGGAAGATGGGATATAGTGGTAGAAGATGAATGAAGATTCCTTACAGTCATCGTGCAATGTTATTCTTACATCCGCTCCATTTTGAACCGTGCTTTCATTTTGTCTTAATTGCAATATTCGAGTTCAAATCGTTCGTTCATTTTCTCCGCAGGTCCTTTAATGGCTGAAGAAATACCACAGCGACTGCCTGACCAACTCAGTTTCATACGACGCTCAATGAGAAAGCACGTCAGAAAGCTTTTAGATCACTACCAAAGGCCTCATCACGGACGAAGAAACAAGTACGACAAGCAAGATCACTCACCTAAGTCATCTCCAATCAGTTCAACTGATTGGCCAAAGGGTGTGAAATGTTTGTTGTAGAAACACGTCTGTGATTCCAGCAGACAAATTTGTGAACGGGGGGGGGGGGGGGGGGGGGGGGGGGGGGGGGGGGGGGGTGGGGGGGGGGATTTTGAGAAAGAATGGGGGAGTCACAACATTTTCTTCTTTTTCGATTCCAACTTTCTGTTTTATTTCTGTAGCAGAAATCCTACAATGACCTAAAAATGACTTTTTGTAGCTGAACTGGCTATAACGTATATAAGTGCCGTATTTTTGCTGCTGAAAATGTGAGAACAGTTAATAGGATCCACTTTAAGGTGATGGCTTCACATTACATCTTGTCTTATGAATTAGTATCCTATTTAAGTAATACTTGCAATGCCCTTTTGATTATTGCCTTTGAATGATATGGGGAACCTCTGGAAGGTGTAGAGAAATATACATTCAAGTGTCAAGTTTTATATAAAAAAAGGATTTTGAAAGAAAAAAAACACACACACACACACACACACATACATATATATATAATATATATATATATATATATATATATATATATATATATATATATATATATAATATAAGAACATATTTTTTTGATATTTCCTAAAGTGATTTTAAAGATTTTCTGAACGTTAATCACTGCAGGGCATTTATTTAGATAATTTATTTATGTACTATTCCAAAGTATAAGAAATGATTAAAGGTTTGTTTTTGCATATGTTGTGGGTGCGTTTATGTGTGATTGTGTTTCTAATGAATTACAAATGGATGAATTTGTTTTCATGTATACACTTAGACAAAAAAAAAAAAGAAATTGGAATTCTTGAACAAGCCTGTCATGTGTTCTGATCTTTTAATGGAAACATATAAGTGCTTTGTCCGAAAACATTTTATAACACAGCTCATGTGGACTCTCAAGACACGCATTTGCATCTGATGACTAATACCGCTGTTTCATACCCAGAAATATAGTGTTGTTTCTGATATTGTGCAACAGCTATAAGCCATTTACCCAAGAAATAAACATTCTATTAATAATAACTGATACATTTGTTTTTCTGAGGATGAAACTCTGTCCAGTAAACAGAACACTTCCACAAAGTCCTCTTTAGCTTCTTGTGCTTTATGGAGACAGTGAAAATATTTCTATTATGCGGAATCGTCTATGTGTTATTTATAAATAGTAACAACACTTAAAAATGATTAAAAAAAAAAGAAATAAAAAATGGTCCTGACCTACAAAACTGACACGACCGAAATGAAATAAAGAGGTATTTTTAAGATGTCATTGTCAGCACTTTGCACTGTAAATCAGATCTTTATATAGGAGCATAATGATCTGCTGTAAAATGTGAAATACAGAGTTTGTGTCTTATTGTGTTAGTCTGAGTGAGCTATGTGATCTTTTGCCACAATTGGGTTTTGCTGAAGGAAATGCAAATCAACCAGATGGAGGCTACGAAACACTTCTGTAAAGTCATTCGGTATAAACGGGTCTGGTAAATGATACGACTATAATAAAATATAGAATATAGATATACCTGGGGGCACGGTGGCTTAGTGGTTAGCACGTTCGCCTCACACCGCCAGGATCCGGGTTCGATTCCCGTCTCGGGAATGTGTGTGTGGAGTTTGCATGTTCTCCCCGTGCCTCAGGGGGTTTTTCTCTGGGTTCTCCGGTTTCCCCCCGGTCCAAAAACATGCACGGTAGGTTGATTGGCACCTTGGAAAATTGTCCCTAGTGTATGAATGTGTGCGTGAATGTGTGTGTGTGCCCTGCGACGGGTTGGCATTCCATCCAGGGTGTATCCTGCCTTAATGCCCATAGACTCCTGAGATAGGCACAGGCTCCCCGTGACCCGAGAAGATCGGATATAGCGGTAGAAGATGAATGAATGAATGATATACCTTACTAATTATGGCACCATGCCGTTGGCTTACACCAGGATGTGGTGAATGTATTGAAATGTGGTAAAGATAGCAATGTACAAATGTGTTGCTAGTATAATTAATTGTTATATTTATAAATGTGCAGGGTGTCCCAAAAATCTTCATATATGGGGGCCTATGTTTGCAATCACCACATGCGTTTTTTGTTTTGCTAGTGGACGCTTGTTGACGTCCACTAGTTGGCGTGCAACACCAGCGTTTGATATGAATGAATACGTTTGACAAGTGGGATGTGTTTCCAGAGCTTCCTGTTTAAATCTATCCCAACAATGAAGTGGATTGTCTGTCGAATAAGAATATATTAAAGTATATATTAAAAGATGGGGGGCACGGTGGCTTAGTGGTTAGCACGTTCGCCTCACACACTCACCATACACACACCGCCGCCAGGGTCACGCCTCACCACCAGGTTCCTCACACCGGATTTCTTCCAAATGTCGTCTCGATTCCATTTTTGTTCGATTCCCGTCTCGGCCATGTGTGTGTGTGGAGTTTGTGCATGTTCTCCCCTGTGTCTCAGGGGGTTTTTTTCTCCGGGTTCTCCGGTTTCCTCCCCCCCGGTCCAAAAACATGCACGGTAGGTTGATTGGCACCTTGGAAAATTGTCCCTAGTGCATGAATGTGTGTGTGAATGTGTGTGTGTGTGCTGGCCTGCCTTGTGATGGGTTGACATTCCATCCAGGGTGTATCCTGCCTTAATGCCCATAGACGCCTGAGATAGGCACAGACTCCCCGTGACCCGAGGGAAGATCGGATAAAGCGGTAGAAGATGAATGAATGAATGAATGAATAACCTGTTCTACCTTAAATTAATACTTTCCACACTTTTCATACTGTAATCAATATCGGCATGGAGAAATACAATGGTGTGTGACCCCTTCCTGATTTGTCACACTTTAATGTTTCAGATGATCAAACAAATTGAAATATTAATAAAAGGTAACATGAGTAAACATATTTTTTTAATTAAGGTTTTTATATTATTATTATTATTATTATTATTCATTCATTCATCTTCTACCGCTTTATCCGATTTTCCCTCGGGTCACGCGGAGCCTGTGCCTATCTCAGGCGTCTGTGGGCATTAAGGCAGTATACATAAGGCACACACACACATTCACACACTAGGGACAATTTTCCAAGTGCCAATCAACCTACCGTGCATGTTTTTGGACCGGGGGTGTGGCAGGGGGCCCGGAGAACCGGAGACACGGGGAGAACATGCAAACTCCACACACACATGGCCGAGACTGGAATCGAACCTGGATCCTGGCAGTGTGAGGCGAACGTGCTATTATTTTTATTGTTATTATTATTATTATCATTATTATTATATTATAAATCCAAAACTACATGCCCCTGTGTGAAAATGTGTTTGTGGCTCCTGTTAAAACATTCAAGGCCTGGTTATACAAAAAAATGTTGCAAGCCATTTCGAAAGCTTTGGGACTCCAGGGAACCACAGTGAGAAAACATGGAACAGTAGAGAACCTTCCCAGGAGTGGCCGGTCGACCAAAATGACCTCAAGAGCAAAGAGACGACTCATCCAAGAGGTCATAAAATACCCCACAACGACATCCAAGGAACTGCAGGCCTCACTTGTAGCAGTTAAGGTCAATGTTTGTGACTCCACCATAACAAAGAGACTGGGCAGAAATGGTCTACATGGCAGAGTTCCAAGATGAAAACCGCTGCTGAGCATAAAGAACATAGAGGCTCGTCTCAGTTTTGCCAGAAAACATCTTTTGGGGAAAATCTTTTGAAGACTGACGAGACAAAAGCTGAACTTTTTGGAAGGGGTGTGTGTCCCATTCCATCTGGCATGAAAGTAAAAAGAATTTCAGAAAAATAATATCATACCAACAGTACAAGATGGTGGTGGTAGTGTGATGGTCTGGGGCTGTTTTTTGCTGCTTCAGGACCTGGAAGACTTGCTGTGATAAATGGACGTATGAATTTTGCTGTCTACTAAAAAAGGTCCATGAGGTCCATGACCTCAAGCTGAAGCCAACTTGGGTTCTGCAGCAGAACAACGATCCAAACACACCAGTAAGTCCGGGTTCGATTCCCGTCTTGGGCCATGTGTGTGTGGAGTTTGTGCATGTTCTCCCCGTGCCTCAGGGGATTTTTCTCCGGGTTCTCCGGTTTCCTCCCGGTCCAAAAACATGCACGGTAGGTTGATTGGCACCTTGGAAAATTGTCCCTAGTGTATGAATGTGTGTGTGTGTGTGTGTGTCCCTGCGATGGTGTGTGTGCGATGGGTTGGCATTCCATCCAGGGTGTATCCTGCCTTAATGCACATAGACGCCTGAGATAGGCACAGGCTCCCCGTGACCCGAGGGAAGATCGGATATAGCAGTAGAAGATGAATGAATGAATAATATATATATATATATATATATATATATATATATATATATATATATATATATATATATATATATAAAGATAACTTAATGACAATGACATTTAACAGGTAAGTGCAATAAAAAGTATGCAATATATTTGACAAATTCAGTGATATTCACCACAAACCACACATTGCCTTGCCAGACTGACCTACACTAAACAAACCTAGAGTTCGGTCACTGTGCTCATTAATACTAAACCATTATATTTACACACTGTTATGATCAACCTATTATCATGCCCGAACAGTGGTGCTCACTATTTGCACCGCTGTAATGAGAGTACATGGCACAAGGTGGCAACCTACACATGCGTTTAGTTCCCCAAGCGAAAAGGTTAAGAATATTTACATATATTTATGACATTTGGCAGAACTAGTTTAACATTCATGCTTTAGTCATCTTTTGTGCCAATATACAGCAGTTATTTATAAGTAATCTAATCTAAAAACATCAATATTATCCAGGCTTTAAACTGTCCTCTTTTGGCTAACACTGAGATAATTACATGATTGGTTCCCATAATAAAGATAGTGTTTGCAAGTTCACTTTTATTTTGTTCATTTATTTAAAGACGTTTATTACTATAGAGGGGGCACGGCGGTTTAGTGATTAGCACGTTCGCCTCACACCGCCAGGGTCCGGGCTTCGAGTTCCCGTCCTGGCCATGTGTGTGTGGAGTTTGTGCATGTTCTCCCCGTGCCTCAGGGGATTTTTCTCCGGGTTCTCCGGTTTCCTCCCCCTCCCCGGTCCAAAAACATGCACGGTAGGTTGATTGGCACCTTGGAAAATTGTCCCTAGTGTATGAATGTGTGTGATTTTGAGTGTGTGTGTGTGTGCCCTGTGATGGGTTGGCATTCCATCCAGGGTGTATCCTGCCTTAATGCCCATAGACGCCTGAGATAGACACAGACTCCCCGTGACCCGAGGGAAGATCGGATATAGCGGTAGAAGATGAATGAATGAATGAATATTACTATAGAAATATTGGTATTAAATCAAAATGTTATTGATGTACAATAAAATGTTGGTAAAAATATAAACTTTGCACTGGGCTCTGTCACATGATGACACGGGTAAATCATCATTCTTTGTAAAAAAAAATATTTTTGGGGGGAGTTTAATATAGTATATTCATTCATTCATGCATTTTCTGCTCTTCCCTCGGGTCACGGGGAGCCTGTGCCTATCTCAGACGCCTATGGGCATCGAGGCAGGATACACCCTGGATGGAATGCCAACCCATCGCAGGGCACACACTCACACTAACCATCACACACACATTCTCACACTCATGCCAATTTTTCCAAGGTGCCAATCAACCTACCGTGCATGTTTTTGGACCGGGGAGGAAACCGGAGAACCCGGAGAAAAACCCCCTGAGTCATGGGGAGAACAAGCAAACTCCACACACACATGTTCGAGACGGGAATCGAACCTGGACCCTGGAGGTGTAAGGCGAACGTGCTAACCACTAAGCCACCGTGCCCCCTTAATATATATTTTGTATTAAAATAAAAAACATGCAATTAAAACTGGATTTAAATGATGAGTCTGAAAATAAGCAAAACAAAAAAATGCATAATAATTTCATTCCATTCACTTTATGCAAACCAAGCTACTTTACAAAGATTCTTAACGATATTAAAGCCACAGTAGCATGGAAGACCACAAGATGGCATTAGGAAGACACCTTTATATGGACCTCTACAAAATAGGAACCCTTTCTGTCCTGGGTGATGAATGATTTTAAGGTTTAATAAGCATTATTATTATGGGGCACGGTGGCGTAGTGGTTAGCACGTTCGCCTCACACCGCCAGGATCCGGGTTCGATTCCCGTCTCGGTCATGTCTGTGTGGAGTTTGCATGTTCTCCCCGTGCCTCAGGGGTTTTTTCTCCGGGTTCTCCGGTTTCCCCCCGGTCCAAAAACATGCACGGTAGGTTGATTGGCACCTTGGAAAATTGTCCCTAGTGTGTGAATGTGTGTGTGAATATGTGTGTGTGCCCTGCAATGGGTTGGCATTCCATCCATGGTTGTATCCTGCCTTAATGCCCATAGACGCCTGAGATAGGCACAGGCTCCCCGTGACCCGAGGGAAGATCGGATAAAGCGGTAGAAGATGAATGAATGAATGAATGAATGAATAAGCATTATTATATACATGTGTTGAAGAGCAACAGTTCTTAGAAGGCTCACATGCACACATGTGATTATCCAGTGAAGCAAAGCTAAGACTAGTGCACCAAATGTCCTTGAAATGTGAAAATGCTTAGAGTAGCCATACGTTATCATTCATAGCAGCAGAAGATGAGTCAGAAAAGTGCAGAAAGCTGAAATGAGGAATAACCTCAGGATGATCCAGGTATAGCCAGAGGAGCTGCAGCGCGAGAGGTGTGTGCTTTTCAAGCCAGTCGATCTGCACCTAGAAATCTAGAAATGCAATTTAACAAATGCATGAGTAATCCAAATGTAATTTTACAATTAAAATTAGTATTAAAGATTAAACACCATACACCTACAGGACAGCGCCGCCTGTAATTGTCATTCCTTTGGGAATCTTTACCATTCTATAAAAGCCATTCATTCATTCATTCATCTTCTACCGCTATATCCGATCTTCCCTCGGGTCACGGCGAGTCTGTGTCTATCTCAGGCGTCTATGGGCATTAAGGCAGGATACACCCTGGATGGAATGCCATGCCAACTAATTGCAGGACACACACACACACACACACACATTCATACACTAGGGACAATTTTCCAAGGTGCCAATCAACCTACCGTGCATGTTTTTGGGCCGAGGGAAACCAGAGAACCCGGGAGAAAAACCCCCTGAGGCACGGGGAGAACATGCAAACTCCACACAGACATGGCCGAGACGGGAATCGAACCCCGACCCTGACGGTGTGAGGCGAACATGCTAACCTCTAAGCCGCAGTGCCCCTTCTATAAAAGCCAAGAAAGATAATTATTACAGACTAAATTTGCTACGGATTACATCCATTTCATATCTTACAAGTCATTAAAATCATTTTAGAATTGATGAGGAAATGTTACTGCGAGGAATGTGGATAAAATATTGGTAATATGAATAAATGTTCTGGTTCTCGCAGTGAATCTGTGATATTTTATTCTGGATTAAAGGGAGATTTGATGCCAGTACTGAAAATTCCTTCAAAACACTATGTACCTTTGCAGGCAGGAGTAATAACTTCTTAAATATGATCGAAAGTCATGGATTTTTTTTTTACTGCGCATATTTGACATCATTAATTTGATTGGTCTTTAACAGTCGTTTAAGCTGTGATCTAAATCCTACATTAAAATACTCATTTTAACACATTGTTGTTTCTGTAATGATTGCTATTTACAGAGAAGTGTCATGCTATTCCAGGATGTAAACATTATGACCTATAACCATGGAGCCTTCTTTGCTGCTTCAGCTTAGTCCTGAGCTTGCTCTGAAACCCCTTGCTTCCTATACCTCACAGTCTAGCCGACCCCTATGTTGCTCAATCTCGTTCATCCATAGCCTCCACGCCTTCCAAAATCTGAAGACGACTGATATTTAAAAGCATTTCATACTTGCTAGGTTGCTAGGCTAGCTAGTTTACAAGCTTAGCTCTTCGCGGCTGTCAAGGTCCCAGAACAAAAGCTGCGTGTTTATAGGGTCTTCACAAACCGTCTTAGAGAAGGAATCTCCAATTTGGACGTCTCCTGTCTTTCTATAGCCAGGGAGTTCATTTTCTCTCCTGCTGCACAAAGAGTGCAGGGATCTAGGCATCTAGAAGCTACATCTGGAAGACATTTTCAGTCTGAGAGTAAACCAACGGTTAACTGTGGTTTTAACAGCATCATAAACAAATTAGCCTCTTCCAGCTCATATACACTGATGAAAGGCCCAAAAAGGTTCACTGGAGAAAGTGTGATCATTAGACTCACATTGCCCAAGCCCTGAAAACAGATGCAGTGTAAAGCATATAATGCAAACTACAAACTGCTTGCATGATAGTGCTTATAGCATATAGAGGGTGGATCTCTGCTAGTCGGGTTTATGTAGAGAAAGTGTTGTCGACACAGATGTACATGTACAAAATGTTTGGGACCATGGCCAAAGAAACCCTGGTGAACATATCACAGGTTTCAGAAACTATACACCCGCACTCCCAGTAAGAGCCGCCATGTGGCACCCTTAAAATCCACAGTGGGGGCCCATTCATAGAGAATTGAGTTTGCCGGCAAGAAACTTTACAGCCGAAAACATTGTTCACTAGACGGTGACTACAGAGGAACGATGGCTTCTGATGGTACACGGGTGCAAGCTTCATTTTTACTCAGTGTACTTCAGAACAACAGTAATTTCTATATGATTTCATATTTTCAAGGGCTAATTAATTCCAAAACACTATCAGACGCCATAGTGCAGCCCAAAATTATTTCTTTTTTTAATGGATATCTGAATTGTATACTGGGGCATGGTGGCTTAGTGGTTAGCATGTTCGCCTCACACCACCAGGGTCCGGGTTCGATTCTCGTCTCGGCCATGTGTGTGTGGAGTTTGCATGTTCTCCCCGTGTCCCAGGGTTTTTTTCTCCAGGTTCTCCGGTTTCCTCCCGGTCCAAAAACATGCACTAGGTTGATTGGCACCTTGGAAAGATTGTCCCTAGTGTATGTACGTTTGAATGTGTGTGTGTGTGTGTGTGTGTCCTGCGTTGAGTTGGCATTCCATCCAGGGTGTATCCTGCCTTAATGCCCATAGACACCTGAGATAGGCACAGACTCCCCGTGACCCGAGGGAAGATCGGATAAAGCAGTAGAAGATGAATGAATGAATTGCATACTTCCTCGTACACTAGAATAGGTCAAATATAATGTATACACACAGACCCCTTCAGAAATATTGGAACGTCAAGGCTTCTTATTTTTATTTGTTGCTATACACTGCATACATTTGAATTTGGGGTAAAAAGACAAATATGTTGCAGATCGGAGTATAAGCTTTTTATATCTATGATCTACTGCTGTAGATTTGGATCCCTAATGTGAAGAGCACTGTGGAGGACAATGAGATTGAGACGAGTGATTGACTCCAGAACTTTTACTACAATTCACTGCCTAGATCCTAAACTACTCATTCTACTATAGAACCTCCTAGAACAGGGATGGGCAATCTTTTTCGCTCAGGGGCCACGTTGACTTAAAATCTGACAAGACGGGCCACACCAGCAACACAAGCATACATATCATACAAAGGGATTAATGTTATTACTCAACATATCACTTAATGGTGCTTAATTCGCCACTTGGTGGAACGTCAGGCAATTACCGATCTTTGCGGGCCAGATTAATAGGGCCAAGGGGCCGGATGTGGCCCACGGGCCGTAGTTTGCCCACCCCTGTCCTAGACAGTGGAAAGTCTGCATCTATTACACTGCATAAATCGTCAATGCAGTGCTCGGTGTATTATAACTGGTCAGGGCCTTTCAAAAAGTTTCAGCATACATTTCTTCACCACACGTTCCCGAATAGAGTCATCGGAACTGACTGCCCAGTTCATCCTATGACCGAATTTATCCATTGGCCAGTGATACCTTCACCAAAAAAAAGAGTTCATAATAATTCCTTTCCTTTCCTTGTTACTGACCTCATAGCATTCTCTAAATAGAAGGGCCGAATTATTTAGTTATGTGCTGAAATAAATATTAGTCTACATCTCTGTTCTTTTCATCCACTCGGTCATGTTGAAATATGCACGTCATATTATTGGGACATTTCTGAGCACCCCTCTCATTATAAGTACATATGCTGAAACTTTTGACAACAATCTATTAAATGGTTTAGAGTCCACTTTGTATAGCCGTCCCTTACTTCTTAGTTTTTATAAAGGAAGCAGCTGTAGAGTGGGCATGGATGCTATGTAGAAATATATTACACATAAGGAGATCTCTGTTTTTACCTTCACATTCACACTTACTTATTTAACACCAGTAAGGCACAATTTAGATCAGTAAAAAGTTTCATGTACAAAGGAGCTGGCGGTAATACAAATATCACAGGTCTTGGTATTATATATATATATATATATATATATATATATATATATTATATATATATATTTTTTTTTTTCCAGAAGTAAAATTTGACAAGTAAACGCTCTTTTCATTACTATTGCCACACACACATATATATATATATATATATATATAATATATATATATATATATATATATATATATATATATATATATATATATATATATATATATTCATTCATTCATCATCTTCTACCGCTTTATCCGATCTTCCCTCGGGTCACGGGGAGTCTGTGTCCTATCTCAGGCGTCTATGGGCATTAAGGCAGAATACACCCTGGATGGAATGCCAACCCATCGCAGGACACACACACACACACACACACACACACACACACACACACACACACACACAACACACACACACACACACACATTCATACACTAGGGACAATTTTCCAAGGTGGGATGCCAATCAACCTACCGTGCATGTTTTTGGACCATGTTTTTTGGAACCTGGAGAAAAACCCCCTGTGGCACGGGGAGGACAGGGGAGAACATGCAAACTCCACACACACACACATGGCCGAGACGGGAATTGAACCCAGACCCTGGCGGTGTGAGGCGAACGTGCTTACCACTAAGCCACCGTGCCCCTATATATATATATATATATATATATATATATATATATATATATATATATATATATATATGTTGGAATATTTGTTTTTTTCTTCTTTTTTTTTTTCAGAAGTAAAATTTGACAAGTAAACGTTCTTTTCAGTACTCTTGCTCTAGTAGTCGTGTCTAAGGAGTTCTCTAAGGAGGAAAGTAAGTCTTTGCATGCTGTGTGCCACGTTGCCTTCCAAACTGTAAACAGAACCAGCTGAAATGGGAGAAACTACCAAAGAAAATGAGATGTTATTTACATATAAAATGACTCAGGAATCAGGAAGTTTCTTTGCTATTGCTGCAGAGGTGAAAAATACAAATAAATGATCAAAACAAAAGAATGATGAAGCCATCTTTCTTAATATAGAAAACATATTAACATACACATGCAATGTCACCGTTTATTCTATAGCCAAAAAAAATGCAACCTTCAAATAGTTAATAATTCCTACATGTACTATGGCATAAAGTTATGTTATTACATTCACAAACTGTTTTGTATAGATGCATTATTGGAGGCTGCACTACCCTTGTGTTTTATAGTTGATTCTAATAGTTGGAATGACCTTACGGTGTCTTAGTTTCCATATATTTTATACGTCCTCGGGGGGGTCTTTGCAGTCTGTATTCCTGTGGAGAGCCGCCTCATTATTACGGACATTAAAGTGCCAGGGTCAATCTCACACACCTGCACCTAATTGTAACCCAGTGTGAATGCCAGTATATTCAGTAGGAAATACATTCAGTGTGGTAAACTGCTTTAACTTTGATCTTTGTAGAGCATATAAAATGCCTCTCATTCACTAGAATTCCCTCCACTTTTTCCAACGTGGAAAACTGTTAAGACAACTGTTTGAACACATGCTGGCTTACTAAACGTGATGTACTGCACGTAGTTGATTCCAAACATTTGTTTTAACTATATAGTAGAATTACTTGGGATGTTAATGGAGATGGCTTATATACTGTAGATATAAACCTGTCATATAATCATTTTTCAGGTTTGCGACAATGCCGAAAATATACACATGTGAGCAGATAATACTGACCTGAACATGAATCTGGTAGTCTGGTGCAATTTTACATAGAAATACACAGGACAGTTCTCACAATGTGAATAAACAACAGCTAAAAATAAGAACAATGCAAAACAAATCACTCATTTATACAGCACATAATTTATATAGCATATTTAGGACAGTGAGGGGCACGGTGGCTTAGTGCCTAGCACGTTCGCCTCACACCGCCAGGATCCGGGTTCGATTCCCGTCTCGGCCATGTGTGTGTGGAGTTTGTGCATGTTCTCCCCGTGTCTCGGGGGTTTTTCTCCGGGTTCTCCGGTTTCCTCCAGGTCCAAAGGCATGCACGGTAGGTTGATTGGCACCTTGGAAAATTGTCCCTAGTGTATGAATGTGTGTGTGTGCCACGCGATGGGTTGGCATTCCATCCAGGGTGTATCCTGCCTTAATGCCCATAGACGCCTGAGATAGGCACAGACTCCCCGTGACCCGAGGGAAGATCGGATATAGCGGTAGAAGATGAATTCATTCATTCATTCATTCATTCATATCAGAAAACAATATTGTTAAATTGATCACAATTAATCACCAATTTCTTGCCTTTGAGATATAACCTCTGAACTCACTGTTACATGCAAAAGCTTATATGTGATCATATTTATACAGTAAATAAAAGCTTTGGATATCTTATTATCCCCACACTTTTTTTCACTTTAGAATAAACAGCTTTCATTTGTTTTTTAATAGCTACTGTATGTAACACTACCCAGATTAATGGGCGGCAACGTTTACTTCTCTAAGATCATAGGTAATGTTTTTGCTTTATGCCATTGTGTAAACACACAGCTGGATGCTCCAGACCAACAAAATGCGAAAACTTGGGCTTTTATAGAGGTGGTCACACTTACGTATAATCAGGTAAACGAGGGAATTTAATTAGCAGTGTCTGGCTGCCTCTTAAATCTTATAGAAGCAGTAAAGGTGTTCTCAGTTTTTCCACACACTGATAGAGTTATGTGAAACTAATTAATGCCATGGTGTAATCTGCCATATGTCAGGGCCAGATGATAAGGATGAGGTCGGTAAAGCCATAGAATGAAAAGATCGGTGTACTTTCTTTTCCACATGACAAACACACACACACACACATGGTAGAGAGCAAAAACAATGTTCTAAACACTGTTTATAAAAGCATTAATAGTTTGATAATTTATTTCACCAATCAGGTTCCTCTGTGTCAGGAATTCACAATGGATCAGTAGCGATCTGTTTTTCCAAGCATTTTAAATATGAATCCTGAAATCTTTAACTTCATTTGCAGAAATGCAGTCACAAACTTTTGCAAGAATCCTCCACTATGATTCACTGCTGCGTGTAAACACTCATTATAGCACCGGTCTCTTGGACGTTGGCAAACAACCTGCTACGTGCTACAGCCGTGGAGATTTTTCTTCAGTTTGCTCATTGTTAGAAAAAATATATTCATTCATTCATTCATTCATCTTCTACCTCTTTATCAGATCTTCCCTCGGGTCACGGGGAGTCTGTGTCTATCTCAGGCGTCTATGGGCATTAAGGCAGGATACACCATGGATGGAATGCCAACCCATCGCAGGGCACACACACACACACATTCATACACTAGGGACAATTTTCCAAGGTGGCAATCAACCTACCGTGCATGTTTTTGGACCGGGGAGGAAACCGGAGAACCCGGAGAAAAACCCCTGAGGCACGGCGAGAACATGCAAACTCCACACACACATGGCCGAGACGGGAATCGAACCCGGATCCTGGAGGTGTGTGACAAACGTGCTAACCACTAAACTACCGTGCCCCTCACTGAATATATTAATATTAGATATTAACACACACACACACACACACACACACACACATATAGCAAGTGTGTAGCAAGTCAGCTGAAGAGCAGAGAAGTCTTAACAAAACATATGCTTGGCATTTAGGGGCAATTTCATGCAGTGTTTGCTTCGGCTATATCGGTAGCAAGTTGACATTGCGCAAAGTACTTAAAGTCCCGAAATAAAGTGTACCCTGTGGAGTGCATAATGTTTTTTTTCCTTAACACAATGTCATTTCCTGTGGCGTTTTGATGAGGAGAAAATAAACCGTTCAGCACAATAGTAGGGAAGGCTTATAGGTTTTACGATGCCAACAGAGGTTTGGAAATGACAAAGGGAAATAAAGCTTTCTTAAAGAATTCCTATTTTGTGCTGCAATGTCTAGATAATTCACAATAATTTATATATATATACATATATATATATATATATATATATAGATATATATATATATATATATATATATATATATATATATAATAAGGGGCATGGTGCCTTAGTGGTTAGTACATTCGATACCAGTCTCGGCCGGGTTCGATTCCCGTCTCGGCCATGTGTGTGTGGAGTTTGTGCATGTTCTCCCCGTGCCTCAGGGGGTTTTTCTCCGGGTTCTCCGGTTTCCTCCCCGGTCCAAAAACATGCACGGTAGGTTGATTGGCATCCTTGGAAAATTGTCCCTAGTGTATGAATGTGTGTGTGTGTGTGTGTGTGTCCTGCGATGGGTTGGCATTCCATCCAGGGTGTATCCTGCCTTAATGCCCATAGACGCCTGAGATAGGCACAGACTCCCCGTGACCCGAGGGAAAGATCGGATAAAGCGGTTAGGTTTAGAAGATGATATATGAATGATATATGACGATGATGAATGAATGAATATATATATATATATACAAGGTGCCTTAGTGGTTAGCACGTTCGCCTCATACCGCCAGGGTCCGGGTTCGATATATATATATATATATATATATATATATATATATATATATATATATATATATATATATATATATATATATATATATAAATAGTTATATCTGCAATCACAGTTGAACTCAGCATTATCTGATTTGGTTTATATAAGATTTGAATTATAAATTTCCATTAGCCGAACAATTGAATGCAGAGTGATAATAATTTGGTGTGGTAATTGGTGATCAGCCATAACTTGAAAGTCACTGACACGTAAAGTAAATAATGTTATCTAGTTATAATGGTGCCTGTAAATGATGTTTATTATGCAGTACGTAAACTTTCGCTGCTCAAAGTTTTTTATTAGAAGAAGGAAAATGGCAAGCAAAAGGCGTGACTTTGACAAGGGATAAATGTGATTGCTAGAAAAGTGTAACAAGAACGCGATAATTCTTCCTACTTACAACTTATGCCTTAGAGGCACATATCCCAGAATATGTGCCTATCCCAGAAAGGTTAGGAGCTGGGGTCAGAGTATAGAGTCATCCATGATACAGCATGGAGATACCCTGGAGAATTTTGGGTTCATCTCCTTGCTCATGAGCCTCAAGTGTGACAACCTGGTAATACCTAGGCTTCAGAAACCCAAAGCGTTAACTAGTGAGATGCCGCATGCTCCCCATGCTAGATGAATGGGTGAGAACATCTACAAAACAGTCACATGCCCTGATACCCAGTGGAAGAAGAAGAAGAATAGTCACATATACATTAGAGCACAGTGAAATTCTTTTCTTCGCATATCCCAGCTTGTTGTTGGTAGTTGGGGTCAGAGCGCAGGGTCGGCCATGATACGGCGCCCCTTGAACACAGAGGGCTAAGGGTCTTGCTCAAGGACCCAAGGGCGGCAGCTTGGTCATACCAGGGCTCAAACCCGGATCTTCCTATCAGCAGCCCAGTGCCTTAGACCACTGAGTTATACCCCCTAGCATTTATTAAATGGTGAACCAACAACAAGGTCATCATTGCCCAAGGCATACTGATGTGCATGGGGGATAAAGGCTAGTCTGCCTGGTCTGATTCCCCCCAAAAAACATTTATTGGAATACAAATCGCTAAAACAAATTATGTTGTCGATGATAAAAGGTACCAAATCACAAATTGCATCACATCTTCCTGCATATAATGCTGCACAGCTGCAAAATCAAGGTGATTTGGAGGATGTTGGAACCAGGTAACACAGAACACCTTCAGAAGTCAGAGCTATTTATGAAGTATATAACTTTTTCAGGGTCAGTGATTCCTTTACAACTACGGATATTTACTGAATACGCAACCCTGATATAAAGTTATATTTAGTGTTTAACAACTGATAACTTTTTGTGCGCAGGAAAGCCCAGTAATTCAGGGCTCGTTGGTTTAATGTGTACTAATAACAAGAATTAGGCCAACTTTTACAACGTAACACTCCTACAGATTACCTTTCTATTTGATTACAGTATTCTGTGTGTATGGGGGGGGGGGCGTTTGAAACAACCACCCTAACAGCTTGTGAGCTTGTTAATGCTCAGGCATCTTCTGCGCATGACCCGTGTCTCTACAACATGCTTTTGCAAACGTCTAGAAACCAAAAATCCAGCCCTCCTGCCAAACCATATCCCACGCAGGTTCTAAGGAAGGAAGGTGCAATCGTCTCAGAGATGTAAGGCTTATCATTTACTCCAATGCGCCGGCTAAAAAGATACGACATATTTTGCGATTTGTGTGCGCTTTCCTTTATTTTAAGCCCCCAGCAAGCAAAACTTTTCTGAAGACCATAGAAAATATGAGGATCGTCATTTTTAGATTTTTCGTGCTTTTGTTATTTAGCTTAAGGCTCTGCGTTGTTCGGACTTTACGCACAGAGACGCGCTCCGGGGTCGGAGACGCTGCGCGCGCCCCACAGACAGGTGCCTCGCGCCTGGCGATACGATGGACCGCTAACGGGCGCGTGTATAACCTGATGAGCCGCGGTTCTGAGTTTCTGCCGTCGCGCCGTCGAGGAGCCGTGGACGCGAGCAGACCCGCGCTGGTGATCCGAGAGTCGAACGGGACTGTGCCGAGTGTCGCCGGCGCGCACCCGGAGTCCACACCACAACCGGCGCACACAGAAGAAGCGCAAACCGGCAACGGAGACGAGATGATGGCAGACAGTCCGTACGACCCTTACAAGTCCGTTCGCAACGAGCTATATAACCCGTATTATAACTATTACGACTCTTACTACCAACCCAGACAGAGGAACAGAGCTAGACATGGCTATGGGACGAGATTTTTTCAGTACGGTAAGAAGATTCCACACAACACACACACATTCATATATATATATATATATATATATATATATATATATATATATATATATATATATATATATATATATATATATATATATATATATATATATATGATATTATCTATATATGAATGTGTGTGTTGCGCGGAATCTCTGTACATCTCTCATCACTTGCAACTATCAACAGGTCTTCCAGATTTGATTCCAGACACGTATTATGTACAATCTTCCACTTATATACAGAGAGTGTCAATGTATAACCTAAGATGTGCAGCAGAGGAAAACTGCCTGACAAGGTTGGATAAGTTTTAATCCACTATTCTGGTCATAAATAAACAAAATTACTACTACTACTACTACTACTTCTACTACTACAACTAATAATAACAACAACAATAAGAATTGTGCACGTGGGTATCTGTGCGTTTTTGCAATGTTATTTCATTCGTTATTAGTCTTACGACTATGTACTTAGCATAGTACCTTACTGTATCAGTTACTGTGTGCGCCGACAGCTCAGCTGCGCAGGCGCGGGACTATGACACCCGCGTCCTACTCAGGTTTCCCCAGCGTGTGAAGAACCAGGGGACTGCTGACTTCCTCCCCAGCAGACCACGATACACATGGGAATGGCACAGCTGCCACCAGTGAGTAACTCCCCAATTGAAGGCCAGGTACAAATAAGCCATACTAACGTCACTAATACTATATATATAGATATATATATATATATATATATATATATATATATATATATATATATATATATATATATATATATATATATAATATATATATAATATATAAATATATATTATGCAATACTGTGTATTAATTTGACGTTGTATTTAGCTACTACTATTCAATTTAGCTACTACTATTCAAAGTGCACTATTCCTATATTCATCACCAGATGTCATATGTCCTTTGAATAAAATTGTTATGGCATGTGCAAATGAATTATTTTAGGCAAAGTTAAACAGCCATGTTGCAGGCCAGTTCTTCTAGTTGTGTTGCATCATTTTAATCTTTTTACAGAAAAGTGTCATTTAAAGATTTGCATAATGCAAGATATTCCTTTTTTTTACTGTATGGTAATTGTGATTGTGATGGGCAAAGAGAATAATGATTTTTCATTTTTAATCATTTTTATCGTTATTATTTGTTTCAAAGCAACTTTTACACAGTTAATGCAGATTGTTCTTTATAAGTGTGCGTTTGTCCGTAATGAACAAGCCGGTGGCGACTAGGGCAAGGACAAACTCCCTTGAGAGGAACCAGACTCAAGAGAGAACACATCCTCATCTGGATGGCACAGAATGCCCGTTTATTACAGCTAAACCATTTTAAGGTGTCCAGTGATGGTGATCAAATTGTATGTAAATTGTAGAGACAGAGAGAGAGAGAGAGAGAGAGAGAGAGAGAGAGGAAGAAAGAGGAACAAGGGAGAGAGTAAGATATGTATTATTGAGTAATTGCTGTAACAGCTCCAAACTCTGGACTTTTATTTCCCTTCTACCCAGACACTACCACAGCATGGATGAGTTCTGCCATTATGATCTTCTGGATGCTTCCACCCAGAACAAAGTAGCTGAAGGCCACAAAGCCAGTTTCTGTCTAGAAGATACCTCCTGTGATCCTGGCTATCATAGACGCTACGCCTGCACATCACACACTCAGGTGTGTAATTTGCCTAGCATTTTTTTTTTATTATATACACATAGTAGTGGTTTCTCTGATGAATTCATGTTAACCTCGTCTTAACAAAACAAAACCAAAGAAAGCATTATCTGTTGACTTAATAGGGTCTGAGCCCCGGATGTTATGATACCTACAATGCTGATATTGACTGCCAGTGGATTGACATTACTGATGTCAAACCTGGAAAGTACATTCTCAAGGTTTGATGTCAATTAGATTAATAATATATAATATTTCCACATAATTATTAAGAACAATATGTGTGCTCCATTAGTGTGTGTGTGACATGCATTTTATCGAATTGTGTTTCAGGTAACTGTGAATCCAACCTACCAGGTTCCAGAGTCAGACTTTACCAACAACATTATGCGCTGTGACATTCAGTATACAGGCAATTACGTCCATACATCTGCGTGCAGGATATCTCAGTAAGTACATTTGCCATTATTATTAATTATTTGATCAAATAAATGTGATAAATAAACATTGATCAATGAGAAATAATGACGGTTGTGTGGCCACCTGGGAAAACCATTAAGATGGTTGGACAGTTTCAAATACTACTGCATGTTTTACTAAATGGAAACATGTTTCAAAGTCTGCTTACTATACCTACACAATTGAAAAGGGAGAGACAATGAGAGGGGGCACGATGGCTTAGTGGTTAGCACGTTCGCCTCACACCGCCAGGGTCCGGGTTCGATTCCCATCTCGGCCGTGTGTGTGTGGAGTTTGTGCATGTTCTCCCCGTGCCTCAGGGGGTTTTTCTCCGGGTTCTCCGGTTTCCTCCCCCGGCCCAAAAACATGCCCGGTAGGTTGATTGGCACCTTGGAAAATTGTCCCTAGTGTATGAATGTGTGTGTGAATGTGTGTGATTGTGTGTGTGTCCTGCGATGGGTTGGCATTCCATCCAGGGTGTATCCCGCCTTAATGCCCATAGACGCCTGAGATAGGCACAGACTCCCTGTGACCCGAGGGAAGATCGGATAAAGCGGTAGAAGATGAATGAATGAATGAACAACCTAATAGTGACAGTCCCATAGGGATTTGTAGGGTTTCTCTGATAAGAATGATGCTCTGCTGAGTTCGCCCCACACACTGAGGCTTTATGTTTTGAGGAATGGTGCCGCAGTTGATGTCTTTGTTACTTATCTCATTGGTTTTGAGATGCTCTTACTCATGCTTTGTTATTTGTGAACAGAAGCATGAACGCGTATATCATGAGATGAGCAGATTTGGAGGTCACTGTAATTTGTCCCTGTAAAATATCCGATTTGGAGGGACTTCTAAAATTTAATACCAACAGGGGCACAGTGGCTTAGTGGATATATAATATAATATCATTTATTTGTCACGTATACATTACAGCACAGTGAAATTCTTTTCTTCGCATATCACAGCTTGTTGTTGGTAGTTGGGGTCAGAGCGCAGGGTCGGCCATGATACGGCACCCCTGGAGCACAGAGGGTTAAGGGTCTTGCTCAAGGACCCAAGGGCGGCAGCTTGGCCATACCGGGGCTCGAACGCGGATCTTCCGATCAGTAGCCCAGCGCCTTAGACCACTGAGCTACCCCCTCCCTTGAGGATAGCACCTCAAACCTTCACCACGTGTGTTTGGAATTTGCATATTCTCTCTTGTATGTCCTCAGGGGCTTTTTCTTGGGGTTCTATCGTTTCCGGGTTCTCCAGTGTCTCTGGTACCAATCCAAAAGTGTGATCACACTCTGACGTTTTAAGCATTTGTTTGTACCACTAGCTACAAGTTTTCCCAGACGCCACACAATTGAGATTAAATAATTATTATGGATAGATGGATGGAGGGATGGATGGATGGATGTACTTTTTTTTTCTTTTTTTTTTTTTTCTTTTTAGATACTGATTTCCATCAAGGAGAGTTGCCATTCAACGACTTCATCACAAGCATGGACGCCTGGTGTATATTTTAAAGAGTCAAATGCTGCATTTTTTTCATGATGATTATATTTGTTTCTTTAATCCTATACAATTTATTATTTTGAATGCATAAAATGTAAGTTAAAAGAAGTTCAATTACAGTAACAGTACAGTATCTTAAAAGTAAAACCAGACAGCTTATCATGACCTATCAAAGAAGGTTCGAAGTGGAACTCTAGGTTTTTTTTCACTAGGGTGGATTTACAGTTGAAACATGACAAAATACTAGAAATGAAAAAAAAAACAACATTAAAGTGAATCAGTAATCATTAATAATAGAATTTTTTTAATAATTAGAATTTTTCCAATATTTTCCAGATAGATAGATAGATAGATAGATAGATAGATAGGTACATAGATAGATTGATAGATAGACAGACAGACAGATAGATAGATAGATAGATAGATAGATAGATAGATAGATAGATAGATAGATAGATAGATAGATAGATAGATAGATAGATAGACAGATAGATAGATAGATCGATAGATATATTGTATAGTATGTGTACACAGCAACGAAATGCATTTTTAGCATCTACCAGAAGTGCAAATTGTAGCAAGGGTTATTATATTTATATTATATATAAATATATATAATATAAATAATATAAAAAAATAAATATATAATATATTTTAGATATTATAAATATATAATATAAAATATATATTTTTTATAGATCAAATGGAATGATGGGGAAACATCCTATTGGAAATAATGTTCTATACATCACTACAAATTCTCCATCAAATGTCACATATCTTTTTTGTAATATAGTATTTTATAGTTAATAAATTAGTAGAATATTAGTGTAATAACTAAACTATATATGATTATCGATTCTTCACTATTGCATTATATATATTTATATAAAATATTCATGTATATCCAAAACACTCTCATGGAATTTCGGATATTATCACAAACTTTAATTGATTCGTGTTCATGGACACCAATTTCCATCTTTTTTTTTTGTCACTTAGAACGACTGCCTCCATTTGACTCTGTCGCCATGGGAACAGAGACGGAGGATCGCGGATAATGCTGACAAAAATGTAAACGTTTCCACCCAGAATTATAAGAGAATAAGGTAGAAAATATCTGATTAGGGTTATCCTTTAATAAATATGTGACTGTCATTATACAGTCTCTGTAATTAAGCAGATGAATATCTATTTACTGTATTTTGACTGGATGGAACCATTGATAATGGTTAATAATGAACTCTTACACTGGTTATAGTAGGATAATTGGCAGAACCAATCAGAACAGCATCAGTAGCAATTAGGGAGCGCAATAAATGATTATTATTTAACATATCCTAGGTTTTTAAATGTTTATATGTAATCTTTTCCTACGTAACTGTAATTTAATTACACATTTCTCAGTAACTATAATGAATTACTGTTACAATTATTTTGTAATTAAATGACGTAACACCGTTACATGTAAACAGTTACTCCCTAACATTGGTTACCGTGTATACAAAACAATAAAAACAAGGATAAACTCTCCTGTTTAAATATTGAGTAATGTTACTTGAAGATTACAGCAAATTAATAGTAAAGGAGAAAAAAAACAATATAGTGTTTGCGGTACGCAGTTAGAGGGGCACGGTGGCTTAGTGGTTAGCACGTTCGCCTCACACCGCCAGGGTCCGGGTTCGATTCCCGTCTCGGCCATGTGTGGTGTGGAGTTTGTGCATGTTCTCCCCGTGCCTCAGGGGGTTTTTCTCCGGGTTCTCCGGTTTCCTCCCCGGTCCAAAAACATGCACGGTAGTTGATTGGCAGCTTGAAAAATTGTCCCGTGTGTGTGAATGTGTGTGTGTGTCATTGGCATTCCATCCAGGGTGTATCCTGCCTTAATGCCCATAGACGCCTGAGATAGACACAGACTCCCCGTGACCCGAGGGAAGATCGGATATAGCGGTAGAAGATGAATGAATGAATGAATGACATTGGAGGAATAAGTACAATGGGCTGTGTTCGGGCTGGAAGCAGGTTGATGCAATTTCGTGACAAAGGGTTAAAGAATGAAGATCGGATAAAGCGGTAGAAGATGAATGAATGAATGAATGAATGGTACGCAGTTGCAGAGGCACCATAAAAATTAACTATTGAAATAAATGACACAGAAATTCATCCAGAGTGACTCATAAACAGAACATGAACATGAATCACCAGATTATATTTTGTGACTATATCAAGAAATGCAGTGAATCTAGACGCATATGTTACCAATATTATCTATTTGTTATAGATATATATATATAATATTATCGAGTTTTTAGGATTAGTTTACTAGCTATTTATATTCTGAGCAACTATTTATTTGTTGGTATTTTTCAGAGATACTATATGGGTTGTTTTTTTTATAATTAACTATGGGTTTGCAAAGTATTTATTTCAATAGTATAAAGGTAACTACATATATCACTGTCTACAATCATTAAACAAACATAGCAGTTCGATATATGGCCAGAATTTTGGCTCTGATCCTATTAAACATTAATAGAAAAATGTTTCGGTTAATGTTTTGCCATTTTAACTCCTTATACATATAGTTATATCTATTAGGTAGCATCCTCTATAGAGGCTAATACGTTTTTTTTTTTATCTGTTAGAGAGCATTCAGTTGTACCTATTTATCTTTCTTATTATTCAGTAGTAAAAAGCATACAGCAGTAAGGGCATATCATACTTGTATCTAATGCTTATTTGTCTTGTAGACACCCATATATAAAGCATATTTATATTCATCTACTCTTCCTTTTATCTTCTTGCATGCATTGAGTGTTATGTGATTTACATGCAACGCTAACAGCGGAAATAAAAAGTTGCGAAACGCGTTTACACTTCACGCCTAGTGCAAGATTCATTTCACCTTTTTAAAATGATTAATGCCAAAAGCTTTAAAGTGTAGATGTTTTTTGGGGGTTTTTTTTTTTTTTTGCTTTGTTGGTTGTTTAGTCGGTAGAGAGGTGATTATGTCGATTATGTAGTTATGTAGGTAGTTATGTTTTAACCCCTTGTTGACTGAATTTATTTACAGTCATATAAAAAATATCCATTATGTGTGTTTTAGCTTTCAAGCAGATACTGTAATTGTGCAATTAGTGCCTCCAATATGATCATGGTACTTGTCAAATATGCATCAGCTGACATTGGAGGAAGGCACGGTGGCTTAGTGGTTAGCACGTTCGCCTCACACCGCCAGGGTCCGGGTTCGATTCCCGTCTCGGCCATGTGTGTGTGGAGTTTGTGCATGTTCTCTCCGTGTCTCAGGGGGTTTTTCTCCGGGTTCTCCGGTTTTCTCCCGGTCCAAAAACATGCACGGTAGGTTGATTGGCACCTTGGAAAATTGTCCCTAGTGTGTGAATGTGTGTGTGAATGTGAGTGTGTGTGTGTGTGTGTGTGTGTGTGTGTGTCCTGTGATGGGTTGGCATTCCATCCAGGGTGTATCCTGCCTTAATGCCCATAGACGCCTGAGATAGACACAGACTCCCCGTGACCCGAGGGAAGATCGGATAAAGCGGTAGAAGATGAATGAATGAAAACAGGAAACCATCTGATGTGATGATGGCAGCTCAGCAGCTTCTCTATGATGCAATGGTATAAGTAGATGGGTTAATGAACCTAGGCTTTGAGCACAGGCTTCAAGGCTACTCTGTACTTATTTGCGTATCAACTTACATAAGTCAAGGCATGTAGTTCTGCGCTTTGCTGAAGTGATTGCTTTAAACAGCATTTCGAGGACTCATGCCAGTTCAACATCCTGCATTGTAAAAGTGGCTTTGTAAAGAACTCCATTACAGGAGTGAGAGCAAACGTTGAACCTGAAGGAAACCAGCAAGACACCATTGATGTGCTACAACAGCTGCCATGTATACGTTATTGTTCTGTAAGTGCTATAATAATAATAATAATAATAATATCCTTTATTGGTCACATATACATTACAGCACAGTGAAATTCTTTTCTTCGCATATGCCAGCTTGATGTTGGTGGTTGGGGGTCAGAGCGCAGGGTCAGCCATGATACGGTGCCCCTGGAGCACAGAGGGTTAAGGGTCTTGCTCAAGGACCCAAGGGCAGCCTTGAGCAAGACCCTTAATTTGAGGACCTGGGCCATGCATACAGATCCATTCACAGGATCTGGGCACATATAGTCCTGTGTAATAAAGGTTCGCTGTATTCACTACTGATGGTTGGACTGATGGATTGCCGTGCCTGCAACTGTGAAGGACCAGATTCGAAACTGCAAGTAAAATGGCCAAGGATGGCAGATCTAGTCAAGGACTAAGCCAGTTACTTGTGAGAAACTAGAGACGTATGGGCAACAAACAGGGATCTGTGCTGTCAGTATATTCTATGAAATGTGCATGACTTTTCAATACAAATACCATAAAAAATACCATAAAAGAACAACAATCTCGAGGTGCCGTTCAGCTCTAGTTGGGTTTGAGCCAAGATAATGGGACTAAAAAAATGATCCAAACACATGGGGTTATATCAACAAGGGAAAAAAAACCTGTATAAAATCTATTAGGACAGCCATACATTATTTTAAACGATTGTCTTATTGGTGCGATGCTCAGTTCAGTGCTCCATGTGCAGTCTCTCCGTTCTTCTCAAAATAAGCTCTTTTTAAACTCTTGCTTTAAAGTTTGGAGCGAGTACTTTGAAAGCACAAGACATGATTAAGGTTGGACACTTTCATGGAAGTTTTCATGATTTTCTTGGACATGTCTCCAAAGTATCATCTAATATGGTGTGACTGAAATTCTACAGGCCCGTATTATCGTATTCAGAGTCGTGTTTTTGAGTTGATCTCTCGGACCTCGTCTTAATCCGAACAAAGTCCTCACCGCAGCAAGATGACAGCTCCTAAGATGTGGATGGACCTTCGGGGCAATCTCCACTAAAGAATTACACATGCTGAGTCATTAGACTGTTTCCCAGTGTCTGTACAAGCTGACTCTGGTAAACCTGTTTCTGGAGCTGCTTAAATTGTTCCAGACGTAGAGATAAGTCCTCATGCATGACCGGCCCCCCCGCCCCCCAAAAAAAGAGCATCCTCTATGCCACAGCTAATACACTGATGTACGTGATGACTAAACTAAAGTCACTCCAAAGATCAGAACCAACCAAAAACAGTTGAAATGTATCTATAAAGCTGTTATAATGGCAGATTAGCTAGAACGAATACATTAAAAAGATCCACTCTACAACAAAATACAAGTTAAACATGTGTCCACACTCACTACATTTGCCTGATATTATGTTTATGTATAAGTGTTATTATTATGAGGGGCACGGTGGCTTAGTGGTTAGCAGGTTCGCCTCACACCTCCAGGATCCGGGTTTGATTCCCGGCTCGGCCATGTGTGTGTGGAGTTTGCATGTTCTCCCCGTGCCTCAGGGGGTTTTTCTCCGGGTAGTCCGGTTTCCTCCCCCGGTCCAAAAAAAAAAAACATGCACGGTAGGTTGATTGGCACCTTGGAAAAATTGTCCCTAGTGTTTGAATGTGCTCACATCTTTCATCATTGCAGTGCTTTGTCAAAAAATCTCACTTTTTCTAAAGCGGCACTTCCTAACATGTCCACTAGGGTGCAGTATTGTAAACCCTGTATTGTTTTTTTTTTTTTTACAGTTTTTTTCGTAATTTATTAACAATGTACTTTATCACTGACAGCCGATTAACCTTGATTTACCTTCTTAACCTTGTAAATTCTACATTATGGATGGAATTGTAAATTACGCCTAAAATGTCATTATTTATAATAAATATAAAAACGATATGCTTATATACCATTGCATGCTTTGGGTCCCTGGATTCTTAAACTGACCATCAAAAACTGTGTTTAATCACATTTGTAAATTATATCGATATTTATAGGCATTTTATTGTATTTAAAGTTATTATAGCCATAAAATCAGTCTAAAAACTTTTCACAAACATTTGACATGCCATCACGTTGGAAAAGAATACATTTTTGTACATACGTGCTTTAATAAACGTGTTTATTGTGATATTGGAAATCAAACGGACACTATTTGGTCATTATTTGGTAAATAATGTAGTGTAGTGTAGTGATGTGGCCCTGGAACGGTATCCGTCGAGTACAATCCCGCTTTCCTTGGAATAACCAGGAATAACGGTGCGCCTCCTGTTCTCCGTGGCCGAATTCCAAACAACACCCAACTTCCTGCCATGGAGCACTACATGAGACAGGCAATAATGGCTAAGGCTACACCCTAGCTAGTGCACTCAATTGGGGAATCAGCTCATGTCAAATTCTTGCGCGGCTGATGAAGTGGATCAGAAGGAACAGCTGGAAGACGGCGGTGAAGGAAAAACACAGCTTCGGTTTCCAAGGTATATCTGTCGGTGGGTTTTTTTGTCCTGAGGAACCGAAGCACGGTGTCGGTGAACGGGGAGGAAAGCTCTCCTGCCCGTGTTAAGACAGTCCGTGGAACAGCCCTCCGCTAAGCTAGCTCGCTAAGCTAACAATAGGAGCTTCGCATTGGGAAAGATGGAGGTGTTGTTGTTTTTTTTTAACCTTTATGATGTCACATTGTTTCCGGGAGCGTGGGGATATTTACTTATAGACACAATGCACTTTCGTAAACCGTATGTTTGTTTTTAATAAACTGGCCTCACACACACCGAGACAGTGGGCTAGCTAACGCGGCTAGGAGGCTACGTCTATAATTCACCTGAAAAAAGAGCGTCACACGGCCGGTCACTTACTACACACTACGGGGACCAAATACATCCTGTCCCGGATACACCATCAGTCCATTATTGTCCCCAGAGCATGTATGTAGGTATTATCGGCATGGTCGTATTGCAAAGAATTTGTTTGTTGTCACCACCAGGATCCGGGTTCGATTCCCGTCTCGGCCACGTGTGTGTGTGTGGAGTTTGCATGTTCTCTCCGTGCTTCAGAGGGTTTTTCTCCGGGTTCTCCGGTTTCCTCCCAGTCCAAAAACATGCACGGTAGGTTGATTGGCACCTTGGAAAATTGTCCCTAGTGTATGAATGTGTGTGTGTGTGTGTGTGTGTGTGTGTGTGTGTCCTGCGATGGGTTGGCATTCCATCCAGGGTGTATCCTGCCTTGTGTGTGTGTGTGTGTGTGTGTGTGTGTCCTGCGATGGGTTGGCATTCCATCCAGGGGTGTATCCTGCCTTGTGTGTGTGTGTGTGCATCCCGAGGGAAGATCGGATATAGAGGTAGAAGATGAATGAATGTTTCCAACTATAAACTATAGGATCTCCTGAGCAGTGTGTGTTATAAAACATATATATCAAGTAAAAAAATATATATTTATATTTATATATATATATATATGTCAAGGTAAAAAGTTACTCCTCATGCCTTATTTTCCCCATCAGTAATAGAGTAATAAGTTGTCAAATCGAATATGAAGTCCCAAGAGCTGTGACTTGCCATGATTATATACCTGTAAAACCCAAGCCATTCTAGAGACACAACACAACCTATAATTGAGACCTAATTTTACTTTGATCAATCCTATTTGTCACATTAATTCGAACCCCCAGCGAGCTCCGGAAGAGAAGACCGACGTACATGATTCAGAAACACCGTCCAGGAGGTCAGCGGATCTGTGGCAAAGTCAGCAATCAACAGGAGGCTTCGCCTGAGCAAATATACCATGAGATCCACATTCATAACATTCATTCATTCATCTACTACCGCTTAATCCGATCTTCCCTCGGGTCACGGGGAGTCTGTGTCTATCTCAGGCGTCTATGGGCATTAAGGCAGGATACACCTTGAATGGAATGCCAACTCATCGCAGGGCACACACACACACACACACACACACACACATTCATACACTAGGGACAATTTTTCAAGGTGCCAATCAACCTACCGTGCATGTTTTTGGACCGGGGAGGAAACCGGAGAAAAACCCCCTGAGGCACGGGGTGAACATGCAAACTGAGGAGAGGGGAGACGGGAATCGAACCCAGACCCTGGAGATTTGAAGCGAACGTGCTAATCACTAAGCCACCGTGCCCCCTTCCCCCAACAACACGAAGACCCTATTAGAGTTTGCCAAAAACAACTTTAAAAAAAAAAAGGAACATCTATGGATGAAGTGCAGATTGTACCAGATCGAAGGGAAGAAATGTGTTAGAAAAAGAAATAGAAGGATCTTCACGTGAGCTTAAGCATACTGCTCATCTTTTATGGCATGAATGGAGCTGTGATCCGTATTTATTGCGTGACGATAAAAACAACAGGATGGATTGTGAGGGATTCGGAGCTGTATTATCTTGTCGTGGGCTGGACAATGGCCGACGATTTTGAATGCAACCAAAGATATATTTGTAAGGGGATGGAATGGAATGTTCTGCGAAGTCATGTTAATAGCAGTAGGCGTTTCACTTTGTTAAAGATCAAATGCCCCATGAATAAACAGGATAAACTGTAGACTGCTGCAGTAATGGCATGACAGCGAGTCGCATGGAAAGAAACCCCGTTATTATGTCTTTGGGTTACAGAAATCGTACACGATTTGCAGTCAATTCATATAAATAGCTATATAATTATGATTATTTTTCCATTTAGTTTTTGATTGGTGCATTACTATATAAATATGCTGTTCTGTGCACTATTCAACTCCGATGTAATTTACATTTAAAGCATTTGGCAGACACCCTTATCATTGAACAATTGACCGTTAAGGGTTTTGCTCAAGGGCCCCCTAGTGGTAGTTGGTGGTGGTGGTGAGATTTGAACCTGCGATCGTCTGCCCCAGAGTCTTATGCCTTAAACACTGATATACCACCTCCATGTAATAGTTGTTAAAACAATTACTTTGTCAGTGACTAAATATACGGACCTGACTAGTTGGGGTGTGTTCATAAAACAGTCCTGGGAGTGGATTTTATTTTAGAGACTATTTTATTTAATAATAATATAATAATAATAATATCCTTTATTGGTCACATATACATTACAGCACAGTGAAATTCTTTTCTTCGCATATCCCAGCTTGATGTTGGTAGGGGTCAGAGCACAGGGTCGGCCATGATACGGCGCCCCCTGGAGCACAGAGGGTTAAGGGTCTTGCTCAAGGACCCAACGGCGGCAGCTTGGCCATACCGGGGCTCGAAACCCGGATCTTCCATGATCAGCAGCCCAGTGCCTTAGACCACTGAGCCACACCCCTCCCAGTTTATCAGTTAAAGGATTTCTGCCTGGAAAAAAAGGTCAACAGTGTCCAGATCAGCTAATCCGAAAAATATCTTATTTATTTGTGCAATTTGACTCAAAATAAATATATATTCTGAGATTTAGTAATGTTGTTGTCCTCTGTAAGAAACCACTGATTATGATTTTTTTTTTTCTCCTCTACCAGGGCTACGTGAGACATAATGCTGACAGAAAATGGATGCTCCTGAATATCTGGACCTAGATGAGATTGATTTCACTGATGATTTATCTGTAAGTACATTTTGACTTGTAATATACCATAAGTATTAAGCATTACATCACACTTAGGGTTGAGCTGTTGTGCTTTGAGAACAAAACTCTTAACTGTGTGTTATATTTTTGTTCACATTACTACTTCCCTTGGTTGTCTTTTATAGTACACGTCAAAGAGCATACCAGAGCTTTGCCGGAGAAACGATGGGCAATCAGAAGAGAGACAAGGTATGTCTATAGTGGAAAATAAAATAAATAAATTTTGACTATGATGTTTCTTTGGGGAGGGGCACGGTGGTTTAGTGGTTAGCACGTTCGCCTCACACCGCCAGGGTCGGAGTTCAATTCCCGTCTCGACCATGTGTGTGTGGAGTTTGTGCATGTTGTCCCCGTGCCTCAGGGGGTTTTTCTCCGGGTTCTCCGGTTTCCTCCCGGTCCAAAAACATGCACGGTAGGTTGATTGGCACCTTGGAAAATTGTCCCTAGTGTATGAATGTGTGTGTGAGTGTGTGTGTTTGTATCCTGCGATGGGTTGGCATTCCATCCAGGGTGTATCCTGCCTTAATGCCCATAGATACCTGAGATAGGCACAGACTCCCCGTGACCCGAGGGAAGATCGGATATAGCGGTAGAGGATGAATGAATGAATGTTTCTTTGGGGAGGATATCGTACATCATGGTGAAGGTGAAGGAGCACATACCGTAAATTCTGGACTATAAGCTGCTACTTTTTTCCTAGGTTTTGAACCATGCGGCTAATAATAAGGTGCGGCTATTCTGCAGATTTTTTCCCGACCGCTAGGGGCTCTAACCGGAATTAGAATCAAAACTAAGACAAAATAAATGCAAAGAAGAAGAATGCGCTAGTTCCTCTTTAGCAGATATAAGTGGGTAGAAGCGGATAGAAGGAGGACAAACTCTATCTTTACAAGGTTAAGGTGACGTGATTTCACACACAGGAGAAATGAAGATAAATACTGTAAATAGCGCTTATTTTTTCCTGGTTCTGTCCCGTTTTAATCAGCAAAGTTGCTGCTCGGTGCTCTATCTCTCTCCTGCTCTTTTCCCCACACACACAAACGCACACCCTCTCCCGATATAAGCCCGGTTCTCCCTACAATCCCCGTCCGGGCTCGTAGCACATACCTAGTGTCGCGGACACGGACGCTCGATATATGTTTATGCCTAACCTTTGTCTGTTCCCGATTCCCGGACTCCTGCTCTCCGGTACTCCCGGTACCACGGCGCGCAGAGCGCAAGGCTCCCTAGCCTGTCTGGCCGCTCCGTATGAGCGGCGTCTCCTGAGTTCTTTATTCTAATAAAAAAAAAAAAAAAAAAAAAAAGAAAAAAAAAAAAAAAAAAAAAAAAAAAAAAAAAAAAAATAAAATCCTGTTTTGTATGAATTCCGGATCTCCGCGTCTCTGTGCAGCGTCCACCGTTACACCGTGTTAAAATACAGGTTAGGAAAGGATCTATTTAGGTACATACATGTACATTTACAATTCAAAAGCGGATGCGGCTTGTATGCAGGTGCGGCTTATTTATGATTTTTTTGGTTTTTTTTTTAAATAGAGCAGATGCGGCTTATATGCAGGTGCGCTTTATAGTCCAGAATTTACGGTAACTAGAAAAGTAGGGAAAACTATAAACATTTCATGATACAGGGCTGCTAAAATGTAACTGTACCATAGTGTTGGTGGAATAAAGTACTACTGTTTGTTATTTGTAGGGTTAGGAATAAAAAATCTATCCCAATTCTGGAATCGGATACTTAAGATTAAGAATCGGATACTTGTTATAAAATGAACATTTCGATTCCTGGGAGAATAAGTCTTATCTGCCAGGACCTTATGTAACATCAGTCTACAAGATGGACAGTTACATGTTGTAAAAACCGAAGACATAGGTAATTATTGTAATAAACTAATATTGTAATAAACACAAACACAATTGCAAGAGAGGTGTCACGACCAACATGACTAAGAATCTGCAGATGGTTCACCGTTTGGAATTGAAGCTGGGAATTCGATAAGAATCGGGATATTTCTAGTGTGTAAATACATATTCCAACTGTTTTGAAAAATATATATGAAATTATGAATTATATAAATATATTTAGGGGGGCACGGTGGTTTAGTGGTTAGCACGTTCGCCTAACACCTCCAGGATCCGGGTTCGATTCCCATCGCGGCCATGTGTGTGTGGATTTTGTGCATGTTCTCCCCGTGCTCCAGGGGGTTTTTCTCCGGGTTTCCTCCCGGTCCAAAAACATGCATGGTAAGTTGATTGGCACCTTGGAAAATTGTCCCTAGTGTGTGAATGTGTGTGTGTGTGTGTGTGTCCTGTGATGGGTTGGCATTCCATCCAGGGTGTATCCTGCCTTAATGCCCATAGACGCCTGAGATAGACACAGACTCCCCGTGACCCGAGGGAAGATCGTATATAGCGGTAGAAGATGAATGAATGAAAAAATATATTTATAAGTCAAAAGACATTCATATAAATCTGAAGCCCTAAATATATTTAATGGGGCACGGTGGCGTAGTGGTTAGCACGTTCGCCTCACACCGCCAGGATCCGGGTTCGATTCCCGTCTCGGGCCATGTGTGTGTGGAGTTTGCATGTTCTCCCCGTGCCTCAGGGGGTTTTTCTCTGGGTTCTCCGGTTTCCCCCCGGTCCAAAAACAAAAAACATGCATGGTAGGTTGATTGGCACCTTGGAAAATTGTCCCGTGTGTGTGAATGTGTGTGTGCGCCCTGTGATGGGTTGGCATTCCATCCAGGGTGTATCCTACCTTAATGCCCATAGATGCCTGAGATAGACACAGGCTCCCCGTGACCCGATGGAAGATCGGATAAAGCGGTAGAAGATGAATGAATGAATATATTTAATAAAAAAAAAAAAGGATGTGAATACCTTTCCTCTACATTAAGATTTATATCATGCATATTGCAAATTCACACATGAGTGACTAGACATTGTACTCTTTCAGCTCCTGGCATCAACTGGAGTCGAAGTGCCTCCTCTCTTAGTGGAAGTGGAATCAAACCCACCGGAATTGCTGATGTGTACAGCAAATTCCGACCTGTTAAAAGGGTCTCGCCACTTAAGCATCAACCAGAGGTTCTGGACACTGAGGCTGACAGTAAAAGTCCCGGGCAAAATGTAGAGCGAACCAGTTCCCCCAAAGGCCTCCAAGCAAGTGTGAGTTCATGTGATATTCAGTCACTCAAGTCCAAGAATATTGGTAATGGAGCACTTTTTGGGGAGCTGGAGCATTATGACTTAGACATGGATGAGATATTAGATGTGCCTTACATTAAATCCAGCCAACAAGTGTCCACCTTGCCCAGAGCCGCTTCAGAAAAGCGGACCTCAGGGAGTAGTGCCAATGATAGATGTGTAGGGCTCAAGGCATCATCTCTGGCTCATGCTGAGAACCTGAGCGCTGGTACCCAATTTTGCGTACTCCCACCTGCTAACTGGTCAGACATGAGAAAGTCCAAGTCTATGGATCCAGACTATCTCAGGGCACAAACAGCTGGATATGACCGCTCGCCAGGATCCCTGCACCGATCTGTAGCCGAACCAGACAAGCTGATAACAGGCAGACCTTTTCCAGATACCCCAACCCACAAGGCTGGCCCAGACACTTCCGTCAGTCAGCCTTTGTTCCATATTCAGGGAGGTTCATTGGGAAGACTAGATAACAGCAATCCTTGGGGCAGTCCAAAAGCATTTGGAGAATGTGATGAAGAAACCAAAAAGTCGCACAATATAATCAACGTCGTCCGGGAGGGCCAGATATCACTCTTGGTGAGTACAGAGTCCTAATATGTTTAAAATGTGAATTTACTTACTTTATTATTATTTTTTTTTTTTGATATTGCACAACAAGAAAATATATATTTTTTTTCTATTCAACTTCTATTCAAAGATTTTACTAGATTACATATTTTCTATATGCAGTCTATTAAATAAAATTTGTTCTGTTGCTATTTTGCATATGTTATAGGGTATTGACAAGTTTTAGCTTTATATTTACATTTACATTACATTACATTTACTGCATTTGGCAGACACCCTTATCCAGAGCGACTTACAACTGAGCAATTGAGGGTTAAGGGCCTTTCTCAAGGGCCCACTAGTGGTAGCTTGATGGTTGTGGGGTTTGAACCCGTGATCTCCAGAATCCAACACCTTACCACTCCCTTATATAAGTCACCGCCTCCCTTATATAAATCAACATATTTGTGTACACACACACACACACACACACACACACACACACACACACACACACACACAAATACTGATTAGTATGCTGTTTGAAATTGAAAATATTCTTCAGAAATGAGCATTATGAGCATGGTCATCCAAACTGGTGTCAAAAGTATTCATATACATTACTCATTACTTTTATTCATTACCGATTACTATTAATCATTACTAGAAGTGTCGATACTAGGGTTGACTTCTGTATAAGTTGAAGTATCAACCGAAGCGTTTTACTCGAGTAAAAGCGTGCAAGTACCAGTACTGTGGTACTGGTAAGGAAAAAATGACTTCTGATCCACCTACTGTAGCTTCAAAGCACCCGTTTGACAAATGAGCCAGTAAAGGAGAAATAATGACTTTTAGGACTAACGACCCCAACACTGATAATGTCCAAATGTAAAGACTAGAAAATACAGATAATTGCGTGAAAACCGTAAAAAAGTAAAAAAATGGCTGAAAAATATTTACTCCAGTAAAGTATAGGAACCCAAAATTTCTACTTAAGTAAGGTAACAAAGTACAGTAAGACCCCGAGATACGTTTTGAATCCGTTCCAGACACGGCATTCGTAACATGATTTTGACGTGTCTTGAACAATAGAACTTTTCATTCATTCATCTTCTACCGCTATATCCGATCTTCTCGGGTCACGGGGAGCCTGTGCCTATCTCAGGTGTCTATGGGCATTAAGGCAGGATACACCCTGGATGGATTGCCAACCCATCGCAGGGCACACACACTCACATTCACACACATTCATACACTAGGGACATGTTTTTTTTGATCGGGAGGAAACCGGAGAACCCGGAGAAAAACCCCCTGAGGCACGGGGAGAACATGCACAAACTCCACACACACATGGCCGAGACGGGAATCGAACCCGGATCCTGGCGGTGTGAGGCGAACGTGCTAAACACTAAACCACCGTGCCCCCAACAATAGAACTTATGGGAATTAATTAATCCGTGCAACCACCCAGACAAAAGCATCAAAATTTCATATAACTTATCAAAAACAGGCTAGTAAGCAGATAAGAAACAAAGAGAAACACAATATGTTACATATAAATAAAAAAAAAAACATAAATAATAACAATAAATGAAGGAAAAATGCAACTGACGTGACTTCAGCGGTGGCGAGCGGAGTGGTGAATACGTAAATACGTCAATACGTAAATTAAAATGTAATAAATTTAATAGTACACACTTACAATAATGATTTCTTTAAACTTACGTAAACACTAGCACTTATATTCTAAACGATTTTCTTTACGTATTCTAAAAACACTTCTTCGCCGTCGCTGTCCTTTCTAGCTTGTTTACTAGAAACACTCGCTACATACGTACGTATTGGCTAACAAATGAAGAGTTCGTATTGCAGCAAAAAAAGACACAAAGCAATGAGATAACGTCCGAATTTACACGAATGTCACTTCCAGGGAACGAACGCGCTCTTAAAGTGAACGGGATGCTGTTACGATGCTGCCGACAGTGACGCAGACCAATAGAAGAACAGCATTTTAGTGACGTAGTCGCGCCTATAGGCGTCTGCGCACACCCGCGAAATTTGAATTAGCGCGAGAGATATCGGTAACGTATCATGGGACCGAGAAATCTTCGTATCATGAAAAAAACGCATCGTGAAGCAATCGTATCCCGGGGTCCTACTGTATTTATACTTCGTTACTTTACACCTGCTCTAAAATGCTCTAGAATGCTAATTTTGTCACTAGTTTGTTTATTCATCGCTGATAAGAATTGCCAAATCTGATGAAATCTTTGTGCATCCTCAGCCTCATTTTGCGACCGAGAACTTGGAACTCATTCGAGATGAGGAGAAAAACAACCTTCTTCATATCTCTGCTGCTCATGGACATGCAGACTGCCTGCAGCACCTGACCTCCCTCATGGGAGAGGACTGTCTCAATGAACGCAACAACCAGCAGCTCACTCCCGCTGGTTTAGGAGTCAAGGTGAGCTCAGTTACTTGCTTTATTTGAGCCAGTCTTCACTCCCCTGCGTTAATCAGTGAACCTTGGCCACCCATGATCCTGAAGCAGGTTCACCACTGTTCCTTCCTAAGACCATTTTTGAGACATACTAACCACTGCAGACCGGAAACACCTCACAAGAGCTTCAGTTTTGAACATGTGCCGACCCAGTCGTCTAGCCATCACAATTTGGCCCTCGTCAAACACAGTCTAATCCTTACAAATCCCATTTTTTTTGCTTCTAATACCGATTCAAAATGTCTGCTTTCTGCCTAAAATATCCCACTAACAGAGAATCATTGTTATTCACTTCATCAGTGCTAAAATCGTATGTCTGGACGGTGTATGTGTTGCTCCTTTTAAGAAATATTTCATGGTTTTATCTATAGAATGGTCACCTGGAGTGTGTGCGCTGGATGGTGAGTGAGACAGAGGCCATTGCTGAGCTCAGTTGCACTCGGGACCACCCAAGTCTTATCCACTATGCAGCACAATATGGTCAGGTAAAGACTACATACATGAACAGTTATGTCTACAGCTGTAGATTGTAGATTGTTTACTAACACTGTAGATTGTTTACTAAAACTTCTTGGCTTTAGGAAAGGATTTTGTTGTGGCTACTACAATTTATGCAAGAACAAGCGATTTCGCTGGATGAAGTGGATCAGAATGGGAATAGCGCCGTGCATGTTGCTGCTCAGTATGGTCATCTTGGCTGCCTTCAGGTAAAAGTTATTTCCTTTTTATATTATTTTATTTTTTTAAGAAAATAATAGAATAGAACAGCCTTTATTGGCCACACATACAAAAGCTGGGAGCTGGGGTCAGAGCGCAGGGTCAGCCATGATACGGCGCCCCTGAAGCACAGAGGGTTAAGGGCCTTGCTCAAAAGTGGTAGCTTGGCGATACCGGGGCTCGAACCCTGACCTTCCGATCAGTAAACCACTGAGCTACACCCTCCCTCGTGTTTAGCAAAGTATGTGGTACAGTGAAATTGGAAACAGGACGTAGGCCTCCCTCCTGCTTTCCTGTTTGTGGAACAATAATTTCCGCTTCTTTTCATTAGTCGGCAAGGGAAGGGAGTGTGGAAAAACATAAGGCACAATACCACAATGACAAGAAGGGTTTTTGAACCGCCACAGAACAGAACAGTACTGCACAAATGGCGTATGTTGCATATACCAGTAATCAATAATTACTATTAATCACTGATTTTATCCTTTAATACTGTGTCTTTCCCAAAGACGCTGGTGGAGTATGGCTCCAACGTCACAGTGACGAACCAGCAAGGCGAGAGGCCATCTCAATGCGCCGAACGACAAGGTCACACCACCTGTGCGCGTTACCTGGTGGTTGTGGAGACCTGCATGTCTTTGGCTTCACAGGTGGTCAAGCTTACAAAGCAACTCCACGAGTAAGCAGGTTTTAAAATAGCTTTTTATTCATTTATTTTTTTTTTAGAAATGGTTTCTCCCCGATAACGAGGAGATCCTTAACTGTTTTGCAGACAGACTACAGCTAGAATAGCACTTCAGAATCAAATGCAGCTGCTGTTACAGTCCCAGGATCCCAGTGGAAGACCACAATCACCCAGGTTTGCTCTTCTCTCCGTACGGAATAAAAACCCGTCCGTGTCACTGTAATCATCATAACCGTCTTAATTATTTCTCTACTAGCTTGCTTTTTCCTCCAGCTGAGTCCTGGCCTGAGATGACCCTTACTGCAGAGGGTACCCCTGGTGATGGGCAGTGGGTACTGAGGCAGAAGCATGTGGATTCTGCATCGGTCCTGCGAAAGATATTGGGTAAAGACATAGCTGAACGAATGGGCAGCAGGGAGAAGGCGTTCCAAGACGAGGCAGCAGAGGGCGCCAGCAGCACAGACTCAGGAATGGGCCCCGGTGTTGGGCCTCTTCGGAGACCAGGCATGGTGGAAAAGCGGGAGCTGAAACTAGCCCGTCTCAGGCAGATCATGCAGCGTTCCCTCAGCGAATCAGACACGGACTCGTATCCCCCCGACGAGTCGAAGCAGTCCACAGGCACCCCCAGACCAGAACGGCCAAGCCAGCTTCCCATAGCGGAGAGCGAGGAACCAGTCCCGTTAACCGACAAGAAGCATACCTCAGCTGCTGAGCGCAAGATTTCATTCACGCTCAGGACTTCCAAATCCATGGACGGATACAATCCTTCTCCAACGTCAGACAGTGATCTCGACCACGAACCGAAAACGGACTTTTCAGGAGAAACGTCCGAATGTAACAACGGGCAAAAAGTCACAAGTCCAAAGAGTGCTCTTAAATCACCATCCTCTCGTAGGAAAACCTCACAAAATCTTAAACTCAGAGTGACTTTTGAAGAAGCGCCAGTTGTTCAAAAGGCTCCTCAAGCAGGCGACGCTAAAGCAGCTTCCGGTAAAGAAAAGACTTCCGAATCAGGGAAACGACCCTTCGGAGCGTTTCGCTCCATCATGGAAACTCTGAGTGGAAATCAGAACGGCAACAATAATAACAATCAAGGTTCATCTGTCGGCAAACACCCGCTTTCAACTTCAGCACAGAGTCCCTCTGGCAAGAAATCAGATACTAAGAGCGCTCCAGGAGGTCTGTCAAAATGTAAAACCAAGACCAGCGCTGTTTAAGTGCCTTGCTGTAAGAGCACCGCAAAGCCCTATTTTTCTTACAGGGGGAAAAAAAAAGATGAAATACTTTGCAATTTTTTTTTAAATCACTGGTCACTGTATATAACGTATAACACACAGCGTCACCCGCATCCTCCATATTCCATAGTTAAGTGAAATTGTGTTATTTAACATCGCTGTGATTTTGTACAACCATTTTACAATCGTATGTTAGTGAGGATACAAAGTGTTCTCTTTACACCATTGTGTTTTTAATTCATTCATTCATTCATCTTCTACCGCTTCCATCGGGTCACGGGGAGCCCGTGCCTATCTCAGGCGTCTATGGGCATTAAGGCAGGATACACCCTGGATGGAATGCCAACCCATCGCAGGGCACACACACACACACATTCATACACTAGGGACAATTTCCCAAGGTGCCAATCAACCTATCATGCATGTTTTTGGACCGGGGAGGAAACCGGAGAACGCGGAGAAAAAAACCCTGAGGCACGGGGAGAACATGCACAAACTCCACACACACATGACCGAGACGGGAATCGAACCCGGGTCCTGGCGGTGTGAGGCGAACGTGATAACCACTACGCCACCGTGCCCCCTGTGTTTTTAATGCAAAGTATAAAAGAAACGTACTTTTTCATTCCATCTTGGCGTTAATAAATGACTATGGATATTTATGACCACTCGGAAACGTGCATTCCAATGCTGAGACTGGACATGACGAGATAAAGTTAAACATGCTGGAAATTTTTGTATTTTTATCACAGTTTAAGTTGTTTTGTCTGTACCGGGTTTCCTTTCCAAACATATTTATGATTTATAATTTAAGTATCAGGTTTGAAAGGAAAAAAAAAAAAACATTATTGCAACTAATGTAATCCTAAAATGAAAAATAAATAACTGTTAAACATGTACGCGTCGTCTCAATTTTAATATATAAGATAAATTAACATTGAAAAAACATGTCTTTGGAGTTTTTGTGGGCGTCGGCTAATCTTTTCTATCCGCCGACAAATGACAAGTCTTTCGATGACGATTCTCTCGAACGTTATTTCAGTGTAAAGTAAAGCGGCATATCAAAGCTGCCTTGTTTTCATTCACAAACTCTAAACTACAAATCACTGGCTTTATGTTCTCCTCCAGTGAGGAAAGCATCTCATTTTTTATAAAAAAAAAAACAAAAAAAAAACAATACCTGGGGAGGTTGTGTTTTTGTAAGTGAAGTTAAGCTGATGAATTAGCCCTCGCTCATTGGACAGCAGTTTGAGGCAATATCCAAGGGAGTCGTTCGGCACCTTTGAAGAGGCAGGCAGTTTAATTGGTGATGGTGTGGGGCTGTGAGGGGAACGTTTAGGCACGGGGCCCGACAGCCTGTTGTGTAGCATGAAAATGGAAGAGACAACTGCTTGATTTGACAGGAGGAGTCATATATAGATTTTTGTGTCCATTGTTTTGGCTTATTTGTGTGCGCTTTACTCAGTCAATCAAATATAATTGACACCACTGGGCTCTGTTGTTTCTGGGATGACAGCAGTTAATGCCAGTGGAGGGGAAAAAAAAAAGAAAAAAGAAAAAAGGCCGGGTGGAAAGTTCTCCTAGTGAAGGATGGGGAAAGGTTTCGGCCAGCCTTGTGACAATTTTTCACACTTCAACGGCATTAATTGATGTAATGACAGCAATGATGGATACTAATATATGCAACCTTTAAAAAGAAAGCTAATTATACCATTCCAAATTCGTTTTTGCCTGCTGGTGTGCATAAGGCCGTGAATTAAATGCTACCACGGCGTGTGGGGAAAATGTGGATTTCGACATGAATGCATGTACATTTTAATGACTAAAGTAACAAGTAATATTTGGACCTTAAAATGTATACAGTTCCTACAGTGACTGACAGCTGTATTGAATGTTTTTGTTTTACTGATTTCGGCGTCGGGGCACGGTGGTTTAGTGGTTAGCACGTTCGCCTCACACCGCCAGGATCCGGGTTCGATTCCCGTCTCGGTCATGTGTGTGTGGAGTTTGCATGTTCTCCCCGTGCCTCAGGGGGTTTTTCTCCAGGTTCTCTGGTTTCCTCCCGGTCCAAAAACATGCACGGTAGGTTGATTGGCACCTTGGAAAATTGTCCCTAGTGCATGAATGTGTGTGTGAATGTGTGTGTGTGTGTGTGTGTGTGTCCTGCGGTGGGTTGAGAGTCTATCCAGGGTGTATCCTGCCTTAATGCCCATAGACGCCTGAGATAGGCACAGACTCCCCGTGACCCGAGGAAGATCGGATAAAGCAGTAGAAGATGAATGAATGAATGAATGAATGATTTCAGCGTCCCGCGTCTCTTTAAAACACGGGTGATAGTGCTGTGTTAGTGATGGGCCAGAAGAGGGAAGTAAAGCTGTACAGCGTTACTGCTATTAAACAGGTGAAAGAATTCAAATGCTCTTCGCGTTTGTTATGCTTGTAGGATCACTGGCAAATTTCATGCCATTGCACACTTTAGAAACCGTATTCCATTTTGCTAAGAAGTAGTAAATATAAAATGCATTCATCTTCTAGCGCTTTATCCGATCTTCCCTCGGGTCACGGGGAGTCTGTGTCTATCTCAGGCGTCTATGGGCATTAAGGCAGGATACACCCTGGATGGAATGCCAACCCATCACAGGACACACACACACACACACATTCATACACTAGGGACAATTTTCCAAGGTGACAATCAACTTACTGTGCATGTTTTTGGACCGGGGGAGGAAACCGGAGAACCCGGAGAAAAAACCCCCTGAGGCACGGGGAGAACATGCACAAACTCCACACACACATGGCTGAGAGACGGGAATCGAACCTGGATCCTGGAGGTGTGAGGCGAACGTGCTAACCACCAAGCCACCGTGCCCCGCTAAATATAAAAATATAAAATACATTTTTAAAAAATAGAAATAATCCCCCACAGGCACAATCAAAATGAAATGTTGTTTAATCATAAAGGGTGATATCACTGAATTTAACATATCAAAAACTTTCCGGGGCATGGTGGATTAGTGGTTAGCACGTTCGCCTCACACCGCCAGGATCCGGGTTCGATTCCCGTCTCGGCCATGTGTGTGTGGAGTTTGTGCATGTTCTCCCCGTGTCCTCATGGGGGTTTTTTTTTCTCCGGGTTCTCCGGTTTCCTCCCCCTGGTCCAAAAACATGCACGGTAGATTGATTGGCACCTTGGAAAATTGTCCCTAGTGTATGAATGTGTGTGTGTGTGTGTGTGTGTATCATGTATTGGGTTGGCATTC
>JACRUU010000020.1:3250766-3293266 GCA_030449085.1 Kryptopterus vitreolus
TGTAAATATTGTGCCTTGAAATGCAAGTGGACGACGGCGAGCTTTGAGTCATAGAGACACATACGCAACTCCAGAACTTCTAGGAAGAATCCTTTGTCTGTTCTTAGTCTGTGAATAATGAGCGCACCATGAACTGGATCCAGCGCACTGCGTGGTTCCTGAAGTGCTTGGGACTGCTCGGGTGTTCCAGGAGAACATGAAACACCATGAAACATCAAACTATCTCCATTGGCTTGCCCAGAGTGCATGCTAGTGCCATACCTTCACTATACCAGGATACCAGGAAGAATCCACTCCAATTATAGCCGCACTTTTGTGGCTCAACTTTCTAAGTTCCTTTTGATTTTTAGTGGTGTTTAGAGTTTTGCTTCCCAATATATGGCCTTTATTTCAGTTCTAGGGTGATTTATGATCCCTTTAACCCTGCCCTGTGGAGACTGTTGCTGATGTCGCTTGTTGTTTTTGATCCCTTTAAACCCTGGTTTTCTCTGTGAGTCGCTTGTTGTTTTGTGGGGGGGTTTTTTTCCAAATGTTTCTGCCATCAACTTCTGTAACAGTACACCTGCGGTTTTCTGCTTTTTCAAGACATTCCAGCTGTTGTATTGGTGAGGCCCAAGTTGGAAAATCTTTTAAACACCTAGATGTATATATCAGGAAATAAGAGCTGAAATTCTCTTACATTCAAAAGATCTGAAACCTTGAATCTTCATCGTAGGCAAAGATTTATCCTTGTATATATATATATATATATATATATATATATATATATATATATATATATATATATCTATATATATATATATATATATATATATATATATATATATATATCCATATATATATATTATATATATATACAATATATATATATAATAACAATAAATATAACAGGGGGGGCACGGTGGCTTAGTGGTTATCACGTTCGCCTCACACCACCAGGGTCCGGGTTCGATTCCCGTCTCGGCCATGTGTGTGTGGAGTTTGCATGTTCTCCCCCGTGCCTCAGGGGGTTTTTTCTCCGGGTAGGATCGGATAAAGAGGGAAGATCGGATAAAGCGGTAGAGAAGATGAATGAATGAATGAATATATATATAGTATATATATATTATATATATATATTCATATTCATTCATTCATTCATTTTCTACCGCTTTATCGGATCTTCCCTCGGGTCACGGGGAGTCTGTGTCTATCTCAGGCGTCTATGGGCATTAAGTCAGGATACACCCTGGATGGAATGCCAACCCAATACATGATACACACACACACACACACACATTCATACACTAGGGACAATTTTCCAAGGTGCCAATCAACCTACCGTGCATGTTTTTGGACCGGGGGAGGAAACCGGAGAACCCGGAGAAAAACCCCCTGAGGCACGGGGAGAACATGCACAAACTCCACACACACATGGCCGAGATGAGAATCGAACCCGGGGAGATAACAGGGTCTTGTGGTTCACTGTATCAAAAGCTGCCGAGAGATGGAGCAGGATGAGGACGGAGGACAATCTGTCGGATCTGCAGCATGAAGCTTTTCCCTGACTGCCAGGAGAGCAGTCTCTGTGGAATGTGCCACTTTGAAGCCAGATTGGTTTGGGATCTAGAAGGTTGTTCTGAGAGAGATAGACAGACAGTTGGTTAAAGACAGTACGTTCTAGAGTTTTTGAGAGGAAGGAGAGAAGAGATACCGGTCTGTAGTTGTTGATATCTGATGGGTCCAGAGCAGGTTTCTTTAAGATGGGAGTGACCCTTGCTTGCTTGAAGGAAGCCGGTACACATCCAGAGGTTAAGGACCCGTTGATTATTGTGGAGATGAAGGGCAGGAGATCATGTGAGATGGTCTGGAGCATGGATGAAGGTATTGGATCTAGTGGACAGGTGGTGGGGTTGCAAGACTGAATGGTATTCATCAACTCATCGTAATATGTTGAAAGGAATGTATATTGGTTCCAAATCTGGGTATTAGAAACATTTAAAAACTAAAACAGTACACAACAAAAATGTCTTTTATGTGATAATAGACTGTAAATAGACTGTGGTATCACTAACACATTGGCGGAAACATGTCAGAATTAATTATTCAAACAAATGTAATTATCCGATTAATTGTATACCTGTTGATCTGAAAATGAGAGTGAATGTCTTATTCATTTTCAACAATGGAGTGCCTTTCATCTGGAGTGTACATACAGCTAGCCCTTTTACAATAGTTTCTTAATTAAATGTGTCAATTCAGTTTTAAATATATATATTTAATATGCAAAGTCCGTAAGTGTCAGATAAGAAGCAAAAACTGTATATAAAATCAATTTTCTTTTGATATTTTTAAAATTCCATATTTATTTAAGCACACACGGCAGGATCCGCTTATACGTAAAAACCCACCACTATTGTGTTTTATTATTTGTGTTCTCTTACAATTATGACAATTTTATCATTCGGAGGGGGCACGGTGGCGTAGTGGTTAGCACGTTCGCCTCACACCTCCAGGATCCGGGTTCGATTCCCGTCTCGGTCATGTGTGTGTGGAGTTTGTGCATGTTCTCCCCGTGCCTCCCCCCGTGCCTCAGGGGGTTTTTTTCTCCGGGTTCTCCGGTTTCCTCCCCGGTCCAAAAACATGCACGGTAGGTTGATTGGCACCTTGGAAAATTGTCCCTAGTGTATGAATGTGTGTGTGAATGTGTGTGGTGTGTGTGTCCTGCGATGGGTTGGCATTCCATCCAGGGTGTATCCTGCCTTAATGCCCATAGACGCCTGAGATAGGCACAGACTCCCCGTGACCCGAGGGAAGATCGGATAAAGCGGTAGAAGATGAATGAAAAATGAATGAATCATTCGAATAATAGTTTGATGCGCTTTTACGGGATGCTGGCACCTAGTGTCTAAAGTTAAAACTGCAACGAATTAAAAAAAAACTTGAAAATATATACTGTGTGTATACTTCGTGCGTGTGTGTGTGTGTGTGTGTGTGTGTGTGTGTGTGTGATTTGTTGGGGTGTGTACACTCCACTACATAATCAATAGAAATATTAGATTTTTTCCGGGAATATTTTGGATATTTTTTGTCTATTTATAGAGTATTTTTCATTAGTAGTTACAAATAGTTTTTAAAATGGTAGTAGCATCAATTTCTTACATGCTAGCGGGGCGGATTACTCAGTGACAGGTGAAGTGAAGTGAACACTGATTGTGGCACCTGTTAGTGGGTGTAATACATTTGGCAGCAATGAACATTTTGTTGATGTGTTAGATGCAGCAATAATACGCAAGTGTAAGGGTTTGATGATGGCTAGACAAAACTGGGTCAGGGAACTCTCTAAAACTGCAGGACCTGTGGGGTCAGCAGTAGTCATTATCTATCAAAAGTGGTCCAAGGAAGGAACAATGGTAACCCAGAGACAGGGTCATGGGCGGCCAAGGCTTACTGGTGCACACTGGGAGTGAAGGCTGAAGGCTGTCCTGTGTTGTCGATCCAACAGGCGAGCTCCTGTAGTAGCTGAACACACACTTGGACACACCTTGAGTCATCTAAGGCCTGAGGTCGGGGGTTCGAGCCCCTGTATTGCCAAGCTGCCACCCTTGGGTCATTGAGCAGGGCCCTTAACCTTCTGTGCTCCAGTGGGGATGTATCATGGCTGACGCCGTGCTCTGACCCCTGCTTCCAAAACAATATGGGATATGCGAAGAAACAATTTCACTCTGCTGTAATGTATATGTGACAAATAAAGACTATTCTATTCTTCTCATTTTTTTCTTCATTGTTATTATTTCCAACACTGCATTCATACAACCAAACTAACAATATATACGGAATTAAGTTCATTCATCTTCTACCGCTGTATCCGATCTTCCCTCGGGTCACGGGGAGTCTGTGCCTATCTCAGGCGTCTATGGGCATTAAGGCAGGATACACCCTGGATGGAATGCCAACCCATCGCAAGGCACACGCCCACACACTCACACAGACATTCATACACTAGGGACAATTTTCCAAGGTGCCAATCAACCTATCGTGCATGTTTTTGGACCGGAGAACCCGGAGAAAAACCCCCTGAGGCACGGGTAGAACATGCAAACTCCACACACACATGGTGGGAATCGAACCCTGACCCTGGCGGTGTGAGGCGAATGTGCTAACCACTAAACCACCGTTCACCTTGGAATTAAGTTTTAGATATTAAATTGTCTGAAGTCTCAATCTCAAATCGATATAGTCTCAAGAACCATCAAATCTTATCATGAAAAAGACTTTCATGAGGACCGTCACAAACACTACCTCTGCTGCAGAGGATAATGTTATTTAGTGACCAGCCCACAGAAACCACCAGAGGAGGAGCACCCAGCCTGGCATGGGATCATACGTAGTGTAATACTTTGTCCCCGTTTGACAAACTGAGCAGCCATAAGGATTACGACTCAGGTGTCCACAACAGAATTTGAGCTTACTGCAGCATAATTAATTGATTATGACATGATTATGATTATGATTTTTCAAGAGAGTAAACTTGTAAAATTGCTGTGTCTTCTAATATGTAAAAATAGCAACTAAATACTAATCAATGTGTTGATTGAGTCTAAAAAATTACTGTTATTGTATGCATTTATCTTTTGGCCTTAGCGTGTTGCTGTCAGAATTATCGAAAAAGACTCTACATAACACAGTATCTATTATCTTGCATTTAGTTTACTTGCATTTCCTCTTGTCATTTTTTACTCATTCCCTATTTTAAGGTAATTGAGATTGTCAAGTGTTATCAACCACTAAACACACAGGTTGATCCAGTTCCAGAATTAAAAACTTCCTACACATATGCTGCTTTCACTTCCTTTAAAAATGCTGTTCTACTAATGTGTATGTATGGACTAGTATTACATTGTACATATGCGTGTTCAAAAACACCTCCGTCAGCTCATTGAGGGGTTAATTATTGTTCAATATCAGGTGAGCTAAGGCATTATAACACTAAAATACCAATGCATTATACACCCTAGACTGAGATGGACAGGCATGTAGACAGTTCTCAAAATGATTAAAAAAAAAGGTTTCTGACAACCGAAATAATCCTGATGATGCAAGTAATTATTTAAGTAATTATTGTAGAGGAGTTAATTACATGTATGACTCTTATCCCAAAAAAGCTACAGAAATTATTTTTTTTAAACTACAGAACAATCAAGCTGCAGAGGTTTGTGGTTTTTTAAGGAATATATATATATATATATATATATATATATATATATATATATATATATATATATATATAACCGGGCGAGAACACGTTCAGGGAGGGGGTAGCTAGCTGCTGATTGGAAGATCCGGGTTCGAGCCCCGGTATGGCCAAGCTACTGCCCTTGGGTCCTTGAGCAAGACCCTTAACCCTTATATCTATATATATATACATTATATATATATACACACACGAGAGGGCACGGTGGCGTAGTGGTTAGCACATTCGCCTCACACCGCCAGGATCCGGGTTCGATTCTCGTCTCGGTCATGTGTGTGTGGAGTTTGCATGTTCTCCCCCGTGCCTCAAGGAGGTTTTTCTCCGGGTTCTCCGGTTTTCCTCCCGGTCCAAAAAACATGCACGGTAGGTTGATTGGCACCTTGGAAAATTGTCCCTAGTGTATGAATGTGTGTGTGTGAATGTGTGTGTGCCCTGCGATGGGTTGGCATTCCATCCAGGGTTTATCCTGCCTTAATGCCCATAGACACCTGAGATAGGCACAGACTCCCCGTGACCCGAGGGAAGATCGGATAAAGCGGTAGAAGATGAATGAATATATATATATATATATATATATATATATATATATATATATATATATATATATATATATATATATATATATATATATCATATGCAGTAGTGCAGCCCTGAAATGACTGTAAGGACTGCATCTGAGCGGCCTGTGGAGAGAAATGAACATATTAATTTAGTTTTGTAAAAAAAGAATGTAACAACTGACATGACATCAGCATTATGAAAGTCACCAACTATTGCATTACTAATTGACAAAATACAGTGCTTTTTAAATGCTATTTATAAAAACATTGCCATTGGCAGAGGCACCTTTGGAGCTGTTTCGTATTATTTGGCATAGTTCGAAAAGTCACAAATTCGAAAAGATTAATAATCACAGGACTTTTACAAACTGGTCGTAAAGAATGTTTATTATCATTATTATTATTATTATTACTAATTCCCCAGCTGATTTAAGTATACATTGCATTTTATTAATATGTAATAATGATCATTTTTATCGGAAAAATGTAAGTTTATTCCCTTAAAATTCGACCACATTGACAATACTACACGTTTGAGAACCAGTGGTATCATTTTGCTTCTCTTAAATCATGCCTTATTATTATTATTATTATTATTATTATTATTATTAATAAACAAAATGCCAATTATGAAATTAACCAAATAAGCAATTAAACATGTAAACGAAATATCTGCAATATAATTTGCTTAGTAATTCTTTGTGTTTTATAAGCGTAAGTTATAATATATAAATATTATAAATATTAAGGATTCGTAAATATTAAGGATTCCAAGTTTTTATAAAAACATTGCCGTTAGCAGAGGCACCTTCGGAGCGGCGGGGAATTGTATTATCGGGCAGTATCCATTTCCTAACGGGCGTCATTCTCTTTTTACTAATTTTTTCTATTTATTATATATATATATTTTTTTACTAAAGAAGTTGTGTTTAAATAATAACACGCACTTATTTTGGCTGTCACTCCGGTAGTGGTGTTCAGGGCGGAGCGTGTTTTCAATGAAAGCGCCACAACTGTCATAAGACTGAATTGTTCCTGCGGATCACATGACAGCCCGGGGAACCTCCTGTCTCTAATCACAGAGTTCGCTCTCACCGTTATTGCTGTTTGGAGAGATCATGGCGGAGGAAAGGGAACCCCCACCGTTGCCAGATGCCGGACGGGCAGACTTTACAGAAGCGGAGGACGGAGAAGACCTTTTTGCAAGCGCCGTCCCTACAATAGAGCAGGTATGGGGAGGAAGATGTTTACCAGGTGGCTAGCTGCTCAGACCTCTAGCTAGCATCGCGGCTGCTCTTAGAAAGTCAGCGGACACAGTAGGGGGACACTCGGGAAGCAGACTTGTTGTCGGAGTTTCCCCATTGAATGTACTCGCTCCTTCCCGTCGGCAACGCTGACTTTGTGTGATTATAACGTTGTCGACAACGGTTCATATAAACGTATTAGCCCACAAACATTGGCAGCGCGCATGCGCGGGCGTTATAACCGTGCATCAACGCGGCGTTCGAACAACGCAGGGGTAATAATGCCATTTCAAACGTCGACAAAACACATTTAATGCCCCCTTTTTTCCCCCACCCTTCATTATTAAGAAATGCATCTAAACAAAGCATTTGACTGGTGAAGGTAAAAAAAAAAAAGAGCATAATATCTCAAAGGAAGATGGTTTTAAACCTAATAACCCTTAATATGTAGGTAATAGATTTCAGAGCTTCTTTTAATGGCAGTCATTCTTCATTCAGTACAATTGCAAGCTTTGGAGTCATATTAGTGGTGGATGTGTTTGTGGTAACAAGACTACACAGCCCCTCATAAATACATAAGTACATGCTGTGCACAACGTATGTGTAGTTCCCCTGTAATCTGACCATCCTAAATGGTAGCACTAGACAGGTGACAGCAGCAGCAGCGAGCATGTGACACTCTTATAGTTTGGTCGGACAAGATATCATTATGGTTGTCGGAATTCACCATTCAGCACTTTTACAGGAGGGAAAACAAAAACGAGAAAGGAAGGAAAAAGGGATGAGGAGGAGGGATGGGGGAAGTTCAGAGGTGTTAAAAAGGGTCCGCTGTTTGAGACTATTGTCGTTTCTCCTGTGAAAAAGTTGCACTCGAGGGCAGTTTGTGTCCGAGCGAGAGTTTACAGAGAAACAGTTTGCTGCCTGTCACACTGCTGGAATTGGGTGTGAACATTAACTGTCCTCTCAGGCTGTGTTGTGTAATGGACTACTAGAGTCTTGGAGGCAAAGGGCATAAAACACTGTAACCACATTCTCATAATGAATATGTGCGTATGTGAATATGTAATGAATATATATATTTTTTTTTTCTTTCTTTTTTTTTGTTACAGATAATTTGTCCAAACTAGTATCTATGAACCAGTTACAAGTACATCCCAGTTCGTTTGGATAGCATTATTAGAGCATTTTTTATTTTTTTTTTATGTTTTGGACAAAATGAATAGGCTTTGCATAGTTCGAAAAGTCACAAATGCGAAAAGATTAATAATCACAGGACTTTTACAAACTGGTCGTAAAGAATCTTTATTATTATTATTATTATTATTATTATTATTATTATTATTATTATTATTACTAATTCCCCCAGCTGATTTAAGTATACATTGCATTTTATTAATATGCAATAATTATCCTTATAATAAACACACATTTCTATCCGAAAAATATAAGTTTATTCCCTTATCATTCGACCATATTGTATATTGTAATACATTCATTCATCTTCTACCGCTTTATCCGATCTTCACTCGGGTCACGGGGAGCCTGTGCCTATCTCAGGCGTCTATGGGCATTAAGGCAGGATACACCCTGGATGGAATGCCAACCCATCGCAGGGCACACACACACACACATTCATACATTAGGGACAATTTTCCAAGGTGCCAATCAACCTACCGTGCATGTTTTTGGACCGGGGGAAACCGGAGAACCCGGGGGAAAAACCCCCTGAGGCACGGGGAGAACATGCAAATTCCACACACACATTCCCGAGACGGGAATCGAACCCGGATCCTGGCGGTGTGAGGCGAACGTGCTAACCACTAAGCCACCGTGCCCCTCTATTGTAATACATATTGTAATACTACACCTTTGAGAACCAGTGGTATCCTTTTGCTTCTCTTAAATCATGCCTTCTTTTTTTTTTTTTTTTTTTTACCAAAATGCCAATTATTAACTTTATAACAAAATAAGCAATTGAATATGTAAACGAAATGTCTGCAATATAATTTGCTTAGTACTTCTTTGTGTTTTATAAGCATGAGTTGGAATATTAAGGATTCCAAGCTCTCTCGTTTAGTTCTTTAAAATGGATCTTATTTGTATGATTCTTAGTGCACTTTAGAATTGTTTAGCCGTTATACTGTACATCATTGTAGTGCAAACCTCCTGACTTTTGAGACATTGAAAAAAAACACTGGTTGGTCTAAAAATGTCATACGGAGCAGGACTCAGTCAGTGTGTAGCATGCTTTATTTATTTATTTATTTATTTATTTGTTTGTTTGTTCTTGAACTCCATATCTGGCACATAAGATATCTGGATGAAATGTACTTGGATTAACCTCCACAGCAAATCCAGATATACTCATGCGATGTGTAACCTTCCTACATTTAACTTTAAGTTTGTATTAATCGATAAAGAGATTCTTTGATTTTTTTTTTTCCTACTGTCATGTTAAAGTAATGTCGTCGTTAAAAGACATACAGCCGTGTCCACATGTTGCCCTTGCTTTTTACTTTCCAGTCCAGCCCTATATTCCCAGAGCCAGCCAGCTTGCCTGCAGAAGACATTAGCACAAACACCAATGGACCTAAGCAAGAAATATTATTAGATGATGACCAAGATGACCTCTTTCCTGGTATGTAATTTGTGGTGGAATGTTGTGAGTTTGTTGCGGATCGAGTGTACGTTCTGTATTAGCACTTGGCACGATCACATAAATGTAATAGATATGTTAAGAAAACATGATAAGACACATTTGCAAGCTCTCTATAACGTAGGGACTCTTATGGCAGGATGTAATGGAACATTCATAGTATAATAAGAAGTGATTTGTCCTATAATTATTTATTCCCATAAGGATAGACAGATAATGCTTTAGGTCATGCTCTGTGTGTATCTTTACACCCTTTTTCTGTCACATAATTGAATGCGTGATGGGTTTGATTTATTTTCTTCACATATCACTAAAGATGCAACAGAAGAAGTGTCACTGGACAGTCCAGAGAGGGAACCTATCCTGTCCGATGGTCCATCTCCTGCCATCACACCAGTGACTCCCACAGGCATCATCACTCCAACAGTCGATGCGTTTGGTTCTCTAGATGAGGTGCAGCATCTTGTAAAATAATACGACATCGATGATATCTAAACATATCTATGACAATCGGACGATGATTATTTCATGAAATGAGGAAGAATAGTAAATAAATACTGTAAAATGAATATCAAAAAGCATTGTAAATAGTAACTGCTTTGCTTTTGAGCTTGAACTGTGGCTTGTTCCACAGGCACTGCAAAGTACATTGTTGCTTCTTGTGCACTCTTTTTTTTTTTTTTTTCTGTCTTCAGTTTTTTAGACTGGATAGGCGCTATAGCCTCCAGTGTCAGTGTGAAAAGGCCTTATTTTTCTGATCCTCTAAGCACGATTGTGTTGAGTCTGACGACCCATTTCCTATTTGTAATTCCTATTAATGTGCAGACTCATATCCTATCACTAGTTCCTGTTTAGGAAGAGACATATTTCCTTGTAATATGCCTCTTATTATACAGGATGAAGAAGCTGAAGAGAAGGGGGATACCTTTGATATGCAGATAATGGTATCCGATCCAGAGAAAGTGGGTAAGTTTAGACGAGCTTCCTCTCTGTATACTGCTACAGCATTAATAAACGCAAACCTTTTGGCATCTGTAGCAGCTTTCGTCTCTGAAGACCGCTCTGTATGGCTAGCTGGTTTGTAGGTGGGGTGGTGGTGGGATGCTATACATTGCAAAAAATCAATAGACCTTTTCAAATGTTATCAGGTATAGGATTTGGTCTCTAGCCCTCTATAGAAATGCATCTATCTGAACTGTAGCCCCAGAATGCATCCATGCACATTTGTTGTTTTCCCCCCAACAAACATGTAATTAATAGGCCCCGTCTTGACTCATGTTATGGCCAGGAATTTTCCAAGACAAAGCTGGGAACTACTCATTTAGGGATTTGCACAGGCACTAAATAGCCATGTTTGTACCCTAAACAAATCCATTCCAAATCCTAAAAGAGTATTTTAATCGCACATACCTACAGTTAAGAAAGCATTGGATTGCTATCGGTAATTCTGTGATTGCATAGTAGCACTGCTATTAAAAAAAAATTGTAAAAAAAAAATTACCTTGAAATTATTACCATAAAACAGCAGCTCAGAATGGTTTTTAATGAGCGTCATTCTTATGAGCTTCCTCAGAAAAATAATTACAATAAAATATCGATTCTCCGAAGATTTCCGTGTGCCTATATTTATTTATTAATTTTTTTTCTCTTTAAGGTGATGGGATGAACGCTTATATGGCATATAAGGTGACCACCAAGGTGAGAATTTTCTGCTAAATGTTAAGAACCAAGCAATACTGGTTGCTAGATTTACTAATGGCCAATTAAGGAGAGACTCACTTTCACAGATCTGTTATACCCTTTACATTATCCTGATATAAAGTGTAGAATTTCACCAATAAACGGAATTTTTACATCATCATACTTCAGCTAATTTTTTACTTTCACTGTATCTCAACTGTGGGGCACGGTGGCGTAGTGGCGTAGCACGGTTAGCCAGAATCCGGGTTCGATTCCCGTCTCGGCCATGTGTGTGTGGAGTTTGCAGCACCGTTCAGGGGTTTTTCTCCGGGTTCTCCGGTTTCCCCCCGGTCCAAAAACATGCACGGTAGGTCGATTGGCACCTTGGAAAATTGTCCCTAGTGTATGAATGTGTGTGAATCCAGGGTGTATCCTGCCTTAATGCCCATAGACGCCTGAGATAGGCACAGGCTCCCCGTGACCCGAGGGAAGATCGGATAAAGCGCTAGAAAATGAATGAATGAATGAATGAATGTATCTCAACTCGCACATTAGTGCACTGTTCTAGTCATCGAGTACTACTTGATTTTCATATTAGGGTTAATGCTTATTACTATTATTATTGGCTTTTTAAAAGAAACTTCCTTTTATGTTGAGACAAAGCTATTCGCGTGGCACAAAGCACAAATTGTGCCATGCTAGCTCTAGTGAATATAGCTTTTTATTCATCCAGATGTGCAATACGATACACAGGCAAGTAAATGTACAACGTCTCGCCTGTAGTGAGAATGGTTTTGTGAAAATGAGCATGCTGACATGCTGTTTTCTGTCTTTTAGACGTCCCTAAACCTTTTCAGCAGAAACGAGTTTTCTGTGAAAAGAAGATTCAGTGATTTCCTGGGTCTGCATAGCAAGTTGGCTTCTAAATACATGCATGCTGGTTACATAGTGCCCCCAGCCCCAGAGAAAAGCATTGTGGGTATGTGAAATGTCACACGGTCACTTAAAGGAATGCACTGAATTGTAGTCCTTCACGTAACTGTAATTTGTTCACACAATTTCAGGAATGACAAAAGTCAAGGTTGGAAAAGAAGATCTGTCATCCACAGAATTTGTAGAGAAAAGAAGATCTGCTTTGGAAAGGTATTGTAAGGGCGGGGAAACAAAAAACAATGTTTGGCTTCTTCACACACATCAAGCTTTCGCTGAAGCTTTTTTTTTTTTTGGAACATGAAAACAATCCAAATGGAAAGAGCATTCATGTTCTGGTCTTTTGTGGACGAAAGGTTAAACAACAAGTATTAGATAAATAATTATCACCAAGCTAAGGGGAGGGCTCATGCTGTCAGTGTTCAATGCAGGCTCATGCTGGCAGTTTTCTCCTGAGTGCACACGTTCACCGCGTTGTACGCCTGTACGATTTCCGCCGTACTGCTGGTTTTGCGCTGTCTGATGAATCGAATAAAACTTAAAGTTAAGTGAGGCGCTGACATTTCTCTGCCCTTTTTATCAGCCCATTGATTGATGCGAAGGTCAGTGGCTTGGACAGGGCCCCTGGATGTCCGCTTATAGACTTCATTTGTTAAAGAACTGAATCTTCATTGCCAACTACTTTCATTTCTGAGCAGTGCACATGCGCTTTTTCAAGTCTTTGAAAATTTTGCTTATAGCTTTTAATGTCTATGATATACTGATGAAAAAAATGAGAAAAGTCATATATTTTATTCCTCCTTTTTTTTTACTTTTGACTGGATGGAGAAAACGTGGTGAAAACACGGTGGATTTGTTCTCGAAATAAAGATTTTAAATGAAATAATGTGTAATTTCTGTTTAAACAGATATCTGATGAGAACTGTGAATCACCCGGCTCTGCTAAAAGACTCTGATGTCATTCAATTCTTGGAAAACACAGAGGTATTTTTCATCTTCATTGTAAATGATCAGTTGATTTGCTTAAAAATGTGTTATATATTTATATATATATATATATATATATATATATATATATATATATATATATATATATATATATATAATGTGCTGGAAAAAATACTTATATAAAATACTTATGCCCTAATGCTTAGATTAGATCATGGAATGAATTCTTTACACTTAAGGTCAACTCTCGGGTTATTTCTAGTGGATTACCACGTTTCTGAGGAAACTGCATTAATGTAATTGTAAAAGAAAACCCCAGTGATTTTAAGGGGCTAAATGGTCCGAGGGCAAGTGAAAGCTATTTATGCCCGTCGGCCCTCTGAGAATTTCCTAGTGGCGAAACGCACTAAATTGAATTGAGCATTAAAATGTATGGGAGTAGAGAAAACCACAGGCTTTTCATGGTCCAGGCCTGTAGTGTAGGTGAGACAAGAGCGAGTGAAGCTCCCTGAGGGATTGGGTCTAGGCCCCGGCCTGTTAACTGGTTTGTTTGCCCTTATTTGTCATTTTATCTTAGCTGCCGCGAGCAGTTAGCACCCAGGCACTGAGTGGGGCCGGAATATTGAGGATGGTAAACAAAGCGGCCGACGCTGTCAACAAAATGACAATCAAGATGAATGAATCGGATGCGGTAAGGGGCTGATTTTTGGACTTGAATAATGAGATGAATTAATGAGCTGCTCCCTGGCTTGAATTCTAAGATCCACACACTAGTGAGAGGGGAAAAGACAGACCCATGACCTGGAGGAAATGGTGTCTCCTACTCTTTGTACACAATATACTTGTACACAATATTAAAGAAAATGATCCTTTATCATAATTCAAAATAATTAAAGAAAATAAACCACAATACTTTGAAATGCTTTAAAAAAAAAAAACAACAAAAAAACAAAATTTTTACATATATATATATATATATATATATATATATATATATATATATATATATATATATATATATGTTTTTTTTTAAGCATTTCAAAGTATTGTGGTTTATTTTCTTTCGTTAACATTATATTTTATTTATTAGTTTTTATTTATTTATTTATTTATTTATTTTGCTTAAATTTGACGGTCACATTTTTGGTGATTCTTGAATGATCGTTCCTATGTTTTGTGGTAGTGCTTTTCACACTTCCTTTTTCTAACATCTCCCTATGCAAAGTGGTTCGAAGAGAAACAACAGCAGTTCGAGAACCTTGACATCCAGCTTAGAAAACTCCATGCCAGTGTGGAATCTTTGGTTTGTCATAGAAAAGGTAAAATTATTATTATTATTTTCTTTAAACTGACCGTTAGCCTGCAACGTCTCAACATGCAAAAAGTAAAGTTGCGTTTTGCTCACATTTCAGAGCTCACAAACATTATAGCTATTTAGTAGTAAATCTAAGTCTTAGTAGTACATTTTAAGTGTTTGAATTGATGAAATTTACATTCTCTTTTAACACTGCAGTGTTACCTGTGTGTATGTAAATTTTTTTCCTTACTAAAAGTAAAAATACTTACAGCTTGAATGGGGTCACATAAACTCAGCAGGTGAATTAAAAAGCCAAAATAAAACACTAATTAACTGATATATATAACACAACAAACAACATATAACACAACATAGAGCTACAAACAACATAGAGCTACAAACATAGAGCTAACACAACATAGAGCTCCAAACAACATATAGCACGACATGGAGCTACACACAACATATAACACAACATAGAGCTACAAACAACATATAACACAACATAGAGCTACAAACAACATATAACACAACATAGAGCTACACACAACATATAACACAACATATAACACGATATAGAGCTACAAACAACATATAACACAACATAGAGCTACAAACAACATATAACACAACATAGAGCTACAAACAACATGTAGCACAACATAGCAAAAACCATATATAACACAACATAGAGCTGAAAAACAACATATAACACAACATAGAGCTGAAAAACAACATATAACACAACATAGAGCTCCGAACAACATATAGCACGACATGGAGCTACACACAACATATAACACAACATAGAGCTACAAACAACATATAACAACAAGAGCATAGAGCTACAAACAACATATAGCACGAACAAACACATAGAGCTACAAACAACATATAACACAACATAGAGCTACAAACAACATATAACACAACATAGAGCTACAAACAACATATAACACAACATAGAGCTACAAACAACATATAACACAACATAGAGCTACAAACAACATATAACACAACATAGAGCTACAAACAACATGTACATGTACATAGCGCTACAAACAACATATAACACCACATAGAGTTACAAACAACATATAACACAACATAGCGCTACAATAACACAAGGACTGAGGACGAGACTAAGTTTGTCCTAGCTACATAAAGTGCATCATGTGCAACCTGGTGCAAACAGCGCAAAAACAGAACAAGACTGTATTTGACAACAACAAAATATGGCACACATAATTAGTTGATCTTTAGATGGCTTTAGAGCCAGTGGGAGAAAAAACAAAATAATAAATAAATAAATAAATAAATCAAATAAAAAGAATAAAGGTGAGACCACTGAGAGAGTTCATTATTCTGGAACAAAGCACAAATTAACTCCCAGGGATGAACAAACTTGGGTAGAAAGTTTCGACTAAACCCTGGACCATAACAGAATACAACACAATAACAGAATATGTATGTGTGTGTGTATATGTGTATATATGTATGTGTGTATGTATGTATATATATATATATATATATATATATATATATATATATATATATATATATATATATATATATATATATATATATATATATATATATATATACACTTTTTACTTAAATAATATAAATTACCCCAATGTTTAATATATTGTAATATATATGTATATGCTGCCTAAGGGCATTGTATACAGATTTCTTCCATTTCATAAAAAAAAACACTGTTTACATTATATACTCTTTGTTTATTTTTAATCATAATGTACTGTAAAAGTGTCAGAAGCGGTCAGAATCTTAAATCAAGTGCCATTTGCCCCTTTATCGGATCGACTTAAGCAGTTGAGTGGTATTAGTAAGCAATTTGTCTGTACACACAGTCCAAGTCACTTCATCTGTTCCCTCCCTAGAATTATCAATGAACACTGCATCATTTGCAAAGAGTGCCGCTATGCTGGGAAATTCGGAGGACCACACAGCCTTGTCACGGGCCCTCTCTCAGCTCGCAGAGGTGGAGGAGAAGATTGATCAGCTGCATCAAGAACAGGCTTATGCAGACTTCTATGTGTTCTCTGAGCTACTTGGTGACTATGTACGACTTTTAACTGCTGTTAAGGTGAGTGGAACTTTCTGTTGCTGTTGAGTTGGCAGCAATGGCATAATGATTTTGTTAAATGTATTAGCCAGTTCAAAGGGGATTTTTTTGAATGCACCGAATCATAACTAATAGTGATAACGTATCCAAATATGTAAATAGCTAAATCTGTAAGTCCGAGCATGGGCAGTAATAATAATGATGGGAGTGGTTTTAAGGTGCCCTGGTTCGAACCCTGGTATCACCAAGCTTGGGTCCTAGAACAAGTCCCTTAACCCCTGTGTATCATGGCTGGCCCTGTGCTCTGACCCCAGCATGTGAAGAAAGAATTTCACTCTGCTATAATGTATATGTGACAAATAAAGGATATTCTATTCTAATAATTCTTTGGCAGAGCAGTCAAATCCATATCTCATAGCACCCTATTTCTAGCTTACTTACCGCTCTTTATGTTCTTTAGGGCGTGTTTGACCAGCGCATGAAATCATGGTCTAAATGGCAGGATGCTCAGGTCATGCTGCAACGCAAGAGAGAAGCGGAAGCAAAGTTACAGTATGCCAACAAGCCTGACAAGCTCCAACAGGCCAAGGATGAGATTAAGGAGGTAAAACATGAACACTGTTAGTAAATAAACATATCTGAGAGTGCGACGGTTAAAGCGATTGACATTTTACATCACTCGGTCATGCCCAGTTTTTCATTTGGATGTATTTTAATTTACTATTTTTTTCATTGCAAACATAAAAAAAAAAGTGCATTATAGCTTTGAAATGTTAAGTTTCTGTTCCAGAAAATGAACCCCCCCCCACCCCCTAGGTCTGTGTTCAGCATCAACACTTAGAACTAAGAGCCCTGGTGTTGACGTGTGCTGCGTTCCTCTTGCTTTAGTCCATTCATAACGCCACTGAAACCACGGTTCCAATTGATGAGAGTTCATAAATTATTGATTACTTCAACCACAGAGCATTATCAGGCACTTTTAATTTTTGCATTTTCCCCGTCATGCCCCACAAAGGAGATTGAGGAGGAGGTAGGAGTGGCTCTGATTTTTTTTTTCTTTCTTTCTTTCCTTTCCTTTCCTTTCCTTTCCTTTTCTTGTCTTTTCTTTTCACCGTTTAGCCATGGTCCTTTATTGTGTGTTGCATTGACATAATGTTTGAGAAATAGTTCCATGCCCATAATGACTCCTTCACCACGTGCCATGTTTTAACATCAAAGTGAAGCTTGAGTGGTTTTAGAATCCATATTATTGTAAGCAGGTCATCAACTGATCATCTTTATACTTTTATTTTTTTTATTTTGTTTTTTTCTGGTGGTGTTTTTTTTTTATCAGGCGCTTCAGATGTAGGAGGGATAATTAAATGGAAAATGTAACACTCATAGAGGGGCACGGTGGCGTAGTGGTTAGGGCACACGTTCGCCTCACACCGCCAGGATCCGGGTTCGATTCCCGTCTCGGTCATGTGTGTGTGGAGTTTGTGCATGTTCTCCCCGTGCCTCAGGGGGTTTTTCTCCGGGTTCTCCGGTTTCCCCCCGGTCCAAAAACATGCACGGTAGGTTGATTGGCACCTTGGAAAATTGTCCCTAGTGTATGAATGTGTGTGTGTGCCCTGCGATGGGTTGGCATTCCATCCAGGGTGTATCCTGCCTTAATGCCCATAGACGCCTGAGATGGGCACAGGCTCCCCGTGACCCAAGGGAAGATGGATGATATTTTATCGATGGGGGAAGAGGATAAAGCGGTAGAAAATGAATGAATGAATGAATGAATGTAACACTCATCATTTCCATTCTGTGTTTCTGTGGCTCATCACTAAAATTCCTCTGCCATCTGTTTTATTTTTAATTTTATTTTAAATGACAAATTTAAATTCCGTCCAGTTGTTTAGCATGATTGAGTGTAAAAAGAAAATCTTGTTATTTGCACATTTTGACCATAAATTACCATGCAGAGCATACTGTATACAGAATACTTATCTTGTTTAGCCATAACATTAAAACCACTGAGAGGTGGCAAAACAAGAAGAGTCACTTCTTAAACAAGTGTAAGGATGTAAATGATTTGGACCGAGGACTGCCAGACGAAGAGCGTCTACAAAACAGAAGGTCTTGTGAGGTGTGGGCCGGTTAGTTCGTTTTTAAAGAAGACTCCAGGGAAGGACGTCTGGAGAACCAGAACCCGAGGCTCAGTGATGTGCATGGGGAGTGAAGGGTAGCCTTTTAAGTCTTATCCTATAGTAAAGTACTGTAGAACAAAGTGCACATAAGAAAAAATAAAGTTATTGGTGGCGTGTACAGGAAGGTGTTGGATCACACAGTGCATTGCAGCTTGTCTGTGTAGCTGCAGAGTGCTCATGTTCATGAAATGGGAAGTACAACCGGACTACGTAAGAACGGAAGAAGATATCATTCATGCATTCTGTGTGCGCAACTGTCCTGGGTAAGAGATGACCTCTGGATGGTCTAACCTCTGTTCGGTTCTAGGTATTTATGTAGGTACTACCGTAAATTCCGGACTATAAAGCGCACCTGCATATAAGCCGCATCCGCTCTATTTAAAAACAAAAAAAACAAAAAAATCATAAATAAGCCGCACCTGCATACAAGCCGCATCCGCTTTTGAATTGTAAATGTACATGTATGTACCTAAATAGATCCTTTCCTAACCTGTATTTTAACACGGTGTAACGGTGGACGCTGCACAGAGACACGGAGATCCGGAATTCATACAAAACAGGATTTATTAGAATAAAGAACTCAGGAGACGCCGCTCATACGGAGCGGCCAGACAGGCTAGGGAGCCTTGCGCTCTGCGCGCCGTGGTACCGGGAGTACCGGAGAGCAGGAGTCCGGGAATCGGGAACAGACAAAGGTTAGGCATAAACATATATCGAGCGTCCGTGTCCGCGACACTAGGTATGTGCTACGAGCCCGGACGGGGATTGTAGAGTGAACCGGGCTTATATCGGGAGAGGGTGTGCGTGTGTGTGTGTGGGGAAAAGAGCAGGGAGGAGAGAGAGAGCACCGAGCAGCAACTTTGCTGATTAAAACGGGACAGAACCAAGAGAAAATAAGCGCTATTTACAGTATTTATCTTCATTTCTCCTGTGTGTGAAATCACGTCACCTTAACCTTGTAAAGATAGAGTTTGTCCTCCTTCTATCCGCTTCTACCCACTTATATCTGCTAAAGAGGAACTAGCGCATTCTTCTTCTTTGCATTTATTTTGTCTTAGTTTTGATTCTAATTCCGGTTAGAGCCCCTAGCGGTCGGGAAAATATCTGCAGAATAGCCGCACCTTATTATTAGCCGCATGGTTCAAAACCTAGGAAAAAAGTAGCGGCTTATAGTCCAGAATTTACGGTACTTTGAATACCACTTGCAGCCCAAATACTGTGTGATTGTAGCAGGATTGTGACTTTACATATCAGGTGGTTTTAATGTTATGGCTCTTACCAGTGTTTAAAATTGTGTGCATGTATTTGTATATATGTATGTGTGTTAAACATAGTGATGACATATGTGCAAAGAAGGCTGTGAAAAATTGTCTTTATTGTTCAACCGTTTGATTTTTATTTTGGGGGAAAAAACGTTAAACGTTCACAAAAACACTCCCTCGGATTAATACACGGAGTGCCTGTAAATTAGCTACACACGCTTAACAATAATATATGTATTTTTTATCGCGCGTTTGATATTCACGATAGCAACGTAATTTTGTGAACGTTTTAACCAAGCAGTCAAAAGGCTTAACAATAAAGACGTTTCTTTCCTAGCTTGCTCTGTTACATGTACCAAGGGTGCCAGTTGTGGTGGAGGGCAGTGTATAAAAGTCATTTTTATATATTTATTTATTTTCTACGACACTCCGTCTGTTATGTCTGTCAGCACGGTGGTTTTCTTGTCTGTTTTGACTCGCTTTAGTGGGAAGCTAAAGTACAGCAGGGAGAGAGAGATTTCGAGCAGATATCAAAGAACATTCGCCGGGAAGTGGGGAGATTCGAGGTTAGTTGACATGTTTGGGAATTTCTGCTTTGGAAAGAATGACGTTTCTACTATTTCTTTTACACTCGAAATAAATGAAAGGGGAAAAAAAAAACAACCAGGGTGCTGTGTGAAGACGCTGACACCGCGTATAAAAGTCTCGTCTCATTCATGCCGCTTGTAATAACTCCGAGACTTTTATGTTAGCTGAGCTTTTTACAGTATATGTCATAACCATTTTGACTTGCCCGACCTTCTTGTTCCTCATAGAAACAAAGAGTGAAGGACTTCAAAGTTGTCATCATAAAATATCTAGAGTCACTAGTACATACACAGCAACAGGTAAGATTATTTATTTATTTATTTATTTACTTATTATCCTGATGTTATATTTTGAATGGATTTGCATATTTGAAATCTTTTTTTTTTTTTTCTTTCTTTCTTTTTTTTCCAACAGCTGATAAAGTATTGGGAAGCTTTCTTACCTGAAGCCAAAGCTATAGCATGAGCAGACACACTCGCGCGCAAAAAGCAACTGGGCCAATATCGGTCTTCTTTTCTTAATTTTTACGTACAACATAATCACTCAAATTGGATGCATGGACTTAATGACCACTTGAAAACCAGTATAATAAACACTATAAATCTTTTATTTGCTAAGTCTGTACTTTGCCTTTTGTTTGTCTTAAGTTGATCATTTGCCTTTTGTTTGTTCTCAAAGGAGTAATACGAGCAGCGGTAGTGCATTTACTGCTTATTGATACACTACTGCGTTTTAATCGTCTTTAAATGTCCGAGCTCCATAGTTGAAATCCATCAGATTATTATTATTATTATTATTATTTTTGCCAAGGGAAGCGTATTTTGAACTCTACATATCCATATCCAGTGAACAAATTTAGCATACCTGTCTTATTTAATCCTGCACACAGGAGTACAGCACTATAGTACTTGTAGTACACTATAGTACAGTGTGCTGCTATATACATGTGCTTTTTTTGTTTTGTTTATTTCGGCTGCTTGGCTTACAATATTTAAACTACAATTATAAATATTAGTTGATTCCTTTTGTTCGGAAGAAATCTTTTTTTTTTTTTTTTTTTTTTTATTTTCTCCCTAATTTGTACTTTGTTTTTACTTTACATTCCTGTGAAACAATGCCGACATGCTAATAAAGGAATGTACTTCAGTATTAAACGAGTGTGTCGTTTATTTGTGTCTATGTTTAAAAAAAAAAAACAGTGTAGTACATCATCGTTCAAAGAACAGTTAGTAGCCTTGGTAGCCCTGTGAATAATTCATCATTCATTCATCTTCTAGCGCTTTATCCGATCTTCCCCCGGGTTTTGGGGAACCTCGGGCGTCAAGGCAGGATACACCCTGTATGGGGTGCCAACCCATCACAGGGCACACACACACTCACACAGTAGGGACAATTTTCCAAGGTGCCAATCAACCAGAGAACCCGGAGAAAAACGCCCCGCAAACACATAGCGGAGGAATCGAACTCCGACCCTGGAGGTGTGAGGCAAACATGCTAACCACTAAGCCACCATTCCCGGCAATACTGTGAATATTCATTCATTCGTTTATTCATTCATTCATCTTCTACCGCTTCATCCGATCTTCCCTCGGGTCACGGGGAGTCTGTGCCTATCTCAGGCGTCTATGGGCATTAAGGCAGGATACACCCTGGATGGAATGACAACGCCAGGGCACACACACACACACATTCATACACTAGGGACAATTTTTCCATCGGTGCCAATCAACCTACCGTTCATGTTTTTGGACCGGGAGGAAACCGGAGAACCTGGAGAAAAACCCCCTGAGGAACTTGCTAATCACTAAGCCACGTGCCTCGCAGCCCTGTGAAAATGTTGGTGAAAATTATTATTATTATTTCTTTTTTTACTTCCTCCATATTTCGATCTGTAATCTAATTTAATATTTAAAATATATTGTTCTTAACGTTATTAATTGTTCTTAGTGGCTCGTCTCACACTTCCAGGGTTGGGGGTTCGATTCCCGCCTCCGCCATGTGTGTGTGGAGTTTGCATGTTCTGCCTAAGTGGTTTTAAATTTACATTTAACATTTATGGCATTTGGCAGACACCCTTATCCAGAGCGACTTACAGCTAAGCAATTGAGGGTTAAGGGCCTTGCTCAAGGGCCCACTAGTGGTAGCTTGGTGGTTGTGGGGGTTTGAACCTGCGACCTTCTGGTCCAGAGGCCAACACCTTACCACTAAGCCACCACCTCCCTGTTGGCAAATTGACTGGCACCTTGGAAAATTTACCCTAGTGGTGTGTGTGTGTGTGTGTGTGCCCTGCAATGGGTTGACATTTCATACAGAATGTGTCCTGCCTTGATGTCCGAAGATGCCTGAGATCGGCACGGGATCCCCGTGAGAAAGATAGAAGTCGGATTAAGCGGTAGAAGATGAATGAATGAAAGACTGTTCTTAACACTGTCATTTTGTTGGATATTACATTTGCTTAATATTGTTCTAAATCCAATAAAAGGGTATATCTGAGCTTAATGGTTATAATATTAGCTAAATAAAAATCATTTGAAAGCACCTCAACTTTAAGTGAAATGTAAAAGCGCTGTTTGCTTGTTTATATCTTTCTACAATACGTTCATTTTATACTTTTTTTTTATTAGTCCTCAGTGATTTTATTCATCTAAAAAAGATTCTGAGATTTGATAAATTAGTAGATCCACCCCCCCCCTCCCCCGTTATAAAGACACTCAAGCGATATTGAATTGGAAATCTCACTAAAGCCTGCCACATCCTGACTTAACATTTTTGTGAACTGAGCAGTGAAATAAACTGTCAAGCAAGGCCTTCATCACTTTGCATATACATTGCTAAAAGCACTGTCAAAAACTCCAGTGCACGCTTCTTTTCATGGTCTCTGTCATATTGACAAGCTGTCAGAATTGCACATTGCATAAGAGAACGTCTGTGCGAGTGGCTCTGTGCAGTACATCATTACGAACCCTGCCCACCCCCCCCACCTTCCCAATTGGCCTGATGTGGAAATGTCTCTCATGACATTATTGAGAATGTGCGCTGACATGTTTTTTAAATCCAGGTGTTTTCAGTAGCTGTGTTGTGTTTAATACAATACGATGAAGTCGTTCCAAGCCGTTTCCCATGTTTAGCCATAAACAGGAAGGAGAACTGGTTTGCTTTGTTTGTGGATATATTGCATGCATTTTCACACGGAAATGAGTATATCGTTTACAATAGTTTTATAGATTTTATATTGTTTATTATGAAGCAACATAAACGTGAAAGCATGAATTACTTTTCCACTTTTGAAGTATTAGACATACTGCAGGATTAAAACAAAGACGACTGAAGATGATCACTTTTATTTGTTAATGCAATTTCAACAATAAACACTTATCCCAGTAAAGGTGAGACAAGCCCCAGAAGAAAACCTATCCTCATCTGGGCTTATGGAATGGGAAAAACACACTTTTTCTAATCTAGGAACTAGACTCATTAGTTAGGATGCTTTTGGAAATCAGCCTAGAGGGGAAGAGACAGGAAGAAACTCCCCTCTCTCAAGTCTTACGTAAATGGCTTAGTCTAAGTCGAGATCCAAGCTTTTTTTTCTTCTTTTTTTTTGAGAGTCTGCGTTACTATTGTATAAAAAAACCGTCTGGGGGAAAAAAAAACTGCTCTACTAAACCCTACCAGCCTTTATAAAATCTCCAAATAGTAGTGTTATGTTGTGGTCAAAATACTATGACCTCACTTGATCAAGTGCAGCTCAGGCCCCACAGATAAGAAGAGCAATATAATGGACTGCAGCAACGAGAGAATGTGGTAATTATTTGTTCCCTGTCAAGAGAAGAACCCTCGGACCTCTGGCGATTCAAATCTGGGAAGTTGGGAGCAACTTGAAAATAATGCGCACGAGAAAGAGACAAATATCGGCCTGCTCTTGCGACTCTTGCTGAAATTGCATTAGTTTGTCATGTGCACCACTACCGGGTTCTCCGGGAAAAAAAAAAAGAAAAAGTGTAATTTGCTTGTGACTGTTATAGCAGCGATCTCTTTCAGGAGTTTGTAGAGGGATCTCTCTTTCCCCTGCCACTATAAACACTAAACACTACACTAAACAAAGGGATATAGCATATACAGCAGGGGTGGGCAAACTACGGCCCGGGGGCCACATCCGGCCCCTTGGTCCTTTTAATCCGGCCCGCTGAACTGCTTCGGCTTCTTTGCCGCACGAGAAGAATGTATAACCACACAGCAACGCTGACATTGTTGGAGTATGCTCAGTGTTAAAAATGAAGGAAAAATACAGCCGTTTTTTTTGTTGTTTCTTTTCCTTAAATAGAATATCCTTATTCTTAAGGATAGTGGGTAGCCTAATGAACATGATGATATTTAACACTCTTTACAAGAGGAAAAAATTCATATTGAACATAAGTTACGTTCAACGTTATTGTTGGTTCGGCCCACGAACACACCTCAGGTTTCTCATGTGGCCCTTTGGAAAATATAATTGCCCACCCCTGATATACAGCATATACGTTGCCAAAATTATTTGTGCAAAATGAACACATTAACACTATTCCTTAATAATATTACTCCCACCGTGTAGAACAGGTGTGTGTGTAATCTTATTTAAGAGTTTGTTGACTTACCCTGAAATTCCTTTGCAGGGGCACGGTGGCTTAGTGGTTAGCACGTTCACCAGGGTCCGGGTTCGATTCCCGTCTCGGCCATGTGTGTGTGTGTGTGGAGTTTGTGCATGTTCTCCCCGTGCCTCAGGGTTTTTTTTCTCCGGGTTCTCCGGTTTCCTCCCCCGGTCCAAAAACATGCACGGTAGGTTGATTGGCACATTGGAAAATTGTCCCTAGTGTATGAATGTGTGTGTGAATGTGTGTGTGTGTGTGTGTCCTGTGATGGGTTGGCATTCCATCCAGGGTGTATCCTGCCTTAATGCCCATAGACGCCTGAGATAGGCACAGGCTCCCCGTGACCCGAGGGAAGATCGGATATTTAAGCGGTAGAATTAGATGATGAATGAATGAATGAATGAATGAAATTCCTTTGCATAAACACAAACATTTTCCCAACAGCATTTTTGATTTCCTGATTTCACAAATTAAAAGTGTGTGTCGTGTTACAGCACTAGCGATAAGGAAGGCGCTCCAGAATGGTTTTCATTCATTTTCCTTATCTGTCCGTGGCAGAGCTGCCAGGCTCCCCGATGATCTCATGACTGCTCATTTTGTGCTCTTTATAAGAAGTGATTTTAGCAACCGATCTTGCTTTTGGAGATTTAATTTCGGCACAGAATCAGATCGTTGTATGGTTGTTCGTTGATGGCAGGGCCACTGTAGAGATACGTGTTTGGCAGGCTCAAATTCCCTGATTCTGGTTCACACTGCAGCATCATTGCTGTTAACTCTTTGGACTCCTGAGTTATGCGGTTTATACGGCTGGACCTGTGATTTATGGTGAATGTATCATTTCAGTTTTCTCCCACAGCTCTTCTTGTGAAGGAGTGCGGAACAGATGAGATAAGTGCCACTGTATTTATAAGGGTAACATGCACAGTTTCAGGTTAAATGCAAACAGATATAGGATGACTATCAAAGTCTATTTTGTGTCCCCTGGAAAATGAGGTCAGGCATTCTTGAATTCCTCGCAGACGTATAGCTTCTGAAATGGCACGAGTGTAAGGAGGGGAAATATAAGAGGGAACTACATTCATCATTGTAAAAAAAAAAAAAAAAGAGAGAGGGAGAGGAAGAAAGAGCACTGAAGTTAGATGGCTTCAGTTTTTAAGAAGTGTTGCAAGAGATAACAGGATGCCCAGATATTCACAGGCAGACTTCAAGAGTACTTTTTTCGTTTGTTAGTATATAAATAATATTTCAATGCCACTACTGCAGAGTAAGTGTAAATTTGCCTATTTTGAAAGACCTGAGCTCTTCCAAATACTCTTCAGAATACCATTCCATTTTTTCTAGTAAATCCATGCTAAACTGGAACATGTATTATTATTATTATAACAGCAATATTCTAATTAGAGGGCGCGGTGGCTTAGTGGTTAGCACGTTCGCCTCACCCGCCAGGGTCCGGGTTCGATTCCCGTCTCGGCCATGTGTGTGTGGAGTTTGTGCATGTTCTCCCCGTGTCTCAGGGTGTTTTTCTCAGGGTTCTCCGGTTTCGTCCCAGTCCAAAAACATGCACGGTAGGTTGATTGGCACCTTGGAAAATTGTCCCTAGTGTATGAATGTGTGTGTGTGTGTGAATGTGTGTGTGTGTGTCCTGTGATGGGTTGGCATTCCATCCAGGGTGTGTATCCTGCCTTAATGCCATGCCCCCATAGACGCCTGGCCCCAGATAGGACACAGACTCCCCGTGACCCGAGGGAATTAAAGCGGGTAGATCGAACGATAGAAGTGATTGCTATTTAAAGTGGTAGAAGATGAATGAATGAATATTCTAATTATTGTTTCAGGCCTCTTGTAAAGCATGTTTATATTTTAGTTGTATTATTATACATTCCAGGGGGCACGGTGGCGTAGTGGTTAGCACGTTCGCCTCACACCGCCAGGATCCGGGTTCGATTCCCGTCTCGGTCATGTGTGTGTGGAGTTTGCATGTTCTCCCCGTGCCTCAGGGGGTTTTTCTCCGGGTTCTCCGGTTTCCCCCCGGTCCAAAAACATGCACGGTAGGTTGATTGGCACCTTGGAAAATTGTCCCTAGTGTATGAATGTGTGTGTGAATGTGTGTGTGAATGTGTGTGTGCCCTGCGATGGGTTGGCATTCCATCCAGGGTGTATCCTGCCTTAATGCCCATAGACGCCTGAGATAGGCACAGACTCCCCGTGACCCGAGGGAAGATCGGATAAAAAGCAGTAGAAGAAAATGAATGAATGAATGAATGAATGAATATTATACATTCCTTTTTTTTTTTTATAAATACCTTTCCATCGTCCCTGTTCTATTATAGCTCAGTTAGTAATCTGTCACTTTACTTGAGATTTCAATGAATAATCGTGACGTCAAAATGTGCACGACTTCCAGCCAAACATCAAACATGTCCCCGTTTTTTCCTGCTGGTTTCTGCTTAAAATTCTTGACCTTGTTTGACAGGACAGGTTCCCCGTGCACGACAAATGCCACAGTAAATTAAAATGGCGGCAGAGGGATTGAACGGAGGCATTTGCATACATAAATCTATCAACTATGTGACATTAATCAATGATTGCCCATCCTGAGAGCCAGGCTACTGACTCGTGACCGGTGCATTATTGGTTCTGATCGGCCTTTTATGAACTCTGACAGGCCTCTGCCACCTGTTTACAGCACTAAACAACAGATAATCATTCAGTTTGCTTTGCAAATCAAGTCAGAAGCAAAGCATCCTTGAAACCTCGATATTCATTCATTCATTCATTCATCCATCTTCTACCGCTATATATCCGATCTTCCCTCGGGTCACGGGGAGCCTGTGTCTATCTCAGGCGTCTATGGGCATTAAGGAAGGATACACCCTGGATGAAATGCCAACCCATCGCAGGGCAAACACACACACATTCACACACACATTCATACACTAGGGGCAATTTTTCCAAGGTGCCAATCAACCTAGCGTGCATGTTTTTGAACCAGGGGGAAACCCGGAGAACCTGGAGAAAAACCCCCTGAGGCACGGGGAGAACATGCAAACTCCACACACACATGGGAATCGAACCCGGACACTGGTGTGAAGCAAACGTGCTAACCACTAAGCCACCGTGCAACCCGAAACCTCGATATGTACAAGCTATATAAAATACACATCTGTTGGAAATATCTTACGTGCATGTCGATCTTTTCGTCGAAATCATATCGGGCTTGAAAGAGAAATTCTTCTCAAATCCCAGCTATGTTCGCACATGTTTTGTGTGCGCTCTAGGAAGTGTCAAGCGTTTATTCCTCACTCACTACCTTCTACTATCGCAGTGCAGTGGTGGTCCTACTCCAAGAGTTTCTCGTGTATTTCCTTTGTTCTCTGAAGTAAAAGGTCAGAATTGCAATGGGAATTGATGTAATTGTGAGCAGGAGGCAGCTGACAGTGTCAAACTGCTTCGACTGCAAGTTCCTCCCGTTTCATTGGCTGGCTGTTTTCCAACGCCTCACCCTGTAAATGCCCTGTGACATCCCGAGCATTTAGTATGCAACAGATTATGAATGGCCACACTGAACACTTAATAGGCCTGATGAACACCAGGCCTGTTCCCATCACAATCTATACACACCAATCTGGGAGAGCTTTACAGCGATATAAATACAAGTGGCATGATTTAATGAAGTTGTGTTCTTTAAGCCCACTGCTGCACACGGACCTGTAATGTCTTTCATGGAAGCCGGCTCCTTTTAAGATATAACCTTATCTGCTCCTCTGAATAGTTTTACAGTGATCAATAAACAGTTTTCTGTGGCCTTTCAGCGGTGTCACTTGTCATTGAAGAATGCAAATGTGTGTCAGAAACTAGCTTGACAGTTTTCCCTTTGCAGCCTTAGAACTGGGAAAAAGCCCATCAGCAATAAAACAGATGATGACCACAAGCACTTTCCCCTGAATAATATTAAGTAAAGGCTGCGGCGGTAAGAATTGGATATATAATATATAATTGTTCGTATTTAACATCGGAAATATAATAACACTGGTTATCTGGCCGTGATTAAATCTTCTAGACATCCTGAGATATAATAAGCACATGTAGAAAGGCAGAAAGCTCCATGCAGCATTTTAGAGTCATTATATTAGCAGGGCACATGGTTTTAACCCCTCGTTACCCGAATTGATTTACAATCTCATACGAAAATTAAATATGCGTGCTTTTTCCTAATTATGATTTCACTACAGTTTTGCTGTTAGAGCATTAGGAATACAATTTCTGTTAGCACAGACGGGGTAACAAAAAAAAAAAAACCCTATGTACTCTCCTGCTGAGCGGCTAGAAAGACCTTTTGAATTGTCTTGTGCTCTCCCAGGACAAGAGTCTGCTGCTTATTAAGATTTCAAAGATACAAACGGTAAGTTCAGTAATTGCTTTCTTGAATCTGCCTTTAATAATTACACCCAGCAAAAAGGTGGCAAAAATTAGAAAGGCAGAGACTAATGGAAAACTAGATTTTTCACTGAATTAGAGAGCACAACAATCTATATATTGACAATACATCAAGATGAAAGAGATCAGGAAAAGTGTTTCAGACTGTCTGGGAAAAGGAGGCAAACTGGGTGTGATGCAGTGTGGCATGCGTTGCCGAGGCTGCCGGGGAGCAGAGAGAAAGGATCAGACAGCCTGGATGTCTCTCTTCTTCTTTATCCGCTCTCTTCACCTCTCTATCTCTCCAGGTAGATATCTCTCTCCAGCTTTCTTTTAGAACTGAGGGACAGAAAACAGATCAGAAATCAGCATAAAATGCATTATAATATTATTAGAGTCTTTAGTAGAAATGTTTTGCTTTCAGAGTAACATGATGTTTTGGGGTGAAAAAAAAAAGGAGTATTCTATTCCAAAAAGTAAACATGCTGAAACATTAAAAACACCTTTTCCAAATCAGGACATTTGCTGTACATTTTTTCAATTTAAAAATGAGCTCGGCTCAGCTATGAAAAATAGAGGTCCAAGAACGTCGTACATTAAGTACTTCAATACTGACTCGAAGCAAACGGGCAGGAAGAGAACGACGATTAAACTATGTGCTAGAGGTGAGAAACGCCACACACTCGACACTAAAAACAGCAGATAAAGACAAATCCTTAAATAAAATAAATGCCAAAAAAACCTTAGAAATATGCAAGCATTTAAATTTAGAGGGAAATGTATTTTATGGCTTTTCAAAAGTTTTGTTCTAAATAACTAATGCATTCATTTCTTTACTTATTTATTTATAGCAAATTCCTTTACGGGTCAACTTTGTGGATTTTTTTTTTGTTGACTCGAAGGTACAAATTACATGATTATGATGTATCATGTATTTGAGAAAGTCTCTTTGTTCAGAGGGAAAAAAAAATCAATAGCAAAGCTCCTGGAGCAGCTCTTACTCCCTTTTACATTTCCAGATAGGAAGGCTCTAGAATTGCTGATTCTACATTTAGAATGACAGTGATTCATACCATGGCGCTGTCCAGTTAGGCCGCTAACTTATACCTGAGGGTCCAGCGCTGACATTTCATCTACAACTTTGGGAGAGGTTAAGGGCCGGGAGGCTACAAGCTGCAAGAAACCTTTACTATCAGCTTATTTTTAGATGTAGTGCAGGAGAGCACGGGCGAAAAGAAAAAAAAAACCCTTTTTCTTCTGTTTTTCTTTCTTGCTCTGTAATAGAAGGGAAGACAAGATGATTATCCAGAAACTACAATATGTACAATATGTTCCTATAATGTGGTGTAATAAAACTTAAGACATTTTATAAGTTATCTGGTGTATATATATATATATTTATATTCATTCATTCATTCATCTTCTAGCGCTTTATCTGATCTTCCCTCGGGTCACGGGGAGTCTGTGCCTATCTCAGGCGTCTATGGGCATTAAGGCAGGATACACCCTGGATGGAATGCCAACCCATCGCAGGGCACACACACACACACACACACACATTCATACACTAGGGACAATTTTCCAAGGTGCCAATCAACCTACCGTGCATGTTTTTTTGGACCGGGAGGAAACCGGAGAAACCCGGAGAAAAAAAAAAAAAAAAAAACCTCCTGAGGCACGGGGAAAACATGAAACATGCAAACTCCACACACACATATGACCAAGACGAGAAATCAAACCCGGATCCTGGCGGTGTGAGGCGAACGTGCTAACCACTAAACCACCGTGCCCAATATATATTATTATAGCCAATATATATATATATATATATATATATATATATATATATATATATATATATATATATATATATATATATATATTCATTCATTCATTTATTGTGTCTTCTAATTTACTAATTCCCTCTCAGAAAGCCTACCAGGCTCTGTGGTTCTTGTGGCTCTATTCCACTCATTTTCCTCCTCCACATCTTTCCTTTATTTGACCCCAGGGCACTTGAGCTGCCGGTGTTTTGGTTGTAATTAGGACGGCCAATAGACCTTATGCTGACCTTGGTTCCACTATTGGGACAGCCGAGATACAGTGTCATTGGTCTTTGTTTGGAAAGCAATACAAAAAACACTGTCTACATGCGATTGGTCATTAGTTGCTGTCCGAATTCTCCACTGGGTTTTACTTCAATTCACAGCAAGCTTTAGGTCCATCATTTTCTAAATGGATGCCCCTGACCGGATTTTCACGATTTCAGCTGTTACATGAAGCGCAAATAAAATAACGGCATAAACACCTAAACACAATTACAAATATGTGATACTTTACTGAATAAATACATGTAAATTGCTAATAAATGTATCTTATGTAATGTGATTATGTAATGTCCATTCATAGTTTCTCATTCATATCTTCATAAAAACTTATAGTTGCACATTATGACCAGTGGTTTGGTTGCCCCCCCCCTCCCACCCCCCTTTCCCCACCCCAACCGGAGCTGTAGCCGGAGGCTGCTTGGAACATGAGAGGTTGTTCATCATGGGCCGCAGGGTCAGGCTCGGAGAATTTATCTTGTAAGCAGCTTAGCTCTACTGGAAACTAGGCTTGTCTCAAGTTTGTCTTCATTCAAGCCCAGCCGTTGTTAATGACTGTCACTGGATTTGGCTTCCTGTCCAAACACCTCTGCCTTTGGAATAAGGCTGTGCAGAAAAAGAGGAAGAGTAAAAAAAAAAAAAACTACCACTTTTGTGGTTTTAAAAGGTTCATTGGGAATATTGAGTTGATGTTTTCCTGGGGTGATTGTTTTCAGACTAAGGGCTGCTGTTATACTGTAAACACTGTAAAAACAAATCCCAAATCCGGAGCTAAAAGATTTTCCATGCCGAGCTCCAGCTTGTCCTTAAAATAAGTTATATAGTTAATCTAACTGTGAGAAATATGAATATCTAGTAAGATTTATATTTGAATTACATAAATTGTACAATGGGGCCACGGTGGTGTAGTGGCTAGCACGTTCGCCTCACACCGCCAGGGTCCGGGTTTCATTCCCGTCTCGGCCATGTGTGTGTAGAGTTTGTGCATGTTCTCCCCGTGTCTCAGGGGGTTTTTCTCCGGTTTGTTCTCCGGTTTCCTCCCCCGGTCCAAAAAAACATGCACGGTAGGTTGATTGGCACCTTGGAAAATTGGAAAATAGTGTGTGTGAATGTGTGTGTGTGTGTCCTGCGATGGGTTGGCATTCCATCCAGGGTGTATCCTGCGTTAATGCCCATAGACACCTGAGATAGACACAGACTCCCCGTGACCCGAGGGAAGATCGGATAAAGCGCTAGAAGATGAATGAATGAATGAATGAATGAATGAAATTGTACAATGTGATAGTAATTAACAAACTAACAATTATTATCAAGTAAGAGCACATGTAATGTTCTTCTTGAGTTATATAATGGGGCAACAGGTAACTCATATACCAGGGTCCCAATGTGATCCTGAGTCTTCTCACATGTACTCTCTGTGTATTTATGGCTTTTCATAGGTGTGTATGTGCATAGTGCCCCGAGATGGACTGACATCCGATTGACATCCAGCCACACACCCAGAATACCATGTCACCATGACACCCGAATCATTTGTGCATGACTTTCATCAGCGAGGCAATCGCGGTGTCTTCATGCTACACATAACTTACAATTAAATGTTTGCCATGCAAACCCTCTGCTTTTGAGCTACGTTCGTTTTCGTAATGACCCACTGCAGGTTCGGGGTAGTTTTTCTTCTTCATTAAGTCTGACGAGGACTGTTAAATAATATTAATGACCAGGATAGTCATTACTTACCTCTGTTTGCGCTGGCTCAAGTGATTTTATCGATCCGGGTGGATGAGGCCCAGTACAGCAGATTATTCTGGCTTCTGATATTATCAACAGCTTAAATAAGTTGATTAGCACAAGGACTATCTTTAAATAGATCTAGATGATGATGTTGATTGGGTGGAGCAGAGAGCCATCCATCTTTTTGATCTGCTAATAACTGGAATCCATCACTGTTTCTATCAGGCCCCACATAGCTCGACTCCTCTTCTCTCACCTCCCTCTCTCTCTCTCTCTTTCTTTCTCTCTCTGTCTCTCTTGCGCTCTCTCTCCCTTATGAGTCCACAGGTTTTTCAGGTAAGCTGGTACAGGAATGTAGGACAACATATTCTTCACTATTTTTTTTCCCTTTTTTTAATCAGAAGGCTGTGAAACTAACTGCTGTGATGTTTTGTTAATGCTGCTTTAAAACTGAGATATGGGTACTATTAAAATCTTGTCATTTTTTTATAAAATGTCTTTTTTTTTTTGACTTGGATGAGTGCTAAATGATGTTCCAGTGTTACAAATGACTGCCCTGTGAAATAAAATATTCCCGTTATTATTTATTCTGAAGCATGCGACTTTTCCACTACAATGCTTAGAACCTAAAAAGAATAATAAGTAATATTCATTCATTCATTCATTCATCTTTTACCGCTTTATACGATCTTCCCTCGCGTCACGGGGAGTCTGTGCCCATCTCAGGCGTCTATGGGCATTAAGGCAGGATACACCCTGGATGGAATGCCCCAAATGCCCACACCCCATGACAGGACACACACACACACACACACAAACACACACACACACACACACACACACACATTCATACACTAGGGACAATTTTCCAAGTCACCTCTAGGTGTCCAATCAATCAACCTACCGTGCATGTTTTTGGACTGGGAGGAAACCGGAGAGAACCCGAGAGAAAAAAAAGAAAAAAAACCCCTGAGGCACGAGGAGAACATGCACAAACTCCACACACACACACACATGGCCGAGATGGGACTCGAACCCTGACCCTGGCGGTGTGAGGCGAACGTGCTAACCACTAAACCACCGTGCCCCCTTAATAAGTAATACGGTAGTGATTATTTCGATCATCTTTGCTTTACTTATGTATTTTATTTCCAATCAATATGGCTCTTTATGCAATTTAAAAACATACAACCGTCTTGGTTTATAAAATGGTTTATACTAATTATAAAATAAACAGCAAATCACAATTCTTTCGTCAGTTTATGAGCTCATATAAAAAAAATAAAAAAAAAATAAAAATAGGCATGTGGTCAATAGGTTTCCAGCATGGTTAGAGTATACTAATTCCGTTCAGCAAGGGTGCAATGTCCGGCAATTCACTGTTAAATTGCTTAAACTATACAAAAGAAACTCTAATGTAACAATTTGTCCATAGACAAGCCCCCGGCACCTATTGATATAGGGAATGCTGGGACAGGCTTTTCTTGCTTATCCAACTGTGAACAGTAAAGCCTGACTTAATTTGATTAAACACTTTGTTAGGAATAGCAATTAATGTACTTTCTCTGCTTGCTTTTAAATGGCTCCCTACAATTAGTACACTGAATCTAGTTAATTATACTCTCGTTTTTTGTTGTTGTTTTTTTTTTTTTTTTTTGGGGGGGGGGGGTGGGGGGGGGGGGGGGGGAGGTGGGGGGGGGGGGGGGTGGGGGGGGGGGGGGTTATAGGCAATGGTTGCATGGGTCATATTATTAGGAGGAGGAGGGTAGGTAGAAGGGGGGTAGATGATAGAAGGACTGTCAGCTGGACTCTCACAGGAGTCCATTTATTCCCCAGCACAGTCCTCATTATTCCAGTCTAGCCTGCTACAGGTAGAGACCACCTTCATTCCAGCCGGGGCCCCTTTCTCCACACAAACAGAAGGAAAAGATTAATTGTTTTGCTTTGTTTTGTTTCCCCGGGGACCCTGGTCACTTAATAAAGAAAAATAATCCTATCTTGGTCTTGATGCAGTTTATTGTCCCAAAATATGTGCGGAGAAGCATGGGACAAGGTTTAGTTCTTGTTAGCAGATTTGCCCATTAGCTCTGAAATGGCCAAAGTACCCGAGAAAACGAACGCAGTAAATAAAAGAGAATTGATGAGCGCGCAGGCCTTTGCTGGTCACAAGTCGTATCATGATTTGTGGCTCCATTTGTCACTAAGTCCTCATTAAAAGGGCAAAATTAAACAGCCAGGCCAATGTTCGTAATTGTAAAGCAAGCATATTAGATGGGGCTTGTTGAATAGAGGCACAATTAGAGAGCCTTTAATTGACAATTGCGGCATGTGCTGAGTGAACACATCACGCTGCGAAGTGCATTAATGGCAGGCAGTCAGGATCTTGAAAGTAAAGGTCAATAAAATGCACACTTAAATGCAAATGACACTTTAACATGTCAGATAAGTGACCTTTTGTGGGCAGGGGATAGCCTTGGGACAGGTATTACTGGTGTCTAAATCCAAACGTTACAAATAGTTACCTAAAAAAAAAAAATAAAAGGCATATCATTTAATAACGGAGAACCTGAAGATAAACAATTTGTTCATCATTTAACAAACAAAACACACCAAATCGGAAAGAGAAACTGAGCAGTCGTTGTTAGCAGGACAGTAATAACTTTTTAGCCGTCACTATCGGATTTGTTAAAACCTATTTATTAATAAGCGTCACGATAAATGTGTTATTTCAACAAGGAGCCATTCCTCTTTTCGTTAAAAGATCAAACAAGATTGATATCGGATCCCAAAGTGTGTGACAACATAATGTGCTGCCGCATGCAGCCTTGCTCTATTAGCGGAAACTTGTTATTTTTCTTTAGCTGAAGCAGGTCTCTAAGTGTGGACAGGCGTTGATAAATGCTGCCGTGTCCCGTTGATGCAATTCATTTGTCAACTGTGTGAAAAAAGGTTAATCGGTATTCTCCAGCCAGGTTACAGTGTTTTTCTCTTGCTCTTTGCCAGTAATTGTGCCTCTGTGCGCCCTCATCAACTAGCCCCTCGCTAGACTTGGGCAGAGTACACGCAGCCTTCGCTGCCAAAGAACCAACAACGAATAATCAGCCATTGTGAGAAGAACATTACGTCCTGACGCACGAAAAAAGTAATGACGAAAAATAACAAACAGTAACAAATAAACAGGGAAAGAGAGAAAAGAAATAATAATAAATGTCAGCAGTGTTTCATAATTTATGTCCATGTATTTCATACATGCAGTTGAATGATCGTGGGTGCTGGGGGAAAAGAAATCAATGAAAATTCATATTTCATAAGCTTCTAATTGTGTTTAAAAGTATACAGCGGTCGTTTGTTTTAACAGCCTCCACCGCGCTTGCTTGGAGGGCAGTGCCATACATTCGAGAGTTAGGTCTTATTTATTTCCCCTTACCTCATCACTTCTCCTATCTTTTGATCGCACTCCCTTCATTTTTTTACAGCTACACTATACAGCTGTTGGGGAAAAAAATGGTTTTGTTGTCAAGAAGACGGTAGTTTAAAAAAAAAAGAAAAAAAAAAAGAAAAAACCTTGACAACTTGACAACGTTCTATCATCTGTGAAGTTATCGATTTGCCAGTGTTTTAACCATCAAACTGGATCTATTTGAGTGACTCTGGTTTTTAAACAATTTCTTTGACAGGCCAGGCATCACAGCAATTGGCCTGCTTTTTAAGACAGTATTTCAAATTGAGGATTTTGCTCCAAAAACACGTGCTCGTCCCAGCACACCCCGCTTAACGCCGAACCAGACTTCCGAAGGGCCCCGATGGTAGACAGAGTTGTCATGGAAGATAGTAAGGGAGGGATGGAGGGGGAAGACAGAACGAAACGGTCTTGCTTTATAGATTGCTGTTAGGGCAACAAAACTTTGGCAGCATTGATTAACTTGACAGTGAATGCAGCAGTACATTTATCACTAATAGCTGTGGTGTAGAAAATCTAATAAGAGCCAAACAATCCCCCTGGAGCTGTAACAGGTTCTCTGTGGCCGGCGGAGCGTGGCGTGAAAATATCCGTCTCCCCGGACCCAGCTGCTGAGAGGTCAGGCAAGCGATGATGCTCCGAAACACACGCATAATCTCATCAGAATGTCCTATTCCTTTTTTCTTTTTCTTTTCTTTTTTTCCTCATTCACCCTCTGACTGGGCAGACATGGTCAGAAAGTCGTAAATACGCATAACGATGTGCAAAGAAGGAAGTGTCAGTAATTGAGCCTTATTCAAAAAATACCAGCATTTGTGTGTCCCACCTTCTTAGTAGGATCTTTAACACAATTTCAAGCTGGTGAAGGATTTTAATTTCTCTGGGGGGAAGGGGGGGGGGGAAGCGGAGAGGCGATTTGCATGTGTGACTATGAAACACTTTGGCCGTGCGTCAGAGTTTAACAGGGAGGCTAATTGATTTGCTGTCACCTGGACATCACATTCACTCTTAGGATTCAATTTTTTTTTTCAGCCTGTTTTGCATATCGCATCGATCAGTTGAGGAGGGGACGAGAAGGGGTGTTGGGTAAATGAGCGAAAAGCGCAGAGGCCAGAGGATGAATTGTTTACTCACATAAAAATAACCTTTCAATAGGAGAAGATGCATGGGCAGACTTCTAGTGGTGTTCTGCTGCCCCAAGCAGATGGCATTCAGCTGCTATTGATCCAGGCCTTGCAGGCGAGCGGGAAGGGGGGGGGGCAGTTCTGGTCAGGGCACAGAGAGCAAGTCTGTCCATCCTAACCGCCTACCTAACCATCCCTCAAAACAAAGCAAGACACATTCAACCGATTGGAATTTTTCCTTTTTATTTTTTATGGCACGCAAATACCACAAAACACTCGCTTATCTGTTGACAAATGAGCCATGTTGCTAGGAATTTTTGAAGTTGCGTGACACACAAATCCATTTAAGAACTTTATAGGCTGAAATATAGAAGTACAAATGCTATACCCACAAGAACATGAAGAGTGACCTCTTTCGACAAGCATATAGACAGAGGTAAAAGTAGATGAATGGAAATCATCATATATTTATACACCAATAACGAGGCCTTTATGCCAGGATCAAGTATGCTGCTGCCCAGGATCCATTATTTCAAGGATGAATGCTCCTTGCAGCAATAAGTGAAAGACCCCCCCATACAGACACACACTCAACCCTTCTATGTCTCACCCCTGGTCCAGCCTTCAGCACTAATTAGTTTCAGAGGGAATGGAAAAGGGGGCTGCAACCGAGCTCTTCCAGCGTAGCATCGGCGTGTGGAGGGGATGCATTAGTGAGACAAAACCTGGGGAAGGCTTTAACCTCACTGTAAAAGTGTTGGAACCGTGGCTGCGGAGATTTTTTTAAGAGGGCCCTGGAACTTTAAATAAATTGTAATATTTTAGAAAATGTTCTCATTTCGACTAGGCGAAATTATTTCAACGACTATTCCTTCGTCCCATTTTGGGACTCAATGACTGAACCTGTCCTCCATATTTTTGATTTGTTTGTTTTTTCCTCACCATTTATCTAACCAGGGTTATGATGTTTATAGCTTTATTTATAGCAGATGCGAGTCATAGTGCCAGACAACAGAGAACAGGTGCTGGTGATGGTTCTTTGCCCTTAACCTTCTTCGATGTAAAAATAAATAAATAAATAAATAAATAAACTCTTCCTGCATGGTGCCAGCTGATTTATTAAGCAACACATTATTTTCCGGGCTTCTGAGACCGTGCATCCTGCTTATGATAAATGTAGTGCAATGCATAAATTTAACACAATGGCTCTTGTGTAAATGCAACATCTTAATGATTAAATGCTAAAAACGTAACTGCTTTCATCCATCCTCTCTGACTAAACCGTCTTGCTATTTTAAGATTTTATGTACGATTTTTATTAAGCGGAGGCATTTTTCAAGTGTGGCTTTTCTTTGTTCGCAAATGCATTCCTTCGTACTTAAAGGGGAGGTTGGGGTATAATTGTCGAGCGCGGTCTGCTGAAAAAGGACTTTTCGAACTAAGTGTGATTTAGAGTTGGCCAAAGAAGGCGCTCCATTTCATTCATAATGATCACCTTTTGCTATGAAGACCCCAAGGTCTGTCCACTTCAGGTTGTTCTGGCAATGTACACAGTCCCATCTCCGGAGGTCCGTGGCATTCCAGTCCTCGCTCAGAGATGTGCGCTCTCCAGTTACCACGGTAATTGGTTGATGAGGAGGCTCAGGCCCTAAAAGAATGTCAGTGTTCGATTTCCCTGCGATCCTAAGTGAGGATATGTCACCATTTATGCTGCTTTCGGGTGACACTGACTCCCGGCAGAAACTCTGGGGAAATCATTACACTGTTTATACCTCTCCCTTGTCAGGCACCACTTCCCTTTGATATTTTCACAATGTTTTCCACTGAGTGATGGTACCTTGCGGGGGTCAGGGGAGAACAAGTACCTTTTGTAAATTCGTGACCATATTTTAATGGCCGAAAGAGAAAAAGCCAGACAATTGGTGACGTGTAGCACAGAGCCAGTAAGAGAGCTTGAAGGAAAGATCAATAGTGTCCACCTGGTGTCTTCTTCTGAGTGTAAAGAGATAGAGCTTTAACGATTTCTGGGGTTGCTCAGCCACATTTTGAAAAAAGAGTGGAAATGTTTCAGCCTTGGGAACTGCGAATTTCTGTTCAGTTTGGTTCAGTTTAAAGTAAAAAAAAAAAAAAAAAAAAAAAAAAAAAAAAAAAAAAAAAAAAAAAAAAAAAAAAAAAAAAAAAAAAAAAAAAAAAAAAAAACACTTTCATTAATCATAAACCTAATAGTTTGGATACAACCATAAGAAATGGAAGGTTGCGCTACTTGTAATCTTGTTTTAGGGAATACAAAGAGTTCTGCATTAATTCATTTGTATCATTATTTATTTCTATTTTACCAACAAATCTGCAGTCTGATGATCTTTTTTCCTTGCTGCCCGGTTCTAGCTGACTTACATTTGTACAGAAATCTACAGTGCCTCAGAAGGGCTATGTAACTCACTATTCACTCAAATAGGTCAGTTACCGTATGTCAATATGGCAACCCAGGACCTAATTTTCAATGCATGGTGTATTCACTGATTATAGCACTGAGAACTGTATAGCAGGGTTTGGTATTGCCATTGTCAATATTGCAAAAATAGAACAGACAACGGTAAATTGTTCTTCATTTTGAAAAATTGAGGTGGCTATGCAAAATAGTCATCTTTTTAAACGGTAATCATGTCGTCTAAGCGCAACATTAACAATTAAAAATAAAATGATAAGCAAGAATAAAATTAGATTCATTCATCTTCTACCTATATTCTACCTATATCCTATATCTTCTACGATCGCTATATCCGATCTTCCCTCGGGTCACGGGGAGCCTGTGCCTATCTCAGGCGTCTATGGGCATTAAGGCAGGATACAACTGGATGGAATGCCAACCCATCACAGGACACACACACTCACACACATTCATATGCTAGGGACAATTTTCCAAGGTGCCAATCAACCTACCGTGCATGTTTTTGGACCGGGGAGGAAACCGGAGAACCCGGAGAATGTGCAAACTCCACACACACATGGCCGAGACGGGAATCGAACCCGGACCCTGGCGGTGTGAGGCGAACGTGCTAACCACTAAGCCACCGTGCCCCCTAAAAACAACATATGTGACTAGGAAACTAGGAAGAGTATGCACATTTGAACAGGTGAGTCTTTAGTCGAGATTTAAAGTTAGACAGATGCTTCGCATGTCAGGAGGCAGTTAGAAAAGCAACTCTATCTTACTATTTGTTTTTATGTTATAATACTTTATTGATAGCACATGAAAATGACTAGAACGACCAACTTCCATTTATCCAGAACTGAAATTTTGATTGACATAATGCATGTTTCAAATGAACCGAGTCATATTTGTAAAGTCAAACGATTTCAGGTCATTCACTAAGAGCTTCTCCAAAAGATATAGAGATGTTAAATCACTGAATCAACAAAGAGGTCCAAGCTGGAGCTGTGTCTGGAGTAGGCCAGCAAGAGGAAGCAAGCTGGATGACAGGCTTCGTTAGTTGATGTCCCTCAGGACGCCGGCTGCTGCATGATGGGACAGTTTGCTTGAAAGGTCAAAATCGGACAAATCAAGCACACACAAACCACGTTAAACTGCTGCTGATAGAGCCAGGCCTAGAGCTTATTGCTGTGCCGGAATGGATAGTTAGTTTGATAGGTAGGTGGAGGCGTGCACTGTCTGCCATGAAGCTGCCATCACTTTAAATCCTTTTTATCTTATATATTTATACATACTAGCTACATGCAGTGTATCCATATACTTTGAACAATAGGTGAACATTCATTTTTAATTCAAATTTTATTTTTAAATCTAATTTTAAGGGGGCAGGGTGGGTTCGATTCCCGTCTCGGTCATGTGTGTGTGGAGTTTGTGCATGTTCTCCCCGTGCCTCAGGGGGTTTTTCTCCGGGTTCTCCGGTTTCCTCCCCCGGTCCAAAAACATGCACGGTAGGTTGATTGGCACCTTGGAAAATTGTCCCTAGTGTATGAATGTGTGTGTGTGTGTCCTGCGATGGGTTGGCATTCCATCCAGGGTGTATCCTGCCTTAATGCCCATAGACGCCTGAGATAGGCACAGACTCCCCGTGACCCGAGGGAAGATCGGATAAAGCGATAGAAGATGAATGAATGAATGAATGTTTTTATATGTTTCTATGTTTTTTTTCCTCCCACATGTTTGCTTTGTTTGTTATTGTACAGTGTCCTTGAGTTTAAGGTGTTAAAGGTGCCTATAAATAAAATGTTTTTTTATTATTATTATTATAAGTGCAAAGGTTTCCACTTGCAAGAGGAATATGGTTAAATAATAAACTGGATTATTGACCACTTCACAGGAAAACAATCCATGTTTAGGCTTCAAGTAAATCACTCACAAATGGTT
>JACRUU010000020.1:3298266-3323266 GCA_030449085.1 Kryptopterus vitreolus
ATTTGCTAATGCGTTACCCACGTAAACAAAAAACAAAGTTATTGATGTTTTTATAATAACACTCTTGCTATATTTTCAATGCAATGTATTTTAAAATGAGCAGGACATCTGCCCCTATCAGGAACATGAGCAATAGCTGCGTTAACTACATTTTTATATAAGTTATCATAACATTTGCACTGTATCCGTGAAATGTAAGGCACCAACATAAAGCTACACAAATCATGCAGACAATGATATTAGTTAACACAAAAGTAAAAAAAAAACGAAATCACATGCAGCAACGCTGATCAGAATAAAGCATATTGAAGTGCATGTATTGTGCGGTGCAGGACGCTGTGTACCTATGTGAGCAACCTCCAGGTTCCAGTGTGATTCCATTTTTAATTAACTTTCCTTTGTTTTCCCCATGAGCTTTATATCTGATTATCCGCTCCTGCTTGCTTGAAAGTAAAATTGCAGACTGCTATAATGTATACCTTTACAAGAAATACTTTGTATGCCGTTTCTGTATTATAGATGCAGTAGGACTGAACAATAAATGGCCATTGCCTGGTATAAATAGTACTTTGGTTCATATCCTGACATCTATTCATTTACAAATTCTGGTTTATTTGTCGTTGGACAGAAATCTTGGGTACACCGTCAAGGTCACCCCAGAGTTATCTGGAGAAAGCTAAATAGCATATATTTCTCCTACCCTTTTCCATAGGTCCCTATTTCAATTTAGCTTCTTTCATACAATTGTAAAGGAAATCGTTAATGTATTTTAGCAGAAATCCAGATCTAATTCTTGACTGTTTATGAAACTAGGCAAGGATATTCACACCACAGGTGATCCCATGCTATGTAGAATGTGCAAGCAACATTTCAGAGAGGGCCAGATCCCTTGCCCTTAATGACAGTTAATGTGTTTTAATCCTATACTAGGGTTCATGTGAAATTTACCAGCCATTAAAGGAAATATCTGAGTAAACATTCTCTCTACAATGGGCTCCACTCTTAACAAACCTCTTTCCTTAGAATGGTTTTGCACCTTAAGGAGCTCCTGACAGATTTTGCTTAAGTCAGAGTTACAAGCATATTCCAAAGGGTCCAGGTCTGTAAAAAGTGTCTTTTATTTTTTGACATGGCAAACATCTTTTCAGGCACAGATTCATATAAGCTCATATAAGATCATTGAGCTTATAATCAAAGCTCATATAAGATCATTGAGCTTATAATAAGTATTCCCAATGCACCTTTTAGTGGGTGAGATATATTATGCAGAACGTGAACATTTTGTCCTCAAAGTTGTTTGCAAGCGTAATGGTTAAAAGAGTAAAATTTAACAAGGACCAAATTGTGATGGTCTAGACCAGGGGTCACCAAGGAGCACATGGGTGCACAAAAATTGCACAACTCATCAGTGAGATGCATCTAAAATGTAAAATGTAGATAACTCGTTGTTGATAGTTACTGTTAGAAATCATAAGTGTATTCACATAAATAAATGAGTATCATTAATAATTAATAATAATATATAACTAAAGGGAATTTTTTTTCAGTATCTATCAATAGTTGTCCAAAGACGGAACAGTGCTGATCCAGAGCCAGGGTCATGGGCAGCCAAGGCATTTATGCACATGAGGAGTAAAGGTTGCCCATTTGCAGTCTGATCCAACAGATGAGCTCATGTAGTTCAAACTGCAGAATAATTTAATGATGTTAATGCTTGATATGTCAGGAGTATAACATAATATTAGACAGATGGTCATAGCATTATGATCGGTATATATATATATATATATATATATATATATATATATATATATATATATATATGTCCCATGATATAATGACTGCTATATTTGGACTATATTTCCAATAAGGCTGAAGTGCTTCATAGAGAATTGAGTTATCTGAACAGGACCCTGTCTCTAATAAGTATTCCTAGCTTTGATAGGGCTTCATGTTTCGTTTATAAAGTATTGTGTATTCAAAACACCGATACGCCATAGCATTAAAAATTTGACAGGTGAAGTGAGTAATATTGATTATATAATTACAAATGGCATCCTTTTCATGTGTGGGATAAACTCAGGCATAAGTGAATTGTCAGTCGTCAGCATTGGAAGCAATGTAAGGTTATGCAGTGTTTATTACCTACTAAAGTTGTTATGTGTCCTCAAGGGTCAGTAATGCATATGAAAGGTGAAGCCTAGGCAGTCTACTGTAGCAGGAATTGCTATACACATATGAGACTCCATAGCCTATGGTAATATTTGTCATTCACGTGGATGTTACTGAGATGAATAATCCACCTCGAAATTTGTCCAACAGACAGCGGTATAATGATGGCAGTGGTCTCTTTCACAAGCATAAGATGAGCAAAAATGGTGCATTAATAATTTGAGAAACATTGGGGACTAAATCTGATCAACTGTGGGAAACATTGCACATGTGTTATATAAACAAAAATGTCTTAATGAACGAGTTGTGAGAAATATGTCCACGTAGGTGACAAAACTTGGCATTTGTACACGGTTATATAAATGAGGATTCTGGGACTGTTTTAAAACATAGGTGCTTTATATGGTTTAGGAACAATGATGTAGGCTGTACTAAACACCAACGAAGAGACTTTAACTGATCCACAATATGTTTAATGTCTTGTTACTGTCCTGCTATTAACAGCGAGTGATAATCTCTCTTTTAAAAAGTCATTTCTGAAACAATTCTGCGAAGCATGTAATGGTGCAAAACAATTGTACATTGTATTGCAGCCAGTTTGAAACAATATATTCAAGCTCTGACGCTATGCCGCAAATCTAAACACATGTAACAATACAGTTTCAATGCTTCATGCAGAAATAATGTGTTTCAAGACATAGTATTTTATATAATGATCAATGTTTCTGGAGAGTGGTAAAAAAAAGAGCTTTTTTTTTTGTTCAGAACGGTTCTGGAACACTTTAATTACTCAGTAGAGTTCAAAACCTGGCTTGAAATGCGACTTTTGGCCTGCAGTGCTAATTAGCAGCCCCTTGTGGAGAACTTTCAGCTTACTAAACATGAATAAGAGGAGAGACTGAGTGAGGTACAAGTGTGCTCCATGCTTCATATGACAAAGTTGCAGGTTTTTCTTTGTCGTTAGTCCTACAATACTTTTAACTACCGAACAAACAAATAATCAATGGCTTTAATGACCACAGTGGTGTGTAAACAATTGCATTTCAAAACTAAATCTTCCTGAAAATTGACTCACAATATCATATACACATTTGCTCTTGAAACCATAGAGCTGTACTAGGTGAAGGTTACACGGGTATACAGTATTCTGATATATGCAACATGTATTGGGAAACAGCTTTGAACATATAGTTTATAAATAGTTTGCACACATTAGCATGCACACTAGAAAAAAACGCTGGTTATAATAGCGTTTCCATAAATTGTTCAATACAAACGAAACTTTCACAGATTAATCATTGCATTTCCTCTCAACAAATTGTTGGACGCTAATGCAGCTCCTAATATATATAATTACACTCTATTATGCCTGTAAATTGTAACATGCTTAGGCCTAACCAGGTCAAACCGCCATGCTGTTCACTTTAATACCTATAGATTTTTCAATCAGATATCAGGCAAATGTAGCCTACAAGCTTCATTAAGCTCTCATTTCAAGTACAAGCAAAGGTATAAACAATTCTCAAAAGCTATTGTCAGTTTAATATCAAAGTGACTGTTCTCTGTCTGATATTTCACTATTTGCTTATATGCACTTTTGGAATGGAGGATTGTGGACCAGTTTAACACTTGAGTGTATATTTATCGCTAATAATTTTGCTGCACTGAATCTTTGTATGCCTGAATAACTTAATCCAAATTACTAGCAATGTTATACGGTCTTGTAAAAGTTTACCTGGTCCATGAAAATGTTCATACTGAAGACTTATTCTAAAAACCCCTTGTCATTAATGTTATCTGAGACAAACAGCAAATGCTGCTGCATGTTGTGCTCTTGCATTAATCTGACAGATAAAATGATTTATTTGACTTTATTCAATTACAAAATATGCATTTTGTTATTATTTCCTTTTATTTATTTATTTATTTTGTTCCAATTTGAAAACGCTAACTCTACCGAATGTTCCAAAGCTCATAAATTCATTCCTAAATTTGTCATTTTCTTTCGTTTGCTTTTCTATCTATCAATCAATCTATCTATCAATCAATCTATCTATCTATCTATCTATCTATCTATCTATCTATCTATCTATCTATCTATCATATATATATATATATATATACTATATATATATATATATATATATATATATATATATATATATATATATATAGATATATATATATATATATATATATACACACACACACACACACACATATATATACATACACAACTATCCAGCTATCTATGTGTGCAGTCAACTGAGACTGTCCATTAAGGTGACATAATGAGGGGAAAAAAACATTTCTAAATAATAAAATGCTATTTCTATGTACATGATGCTTGTAAATACAGGTGGGAAATTAGGCAACATAAGGTGCACCATCTAGTTGTAATGTTACTAAGAAGACAGTATGAATGTACAAGATCATATCACTGCCATCAATTGGATAACATAAGAGAACATTAACATGGTTCATAATCTTAATAATCTTAATGAGCCTTTTCAGACCCATTTAATAAACACCAATACATTTATAGTGACGTCAGAGAAGAACGTCCCGCTCCTTACAGAGTAGATTTTATTTTTATATTAAGCATTTAATCCATCTCTAATTCTCGATTTTTTTTTTAAGAAATTAAATAAAAAAATAATTCACAATAATTTCAATAATTCAGTAATTGTACATGCATTGTGTATTAGTATTCCGAAAATACGTGCTATTAATGATAATATTAGTGTCATTATTTGCTTTAAAATAATCTCTTTGCATTGGTTAGAAACTAAAAAATCCACTTTTTTCCTCCCTAGTAAGAAAACAAAATCGAATATTACGCCTGCATGTAAAAAATAAAAAATCAGTAACCTATAACAATCAGCAGCTCTTTTCTGAATATACGCCTATGTTAATGAAGTGTGTACTCTAACATAGCGTGACCTTAAAACCATAAGATAAGACATTGGGGGCACAGGGAGAGGTGGCTGAATTCTTTATCGGCCTCCTGTCAGAGAGGGCCGTTCATTCGTCTTTCAGGCATCAGGCGAATTAATTAACAAGAAACGCACACGTCCTAATTGAATGCCAAGTGGCGGTGGCCGCAAAGGCAAGGAGCGTGTTTGGGCGCGCCACCGCTTTTACCGTTATACAAACGAACCAGAGTTCATGCGTGCTCAGTTTAGCCTTAATAATTCGTTATTCGGCCAAGAAAATGACACATTTCAGCGGTTAATGTATTGATCCCCTGTCCCCTCTCGAGTGCACTTTATTTCAACAGTCATTTATCATCAGCACCAACACCCTGAACAATGCGCAACAATACGCGTAGAGACGTTGCGCTATCACGTGCCGTGTAATGCGCGATTACTGTAACATGACATACGATGCAAAAGCAGATAAACGTATCGTAATGTCTTGTAATATAATAATAATAATAATAATAATAATAATAATAATAATAATAATAATAATAATAATAATAATAATAATAATTCCCGCATTAGCCTGATTGGACTTGTTTTATGACCTGTTCATAACCTCAGAAGTTTAAATATAAACGAAGGCTGTAATAGGTCTCACGGATTGTGGATTGTGGGGTTAAGTGCACTGCAATCTTCTGCGTTTTAGTATTACTCGTGTGCTTTTGCGCACAAACCGCACTTGAATTCATTTTCAGACGATTATGTTTTTTGTTTGGGTTTCGTTATCAATCTACAGAGACCCAGGCATGATGAATGACCCTGTCAAAATGACGCCAGCCCAAACATTTGACCACCCCTCTGGAGTGAAAATCGTGTAAAATACCCTGCGTGTAGACATGTAGAGCCTATCCAAACAGCTATAACTTTTTTTTCGTCTCGGAGAGTCTGGAGGGGAAACGAATTGCGCGGACGTCCAGGCGCAGAAACAACACGGTGCGCTCCGTTATCTTTAGGCACACTGTTTAGGGGCGAGAGGACGTACGTGTTGGGGGATTTTGACTGGGGTATTAATGAACAGAGCAATCGAGGCCCATGCAACTTTCCCCAAAGTAACTCCAAAGAAATGATCTCTCTATTCATTCTGAGCCCGTAGTTATAGAAAAGCTCAGTCCCAAACTGGAATCAGATGAGTGTTCATTTATTGATCGCAGATGCTCATTGAACAAGGGACTAAAAACGGGCTTTTTTTGCGCGTGTAGGCCTAATGAATCGAACACTTTTACTAAGACGTGGTGCGATTATTTTTTTAGCGCCAGCTCGACCCCTCCTGTTGTCCCTCTGCCCTGGTCTCACGTCTAACCCACGTGCTCCACCACAGCAGAAGGAGGGCACGTAGAGAGGGAGAGAGAGAGAGGGAGAGAGAGAGAGAGAGATGACTGCTTCTCTTTTCTCCATCCACAGACTTTACGAAGTGTCTCGGCGGTCAGGACCGTTATGGTGTAAACGTCCGGGAATTGCAGTTGACGTTGGTCGGCTCTGACACACTCGCTTGGGTTTAATAAGGTAAGCGCTGTGCTATGACATTTCTGCGCTGTTTTAAAGGAACAAGGCGATCAGATTTTGCGACAAGTCTGGAAAGCATAGATTTAATCCACCCCCCCCCCACACACACACACTTCGGATAGCTTCAATTCCTTAATTAGTAAGTTTGTGTTTTTATTTACCTTGTCGATTTCAGTGATTGCGTTCGAGTGCAAAGTTTGCTTTTGCAGGTAGGGGGAATATCCTTCACCAAGCGTCCAAAAATCTCTATAAACTGTTTGTTTGCAGTTGCAGTTGGAAATGCTGAAGCCTGGGGATCAGAGCGGTTCTGCTTTCCTCAAAGTGGACCCGACTTACCTCCAGCACTGGCAGCAGCTTTTCCCCCAGACTCAGCTGAAGAGCTGCGCAATTCCGCAAATCCCGGCGCCCGATCGCGCACCCGGTGCCGTGGATAGCCTCCGCCAGAGACCCGGCTTCATTTCCTCCTCCAGTAGCAGCAACAGCAGTAGTAGCAGCAGCGCCCCGGCCGCTTTAACGCCGTCGTCGAGCTCGTCGTGCGCTCCGGCAGTGTCCGCGCTCGCGGGGTTAACGCAGCTCTCCGCGCCTCAGCTCGCGCTATTCGGACACACTCTCTGCACAGACGTCGCTCCGGCCGAACACAGCGGCGCGTCTCAGCCTAAGGAACTTTGCCTACAATCCAACTTTAACGATAAAGCGTCCCGCTTGAAGCTGACCTCAGAGGAACTGGACTACTATCTATACGGACAGCAGCGGATGGAGATAATCCCACTGAACACTCACACCAGTGATCTCAATAATCGTACGTATTATTTAAAATATATATATATATCTTCTTTAAAGTATGTGCGATTTATCTGAAAACACAGATAGAAAATATATTTAAAAAAAAGTAATATTACATCCAGTAACATCCGCAGCGAAAAGTCCACTGTCGTTAAAAATCACCTAGACACAAGAAGCTTAAACATTATAAAAGTTAATAATAATTAAAAAAAGAAATCAAATGAAATAATTCTAAATAGTTGAAACACAAATCCAAACGATAGGAATAGTAATCATTTCCATAATGTCGTTTTTACTGCGTGGTATTCACTTATAAATCTGGCTCATTTGGACACTTTGTGTGTGACAGCACGACTTAATCAGAGTATTATTCTTTTTTATTAATAGCGTTTCAGAAACGTACAAGAAGAAGAAAAAAAAAACGTCTGCCAAAAGTGACGCTATGAAAACAATTCAATTACGTCCAGCTTAATTAGGTGCAAAAAAAATATGTTTTAAGAAGAATTCTTTCTTTTTGGTTAAAATAAATAACCGATAAGCTTTCGGTGTGCATCCACAGCATCCACAGGCCAGAGGATTTATTGGTTCCTTTTATATTTTTATTTTGCAAGTCGTTAAGCGATATTAAAAGTTATTGTGATATTTGGAACCTACACGCCAATATCATCATTGTTGAAATTTTCAGTAAACCACATTCAACGTTGATGTTTTAACTCCGAAATTAATTAATATGCAAATTGTCATAATATTCTTATTTTTTAAATATATATATATAACAAATAGAATTAATATAAATATAAAAATACTCATTGACGAATAACTTTTTGATGATTAACTGATTATTTTGATCAATCGTTGATAATTAAAGCACTAGAATTTCCCGTCTATTAAAACGAATATTTCCGAAGGTGTACGGTTTCTTTCCAGCACGTTGATTACAATTGTTTAATAGTACACATTAAGGGAAAAAAAAATACGGTTTAATATTCTAACAATTTTAAAAGGTTGAAATAACCATATTAGTTTGAAAAGGTGGGGACTGTTTATTTAAGGTGATAAAACAGCCCATCAGCAGTAATCTCCATCGATACGTGCCACGAGGAGATGAGGCATGGAAGAGGAGGAGGGTGTGTGTGTGTGTGTGTGGGGGGGGGGGGGGGGGGGGGACAAGCCACAATTAATTGCTGTATAGTTTTGTAGAAGAGAGTGGAGTGAGTGTGGATCAGAGATCGATCTGTCCCATCGGCCGCTATTCATCATCCCACCGCGCTATATGGGAGTCTCCCGGGGCCAAGCAGGACTGCTTTATCTACATTTGCTATTCTCTCTCCCATATTTCACATCGCCTGGGCTCATTTATAAAGAGCGCAGATTATAGAGAGAACACGCATAAAAAAAAAATCCCGTGCCTTAATTTGTGTAGTATGCATGTTCATAGCGGTTTATGTCAATCATATTGTGAAATTAATAAATGCGTGTATATCCCAGACGGGGTTCTAATTGCAATTATTGCCATTATCCATGTCGATAGGACGTAATTAGTAAATATTGAATTAAACATTCGTTTCGCACTGATCTGTACATGACAATTGCTTTGGGTAGATTGGGAAATTCACTCCGTTCGCAGTAATAGATATGAAAATATACGTAAATAGAGGAATAATTTGATTTTGACAAGGGGATTAAGCTCAAACTTGAATAAAAATAATAATGTAGGTGTGGGTTTCATGTAAATATATAAATGCTTCAGTAATAATAATAATAATAGTCATAATAATAATAGCAGTAACAATAACAACAACAACACCAATAATAATAAAAAAAAATAATAATAAAAAAAAAAAATAAAAATAATCAAATAATAATAAAAAAGTAATAATAAAAAATAAAACCAACAAAAAATAAAAGCAGGAACAATAATAATAAAGTATATAAAAAAGGAAGGGCACAATAATAAGAAGAGTTAAAAACAAATAAGTATAATGTATAATTTTAAACCTGAACATTCAAAATAAAAAAGTTGACATAATAATAATATCAATAATATAATAGTCATAATAATAATAATAATAATAATAAAAATAAAAAAATAAATAATAATAATAATAATAAAACCAACAAAGCATAATGTATATATTTTTAAACCTGAACAGTTGATTTGTCGCTATACGTTCTGTGATTGACCACAGCAAGACAAATGTTTTCATGTCAGTTTTGAAATGTTAGAGAGAACAGAAGCTGGAGTGGTAATTAAGTGTAAAAGTCACTACTTTTATAAGGGTCCCATCTGGGTTCCTGGATGAGTAACAGTCTCTCACATGGTACTGTCCTGCAGGCTGTGACATGTGTGCAGATAACCGGAACGGCGAGTGCCCCATGCACGGGCCCCTGCACTCGCTGCGGCGCCTGGTAGGGACAAGTAGTGCATCCGCGGCTGTGCCTCCTCCCGAGGTTCCCGAGTGGCTGCGTGACCTTCCCCGCGAAGTCTGCCTCTGCACCAGCACAGTGCCCGGCCTGGGATATGGTATCTGTGCTGCCCAGCGCATACCGCAAGGCACTTGGATTGGGCCTTTTCAGGGTATTTCTCTGTTGCTGGATAAGGTGCAGTCCGGAGCCGTGCGCAACACAAGACACTTATGGGAGGTTAGTGTTTTCTTATTCATTTTTCCAAAAATGCTGGGAAACCCTTTGTGACAAAACATCTTCAAAATTCTATAAATTCATTCACTGTGACTTAAAAGTAATAGACATGATTTCAATGTTTGGATGGGATTCACTGGTAAAAGTAATAAATAATGAATACAATTAATTTTCCCAAACTTCGAAATGTGTCCTCGATGTTTTTACTGGTTAGAACAGAATACTATAAATGCATGAATCCGAACAGCACAGTGAAAAGAGGGTTTAAACAAATCTACACACCAAGAAATAAAGGTCAAAGCTCTTAAAGATGACCAACTGACACATGAGACGAGGCAGAGAAGCAGCGAGAACGAGAGTCAGACTTACCCTCGAGTGAATCGCCATTCAGCTGAGGATCCAGAACTGGGGTTTAGCTGAGACATAAACTATCATCGCACAGACACGTTTACAAGCGATCCTTTCCTAGATTTTCTAATTATAGACATGGACGAACACAATGCATCTTCCTGCACGTCAAGTAATTGCAACACGAGAACAAATCTCTAATATAGACCAATACAGACCGGCAGCGACCTCAAGGTGGTTGCTTTTTTGGAGATATTGGTGCGAAGTTTGTTATTGGTGTGCTATGGCTCTCTCCATCCAAATAGAGGCCTGCTGTTGTTGAGGCCCACACAGACAGAACGGAACATTATTACTTGTTATATATGTTCTGTGTGACGCCATTTTAAACACTTGCTCGGCCAGGGAGGGCTGTAAAAATTCCAGCAGCTTAAACAGAACTGAGGTGGGTGAGGGAAAGAAACCAACCCAATATTCCCTGCTGTAGTCTCTGCGACTGCTTCCATTCAGGGAGAGTGTTGAATTATTTAATTACTAAGTTAAACCACAAAATGTTATGACTGCAGACATACTTATGCCTTATGATTTTGCTTTTTTTATGTAAAAGTTTTTTTTATATATATAAAGTTCAAATTTTAGTTGTGTGGAAAAATAACCATGTGCTGAACTCTGTGCTGTGATGTGCTTATAGCGCATTGGGTGAAGATTTCTAGCATGTAAATCTAAATAAATTCACTTAAATAGTTGAATTTGGTATGTTTATTATATACCACATGACCACGTCATGATTATCTGCAATGAAATATAATTTAATTCCCGATTTCATTATACTGCTATTTATCCTTGGTGATTTATCCATTTCCTGTATTTCTCTCTGTCACACTGTTACACGTTTCTAAAAGACCATAGTATACAATAGTACAGTATAGTCGAAAATAATATAATATAACTAAAGTAAAACATATGTGGGTCTCATATTACATTTATCATATTACAAACGCAGGCTGCATTATATAAGACTTTGACATGACGGGAATGTAGGACTTTCTGCCTACATACTGAATTTTTATGTCTTGTTTATTAATGCCTTGTATCTGTATTTGCTACAAACATTTAAACTTTATTTTTGATCATACAGTAAGAGTTTGTAGAATTTGTATGCGTTCATCAGAGCCTTAATAGATTTCTTTAAATTAAAAACATTGGGTTCATGTGTATTTTTATTTGATTCCAATTGGAGTCATTTTTATGTTTGTACTCTGTGGAGTCTATAATATTTCCCAGCAGACTTTGCTTTATCCAGGTTTATTTACTGGACATGTCTATGGAATGTCCTTGCCAACTATTTTTCAAATCAAATAATATTAAACACAATGCTTTCAGGACTCCTATAAGACATTGGGTCAAGTCAATAATGTTTGGCAACTGTACATTTCAATACCTTGTTAATTTGACTATATACCGTAATGTAATAGCACGTGGATAAATCACTTAACATTTCATTCTCATATATAAATTAAATATGGCCCCGGTGTTGTTCTTTTGTATTAAAAATAGCACGCCACCTCATGGCGTTTGAACACTGAAGCGCTGACATAACTCTTCATGCTTTGTTGTTGTTTTTTTTTCTGTTAAGTGTGGCTTTCAATTAAAGTAAACTAATTCAGCATGTCAGGAAATACTCAAAGCCATTCTTTTGTTTTCACAGCCATTAAAATCAGAGAGTTAATAGTGATAAAAAGAAAGAAATGATGTATAATTAACTATAAAACCTAAATTAAGTAACAAATTACATAAACTCAAACTTATAAAAAAAAAAAAAAAACCCTGCTAGTAATATATATATATATATATATATATATATATATATATATATATATATATATATATATATATTACTAGCAGGGTTTTTTTTTTTTATCTCTATATATCTCTATCTCCTCTCTCTCTCTCTCTCTCTCTCTCTCTCTATATATATATAGATATATATATATATATATATATATATATCATGAATCAGTATAAAATACACACAGCTCTTGAAGTCTTGAAGTGTAGAAATACTTAGAGCATTTTTACAGGAAATATTTATGCAAGACCATTGAAATGATAAGGGGTCAGACTAATGTATGAAAATAGCAACTTGATGTAGACACAAATACTGGAGATTAGGACTTGTTTAGATTGATTGGCCCAGGTGCTGAGGGATTAACTGATAGGAATAATATTTTGGACTCGTGGTCACAGGGTCACCGGCAAAAAACCCTGCACGAACTATCATTGTGTGAACATGACGGTTTACAATGATATCATCATTGGCAGGCACCGGTGGGTGTTCTAGAGTAATAATAAAGTGCCTAGGCCACAGGCCAGGATAATTATTTTTATTTTCTGTATGCCAGAATGAGGAGTGACATGTTTAACGTCGGTTCACTGACATAGCAAGCTGCATAATTTATCATTTAAGTTATTTTATGCTCCATTTCCCCCTTGATCCCAGGCTCTGTTGTGTGAGAAAGCACGTTGATGGAGGAACAATTTTATTTGAAACGTATCTGGATATAAAAGGTAAACACCTAAAGACATGTTTTAATGTTTAGCGGCAAATAGTTGTTGAAAACGTAGAGGTCAAACATGCTGATGTGTGCTTCACAGTGTATTTCTATACCCTTAGACTCTTCTTTTTAATATTACCACTACTGTTTAAATGATATTTTTCATGAAAAAGTGATCTATATACTTCTACTTCTTACAGTGTTTAGATTTAGATTTTTTTGCTTGTTTTTTTTTTCCCTTTGTATTCTTTTGGTATCTAGTCAGTTCTTTTACTAGCTTTATTAATGTGCTAAAAATGTTTAGTTTGTTTTAGATATTTTATAACCATACTGTACCTCAGTTTCTGGAATATGAACCCCTAGTTACAGCATTCATGCTCTGTTCAGTCATTTCCAATGCAATTTATGTGTACAAAAAACGTTCTAAGACAATAATTTGTCCCTTCCCTATTTATCTGTAATAGCATAATTTCAAGGTGTAGTAATGTACACTTTATTATTGTATAGTTATGTATTTAATTTTTCAGTTTTCTAATTGGATCCATATATAATGTATTCTATTACATTGTAATATATGTATTAAGATTTAATGCGAAGCAATTTATTACGTGTTTTATTAAAAAACATCTACAGGAAAACATGAGCTAATGATACAAACTGAAACATTTTAACATCTACCAGGAGGTGTTTTTGTGAGCACATACCAGAACCCGCGCTATCGCAGACACACTGCATCCCTTCGCAGCCCTACCACTTACATGCCCTCATCCCGTTCAGTCGATGGCTGCTAAGTGTTTCCTCAGATAAGGCATGCCAGTTCCATTACACAAAGTGTTCCATGCTCACACAGACTTTTTCAGTGTAGCCTGTGCCACTGGGACCAGGGCTCTCTCAACTCAGAGCTTAATGGCCGGAGGGCCCTGATTTACTCATCATAATAAGGGCATGAGGTCAAGCGACTCTCAGTAAGGATTAGTAGGGCCTGTGTGTGTCTCTCTCTACCTCTCCTGCTATCTTTCGGCTATCGATGAGCAGCTGTTCGAGGACGATTTACAGCATTTGGTCAGTGACAGGGTCCAATCAGTGTGCCGTAAATGTCAGGCCGAAAGACACTGAACAGTAAGTAAGGCAGTGACAGGACACCACCAGCCCAAATCAATGGCCAGATGAGCTAAACACAAAGACCAGTAGTAATACCACGAAAAGTAAAAGTAACCCAGAGAACCTTTAGGATTTGTTGGTCATTTGGTGTGTGTGTGTGTGTGTGTGTGTGCGTTTCATTCTTTGTATTCTCTTTTCACTGTCGGTTTTTCTCTGGATCTTATATTCCTTTTTCTGCCACTTATTACCTACCAAACCCATTCCCTCTATATGGGATTTTGATAGCATATCTGTGTCTGTCAAAAGGGTTCGGATGAACACATATTGTTCTGTTCAAGTCTACTTTTTCTTGGACTACTTAGACAGATTATCAACACTACCTGTTCAGCCCCATTAAAATCCCATACCAGGGTATTTATAAACCACGCAATTTCCCTGATTATTGCAATCATTTACAAAATTGATTTCACCCCGAGTTATAGACAATCGCAGCAAAGCTATCGACACAGTTCGCTTCTGCAATGAACCGACCCTCCTCAATAATGTCATTACGCCAGTGGCTCTTTAGCATGCAGAGACATTCATAGAGTAGAAATGATTACTTTTTATTTTTTCATGGGGTCTTAAAAAAGGCTTCCTACTTCATTTTAGACTTTTACTTATCTGTTGCATTAATCACTGATTCGTGCACTTTTATTAGTGGTAGTTAGTAGCTTTTCTGGTGTGTAATTAGAGTATGGCCAAGCTGGAGCAAAGTCAGATGCAGAGGCAGGACTAAAGTTGACGTGAATCGCTTTTATAGGGCATTTACTGTAATTCGTACTTTGAGCCTTAACAAGCCGAATTCACTCAGTGCATTAGGGCACAATGATGCCTATCAATCAAAGTGTGTTTTCCATCCTGGTGGGCCATAAATTACGCGTTCATTCAGCCAACACGTAAAAAGCAATCAAGTAAATTCCTCTCTCAATTGCAATTCATACGGAATAACTGCGCTTTTATTAACCATGGCTACATTTTTATTCATACCATCGAGAGTTTATAACGAGTTTGTCAAAAAAACAACAAAAAAAAGGTTATGGAGAATTGTTCATTTGTAAGGAAATAGTGCACGAAAAAGCCAAGCACTGTGTTCAAATTCTGATGAAACCCAGATGAAGATATTACACCGAAATGTGAAATCCAATGCCGCGCATAAATAATCTTTTAATGCTATGAAGTAAGAGGACAACATAAACAAACCATTCCACAAACATTTTTTGCGAGTGAAACAATGCATCTGTGCGAGCGATGCTGCCCAAGTGAAAGCTGAGGAAAAAGAAATAGGGCCAAAAAATCAAGAGTACTTTCTATGTGCGGACAGATGGGAAGAGAAATGAATACAGATGATAGAAACCCAACAATAAATGCTGCATCGTGCTTATGAGCAACATTTCTTTAATCTTTCGTTTCTACGTTTCATTGCCTGTGGCACCATGTTCCTGCTCCTTAGTAAATAAAAATGCAGATAATTATTATGTGGCCAAACAGCAGCTTACACAAATAAAAAAACAAACAAACAAAAAAACAAACAAACAAATAAATAAATAAATCTCATGGGAGTCAGAGTTTAATCATTCTGTTTATGAAAGATAGGCTTTAATGGACATAATAATAATAATAATAATAATAATAATAATAATAATAATAATAATAATAATAATAGGGGCACGGTGGTTTAGTGGTTAGCACGTTCGCCTCACACCGCCAGGGTCCGGGTTCGATTCCCGTCTCGGCCATGTGTGTGTGGAGTTTGTGCATGTTCTCCCCGTGCCTCAGGGGTTTTTTCTCCGGGTTCTCCGGTTTCCTCCCGGACCAAAAACATGCACGGTAGGTTGATTGGCACCTTGGAAAATTGTCCCTAGTGTATGAATGTGTGTGTGTGTGTGTGTGTGTGTGTGCCCTGTGATGGGTTGGCATTCCATCCAGGGTGTATCCTGCCTTAATGCCCATAGACGCCTGAGATATATAGCGGTAGAAGATGAATGAATGAATAATGATGATGATAATAATAATAATAATAATAATAACATTTTTCTACTTTCATTCTACTTGATCAGAATTGGTGTATGATCAGGAATGCATGATGATAGCTATTAGTCTTACTTCTGATTATTGATTTAGGCAGATTAAAGGAAACGCATGGGGTCACGTGCTCGTCAGGATTTGTTTTGTTTACTGCAATAAAACAGTCGGCGGACTTTTAGAACGCCTTGCGAGAATAAGCTTCTAAACACACACTACAGTCTCTCTCAGAGGGACAAAAGTGAAAAAAATACACGTGCCGTAGAGATGACAGTATTTTAATTCATAAATTTGATATTGGTGACTCTGGGTTGTAGGATTAAGGGTCTAATTTAGTATTGTTTTTACTCGTTCGGTCATTGTTTTTCATGTTTTAATTGCTCATGTTTTGTTTTTTTTCGGGAAAAAATAAACATGCATTGAATTTACAGATAACTGATCAAAGTCTCTGTGTATTATTAACCGGGTTGCCAGATATGGGCGGCACAAGAGATCATCTGACGTGCATGATTTAAAACAAAGGCACAATTTTAAAGACATCCGTTAAAAAACAGAAAATAAATCGTCATAGCGATCTAAAAAGATGATGAACTACTTTTTAGTCCGGATTGGAGTGAAAAAACGTGCATATAATTTGCGCTGGATTCTTTTTTTTTTTTTTGCGTGGTTCTTCTGCACATAAATATATGTGCGTGATTTTCCGTGTATATTCACTTGTATTTCTATATGATGTAAATAGTGTGATTTGCATAATCAGTAGAATAAATGTGATGATTTGGTCTCATTCTGACTTGTCTTGCTGCTCTGGGGTAAAGCTTTGGCTCTTCTGTAGGTAAATATGGATCATCTCTTGCACTAAAGGCTCAGCAGTATGCTCTGAAAAATGACGGCTCACTATGTATGTAGATATATGTGTGATTTAGAACGACATCCTCTGATCATAGTAATGACATGTTCTTTCATACCGAGTGGTGCGAAGGCTGAACATTTTGTTGTGGCCTGGACTGATTTTATAATGCACTTTTATTGTTTAACCAGTAAGACCACACAAAGCTAAACATGCTGCAGAGAGCTACCAAATGTCACATAATGACTAAATAGTTCCGACGCGTCATAAAACATCATGGTTCAAATTGGCCCTTTTTCTCTTTTTTTGCATGCAAGACATTAGTCTGACATCATCACACTACAGCAATATGTTTTAAATAATCACTATTATACAATACATCCATAACAGAGGTTTCATGAATAGTGGGCCTGTGATTTAGAGCAAACCCTCTCAGAAGTAGCACACGGGCATGTTAGAAGCACGCTTGAACACTGTAAGCTTGCTCGTTTGCATCATACATACTTGATATTTTTATATCGGTTGTAATATTTATCTAGTCGGAGCTAAACAATCCATAAATAAAGTGTCTCTTTTTCGATAAAGCAGCTGGAAGGTTAGGCTCAGGGCTTGTGTAACAAACTGCTTTGCTGTAAGCAGTGTCCAAGCATTCTATCATGCTGTCAGAGGCGGTGGAGGTTCACTAAAAAGCCATGAGGAAAAGAAAGGGGAATGAGTGCAGACAAACTGGATGTCAGGGGCTCAGTGGGGTCAGAGGGGTCTCTAAATCCCATTCATTCAGGCCTGCTTCAATGACAAGGCAGAAGGTCTCTTTTACTTCTGTGCTCGGAGATGGATGGGTAGTGGTTTAGACGGAGATGCCGAGATATGGCTGAAAGCATGACTAGAGACGATGTGATTTTCTGTTTACATTTGGCCTTAATATTAGAAATGGCCTTTATCTGAAGAAAATGTTCACACTGTACACACTTCCTCTGATGTAGCACGATTTGACGTACCACCATTTTTAACCCCGGGCAATGTTGGACATTTAACAATGTTGAGCACTTGAGCAAAGTGAAAGGAAACAGTCCAGACACTCCATTTAGTAGCATAACATTTATAGCACTATTTGACATTCCTGTCTTTCCTTTGTTTCGAATCGAAACCATTTTTATTCTGTTACCGACACAGAGGAAAACTGTGTTTTTAAAACGCATATTAGCAATTCAGAAATGTACCTCTGAATAGCAAAAAAAAAAAAAAGCTTTTGTCTCATGGGCCATATGTTCTATTTATATGTGCGAGCCCGGGAACTGTTCTGCTTTTAGATTGAAAAGGATAATAGGGCATTTGTTATTTTTAATGTGATATATCCAAATACCTCTCACACCTCTCAGTGTGTAATATATTTATCACCATTATACACACGTTTTACTATTCAAAAGTAGATATTCAGTTAAACAAATGTTAGTTGAATTTGATTGTGGGATTTTAAATACAAAATTATGAATGCTAAAGATTTTTTCTACCATTTTTTGTAGCATTTTGGCTACAATGTATCATGTGGCTATCTGTATTAGTTGGCTTAATGCATACAAAAATAAACAAAATAAATAAATATATATATATATATATATATATATATATATATATATATATATATATATATATAATAAAAAGGAAAATAAATTTACAATATAAAAAAGTGCAAAAAAAGCACAAATAACGAACATATACAACATTGCAGCAGCACTATACTATAGAATTTATATGTAGATGTCTCTTTGAGCTTGTTATTAAATTATAAAAGATATATATATAATATATATATATATATATATATATATCTTTATATATATATATATATATGCATTTTTTGATCATCACATGAACAACAAACATGCAGCATAATTACACATGAAGTCTTTTTGTTTTTGATGAAATTGGTTTTGTGTCTTCATTTGTCTTTTTAGATCTATGACCAGGAGGGCACATTACATACAACAGCACTTTATTGATGGCAATGATCCAAGCAAGTCGAGCTGGATGAGGTACATCCGCTGTGCCAGACACTGTGGGGAACAGAATATGACAGTGGTTCAGTACAGGTAAGGTACAGACTTTTGACATATTCTGTATGAGCACACACATAAATGGGTATAAATAAATAAATAAATAAATAATACGGATAAATAAATATGTGTGTGTGTGTGTGTGTGTGTCAGATGTTAAAAAAGGTTTAATCAATGGCTGTCTGGAAACCCTGGAATTTGAACTGTAAACCTGGATGTTATGAAACACAGAACCTTCACCACTGAGCTACTAGTCTTCCATAGTGATATTTCCCATGGCATAGCGGATCTCACGCTGGATTAAGAATCTTGAGGCTGATATTGGATAGCCTAGTGTCTGTCTAGACCAGGGATCACCAACCTTTTTGTAACTGAGAGCTACTACATGGACACCGAGTCATATAAAGGGCTACCAGTTTGAAATATTACTCCTAAATCTGAAATTTATAACCTTTATTATTCCTTTAGTTATATATTATTATTATTATTATATATTAACTTATTATTATTATACATATTTAATGATACTCGTTTATCTATGTGAATACACTTGTGATTTTTGACAGTGACTATCAACAACGAATTAACTACATTTTACATTATAGACGCATCTCACTGATGAGTTGTGCACTTTTTATAGCAAGCCTGAGAGCTACTCATGTGCTCCTTGGGGGCTACCTGGTGCCCACGGGCACCACGTTGGTGACCCCTGGTCTAGACTATAAGCAGTAAGGGCTGTGTATCATTTTTGCTTTGATAACCATAAGCAGGCGCTATGTTATTGCTCCACTGTTAGTGGTTCTATTATTATGGCTTGAGGCTTTGGTGACTGTGTAGTGTCAGTAGAATATCTGGGTGCCGTGATGTGAAACGATCGTGCTTCTGCGCTACAATCGTCAGGGGGAGTTTGCTTTACACAGTCACTTTGTGTCTTTGAGTGTTTCAAGTGTGTACTTTATCCAGTACTTTGCCCGGTGTCGTTTCACTATTAAGGCCCAGGGACCCTTTAGTGCTCTAACTAGGTGTAAACTCAAGAGCCCTGCTTTAAGAGGTGAGACTCCCCTCTTTCATACACTATTGTGTATACAAGATCGTGCTGTTAGGAGCTTTTCCAACCCCGTGCACGCTGCATATTGGAATGTCCTCTCCGTCAGCTGGATCGAGTTCCAGTGTTATGATTTGCAATATCTTGATGGAATTCTCTTCAAAGCGACTTGTGATTGATCAACCCTGAGCTGGCTGTTTTGTTTTGCCTTGACAATAATGTCCGTTGGCATGTGCTTTACTTCACTTGCACCGGGGACGCCCCACCGTTGTCTTTATGACTCATCCAACCACAATACTAAATACATGTCAGCGCTGGAAATGTTATCCAAGACGAAGGGGAAAAAATGGCCTTTGATGTGCTTGGCCGGTGCGGAGTTCTGTGCACGTTTTGGAAGTGACGGCAGCGTTGTAAGAGATGGTGTTCGTTTACACTTGTTCAGCCTCCTCTGAAAATGCGCAAGACCACCCATCGCTCCGAAAACAGCCCTCTTTCAGCAGCCAACTGAGTCATTTAGTGTGAGTACATTTATTTGTGTGCTCCAGTGTTTATGTTAAGTGAAGCCAAACTGAGAGATGAACTGTTACAAGGGTATAAAGTACATGGTATATAGTGTATTTTCTCTTTCTCTCTCTCTCTCTCTCGTGGATTTGCAAGATGTTTTTGATTTATGGGCTCGCCCGTTCTTTTATTTTGGTGTCTTGGTGAAAGGAATTAGTACAATTCACCGGCCGCTGCAGCTCTACAGAGACCAAAGGAGCTTATTATCAAATATGTGTAGTGCACCCCAATTCCCAGTCCAGAGCCCCAGTGCACATGTGAGAACAAATTCTCTGCATATTACAAATGTTTATACGTTACAGCCTGAAAACTAATTAAATACTAATCTTTGCACTACAACATGCAAATGAAGCATCATAATGCGACTAGAGGGAGTGACATGTGGTCCCAGTGACTGCTAGAAAAATCTGATATGTATTATATTACACATAGGTTTAATCTAGTTGAAGCTAGATGGTTATTAAGAAGACAAGACAGATGTGAGTTGGTACCTTCGTGGTTAAGGGATTGACAGGTTCAAATCCAAGGGACACCAACGTACCATATGAGATACATGTAAGTCACCATGGATAAGGGCATCTGATAAATGCCAGAAACACAATCAAAATACAAAATGTGAATTTTGACACTAATTGAATGGTACCCTCGTCGTCACATGATTGGTCGATGATCAAATCATGGTGAATTCAGATCTCACCCAAAAAAACAACTTGACTCTGAAATATTTGCTTGAGAGTAAGGGTGTCAAACTCAATTCCTGGAGGGCCGCAGCCCTGCAAGTGTTTTGTTCCAACCCTGCTCCAATATACATACCATGTAGTTTTCATTAATGACTTGATTAGTTGGATCGGGTGTTTTTTTTAATTATGGTTGAAGTTAACACTCTGCAGGTCCTCTGACCTGATTACAGTTTGGCACTCCATGCTTAAAGCCTTAATATTTGAGAGCTTCCTCACAATGTGCAAAGAATTTCTCCTACCTTTGTTCACTTCCTTCATCTTCTACTAATAAATATGATTTCGTGGGAAAATAAAAAATACATTTTTTTACTAGCCTTTTTTTGTTGCTCCAAACCCTGAGTGCCAAACTAACTTAACTAAACTCAACCATAATTAATAACCAACTGATCCAACTAATCAAGTCATTAAGGCTTGTTTGAAAACTACAGGTTATGTATGTTGGAGCAGGGTTGGAACAAAAAAACCACCCTCACAGGAACGGAGTTTGACACCCCTGCTTGAGATGTATTCGGGTTCAGTTGTATCCTCTCAGATAAAAAGAAAATGAAATCGTATTTTTTAGATCGTGTATTTTCTACCGGGCTTGTATGGACATCCCGCGAGGAACAGAGCTTCTGGTCTGGTACAACGACAGTTACACCTCCTTCTTTGGCATCCCCCTGCAGTGCATCGCACAGGATGAAAACTGTAAGTCTTATAAGCACGTTCATTTTAACACAGTATGGATATAATAAGCAGAGGTGGCAAAAGAACACCCATGTAGAAAGACGTTTTAATAGAAATAGTGACGCAATTTTGGCTCTGACACGTACTTAAGTGAAATTACTATTATTAGTACTTCTGCTACCTGTTTTAGTGTCACCTAATGAATGTATCCAGGCTGAACATCCACCATGTCTAAGTACACAAGGAAAGAAAAGATGATGAGGATCAGGAATGTCTCTGTTCTCTGTCATGTTTACATCACAGACACAAAAACTGTCTCATCCACTTCTTACTGCCTTTTGCGTTAGCTTCGCACGTTAGCCTACATCTGTGGTGTGTGATCACCAGAAACGATACACCGGCGGTACGTCGAAAAAGCTCCACAATGACAGGAAGAAGGTTGATTCGCTTAAAAACGTCAAGCAGTGAAAAGAAAATACATTGACGTTTCAGCAAACAGATCAAGCAACAGCCTGATATGAAAATGTAAGAAGTACACATATTTGTATGATAAATGTAATATAAATGTAAAAATAATCTACTTATTTCAAGTATTGTACTTGATTAAACCCTACCTCTGCCACATTAAGTGATAAGAACATAGTACTTCTCATACTTTGGATATTCAGTTTAATAAGAGATCCACACCACTTGGGTTTTTACCCAATATTGATTAATTTACTTCATGATAGATCAGTCAGGGGGCACGGTGGCTTAGTGGTTACACGTTCGCCTCACATCACCAGGGTCCAGGTTCGATTCCCGTCTCGGCCATGTGTGTGTGGAGTTTGTGCATGTTCTCCCCGTGCCTCAGGGGGTTTTTTCTCCGGGTTCTCCGGTTTCCTCCCCCGGTCCAAAAACATGCACGGTAGGTTGATTGGCACCTTGGAAAATTGTCCCTAATGAATGAATGTGTGTGTGAATGTATGTGTGTGTGTGTATCCTGCGATGGGTTGGCATTCCATCCAGGGTGTATCCTGCCTTAATGCCCATAGACGCCTGAGATAGACACAGACTCCCCGTGACCCGAGGGAAGATCGGATAAAGCGGTAGAAGATGAATAGATCAGTCAGATCAACAGAAATGGAATCCACTTTTGCAAAGTCTAATTTTGTCATCATTTATATGTGTATGTTAGAGGTTATTCGAATTAGTGCATATAATGCTGCTGTAACTGCGTATTAGTCCCCTCCAAAGTTCATCGTACATGCCATCATTTATTTTAAAGTGATTTAAAATATTATTTTCTCAACATAAATGAACGTTTACCCCATACAGTTAAGCCTTGTATTTGTTGAGCCCACTGGCGAGTGAAATGCCTGGATATCTGACAGAGTCTGACAGTTTTGTGTTTACATGAGAGACATTTTATGGCTTCAGTCTGCTTGCTGTTCTGTTTAAACAACTTTCTTTCCCTCCAAACTGTTTTTTCGAAAGTGTACAGTATGATTTGATCAATGCAATACTATTACCAAAAGAGAAATAACACCATAAAGCCAAATCCTTGTGCAGCTGGTAAAATATTATGGTAGTTGTTGAATACAGATGGATACCACCGGGCATTTGAACATTATAGATCTAGTACAAGAAACAGTACCGAAAGACCATTACTAAATGTTTTGTGGAACTAAATTACATTGCTTATCGAAATGAAATCAATTCTTAAATATTCGGAACGCATGTTAATTAAGAACGCGCATTTATCACGAGAACGACTTCGGTACTATAAGATGTTATTTGGCTTTGATTCGCATACATTTAATTCGAATAAAACCTATATTTAGCAACCGTTGTATTCACTGTAAACTTTCCCATCTATTTTTTTCCTGACACTTTTGGCTTCTGTCAACTTTTGTTTGATGAAAAACAAAAACATACAAAGGCTATAAAAAAAAAATATATAATATATATATATATATATATATATATATATATATATATTTTTTTTTAAATTTTTTTTTCCCTGTAGAATAGTTTGAAATGTGGTTAAAGGATCGACAGCGACTTCTGCAGCTTACATTAGCCCCTGTGATACACTGATCCAGATGTTTTACGAGAGAAATGCAACTTCAATGCTAACTCTAATCACATTGCTTTATTTTGTTCATCATCCAACATTGAATTTTGACTGGATAGATGTACTTTATTAAATAAGAAAGCCAGGCTCCTCTCATCTTCCAGTTTGCTAATGTTATTTTCGTGTGTACAGCATGTTGCACTACAAAGGAATGTGGAAAGTGGTATCGTCTGAGCATGAGATAACTAGTGCTGCCCTCTTGAATATACGCTTTAATATTTGCAACCAAAAAAAATATATGTTGATTTTGTTCTGTTTGATGTCATATTGTCATACAGTAAGAATTAACAGTAATTAGCACTGAATACTGACTGATCAGCTTTGCAATTATTTCTGCTTCTTTGAACAGTGAATGTGCCATCTACTGTAATCGAGGCCATGTCCCGACAGGAAAGCTTGCAGCCTTTCGGCAAAACGTCCAAATCCTCTTCGCCGGCCATGCTGCAGCGCTCCATGGTTTTCCCTCACTCACCGTGCTCACGGAGCTTCTCTCTTCTAGACAAAGTGGGGAACATGGATTCTGGCTTTAACCAGCTGAACACCAAGAACCAGCGGGTGCTGGCCAGTCCCACATCCACCAGCCAGCTTAACAGTGAGTTCAGCGATTGGCACCTCTGGAAGTGTGGGCAGTGTTTCAAGACCTTCACGCAGCGCATTCTTCTACAAATGCATGTGTGCACACAGAACCCTGACAGGTATTTCATTCCTACACCCTTATTCAGTAATAGCAAAATAATTAATAGACAGACAGACAGACAGACAGACAGACATATAGACAGATAGATAGATAGATAGATAGATAGATAGATAGATAGATAGATAGA
>JACRUU010000020.1:3328266-3433266 GCA_030449085.1 Kryptopterus vitreolus
TCCACACACACATGGCCGAGACGGGAATCGAACCCGGATCCTGGCGGTGTGAGGCTAACGTGCTAACCACTAAACCACCGTGCCTCAGGTGACTAAATATATACAGAGCAATTTCTTTTACTTTAGTATTGTGTAGAATAAAGAAAGAAATTAAAACATAGGTTTAAAGGTTTCCGCTTATTTTGCTTTTCGAGACAAATTCTAATCCGGCGTCCGTCTGATAGAGCCCCAAAACCTGCGCCTAAAGCTCGCTTAAAACCACGCCATCAAGAGACGCTCGCCTTTGATATCCAACCTCCCCAAACTTGCTTTTTGTTCTTTATCTATTGTAAGTGACAATGATGCGGGCCCTTATCTAGACAGGCCTCTCTTGGGGCACCGCTTCCTCTCAGATTATTGACAGGCCCCCATGTTGAGAGGCGTCTGAGCCTTCGCTCATCATCGGCATCAAGGCCCCTAGGTGTGGGCAGCAATTACACCTTTCTGGCCCAGTAAGCTTCCCAGCCACTTTCAAGTGTCACTTGTCATTAAGGCAACAACAGATGATTCGTGACGTCTGACGGCCCTCGCTAAGTATGCTGTCTGTGTTTCGTGTTTGTCCAGGTGTGAGCGGTGCGAGAGGAGCTTCACGCAAGCCACACAGCTTAGCAGACACCAGCGGATGCCCAACGAGTGCAAACCCATCAGCGAGAGCAGCGAATCAATCGAGGTGGATTAGTTGATTGACCATGCCGGAATTAAACGGCGAGGGAAAGTCATGATTAAATGTCACGGACACTTAAGCAAAACCAAAGATTTCCTCTGAGAAACTCTCAATCAGCCCCAGAAAACCAAAAGCAGTAATAAAATAAGTAAGATGTTAAAAGATATTGATTCCGACACAGATAAGGGACTGCTTATGGCTGGGTGGGAAGGGGGGGGGGGGGGGGGGGGGCGTACTGAGGACAGGGATTGGGGGAGGGGCAAGATTATTTATTCATGACTGGGAAAGTCAGGGTTCTGTTAAAAAGCTAGAACATACATGTGAAATACCAAAAAAAACAAAAACGGCTTAATGCTTTATTTCTTAGTCTTGTACATTGTAAAAAACAAAAAACAAAACCAAAGCGAGAAGACTGAAAGGGGTGCCGGGACAGACCCCTCACACCGACAATGCACAATATCTGTATAATTGCACCGTTTATTAATAAGCAGGATTTTTTGAGAGAAACATTTGTATTCACAAAAATACGCTTCTGTATAAAATGTACATTTTGAATTCTATTTCTCTCGTATCATGCTTTTTTGGCACTTTTGACTTGTATTATTTAATATTTCATTTAAATAATTATTCCGAATGAGACTATTTAAATATGACTGGGATGGAAGGGAAAAGGCACAAAATAAATTAAATAATAATAATAATAATAATAAAAAAAAAACAACCTCATTACCAAATATGAAATGAAGAAAAAGAGTTTTGAAGCAATATATAGAATGTATCTGTTGTGTCATTCAGTGGTTTTATGGCCATATTCATCTTATAGGGCTTTTGAATGTAGCATTTTGCTGCAAAAAAAAAAAAAAAAAAACAGGATATTTAACACCATTATTAAGGCAAACATTACATTTTTTTGAAGGTGGTATAGTTGCAATCAGACATGTTCAACCCCATCATCATATAAAGTGAGGATATTTCTCTGCAGCGCTAGAGTTTGCTTCTGAACCATACAGAAAATGAAGAAAGGAATATAGATTGTATAGTTGCAGGGATACTTCCCTGTCACAATTATTCAACCCGTACATAACGTTGCCGATTAGGAATCCTATTGCTAGTTAATATCAACAAAAGTTGAAAGCAATGGTGAACCCTATTGGGATCTCCATAACAACGCTTAAAGAGTTAAGTTTATCACCGTCCAGGAACGTAATTAAAGGTATGTGGTTAAGATTAAGACGCTGTCACGAAAGCTACGCTCATTTCACAAGACCCTGGACATTCCCAGGAATACCATTCTACAGATGTTCTAGCACAGACTTATCTGAAAGCCAAGATAGGCCAAAATATTGTCAGGACACGTAAACAGTCCATGTTAAAAGGACAAAAAAAAAATCAGAATTAATACAAAAGACTGGCTACAAGAAAACCAAAAGACTCCATGTCACTCGACCAAGAAGCAGAAGGAGGTTCGACTGGACTACAGCAGAAGGAATTTAGACTTTTGGTATAAAACTATATAGGGAGACAAAACAAACCTGGGATTGTTTAGCCATATGGAGCAGCAGATTATGTGGCATAGACCAGAAAAATGTCCTCTCTAGGGTCAAGCATGTCAGGAGCGTCTCAGTGATGACGCGGGGATGGGTTGTTTGTTTTTTGCTGTAGGAATATGCACTTTTGACCAGGCGTCATTGATTCAAAGAAATGGCAAGCCTTTTTTTTTTTTTTTTTTAGCAGGAATGTTATTCCTTCTATGGTGAAAATGTGGTGAACCTTGGTGATAATTGAACTCTTCATTGGTCCCAAGCGCACTACAGCTCAACCAAAACTTGGTTATGAAATCCGTCCAGGAATGTCCTGCCTTGGCATTTTCTGCCTTTGGTGGTGTACAAGGAAAGCAGCACAGAGGCCATGAAACCTCAATGACCGTAGATGCTTTTGTATTTAAAGTATGAGCACAGATTCCACATAAGAGGTATCAGGAGCTCGGCGGCACTTTTCGAAATCAGTTTCTAAGGCAAAAACTTTATTAGTGAGGGTTACGGGGTTGAATAATAGTGCACATGGACAACTCAACTTTTAACTTTCAACGAATATCACATCAACTAATCATCTGTGTATATCAATACAGGTTTGGATCAGTTTGGCTTGTTTATTGAAACGGCTATATTTTTGATTCCATCCTACACACAGGTTAAATATCGCAAGTTTTGAATATCAAGTCGATTGTAACTTTATACGTATATCACATAAGTTTATTTTGACACTTTTCTTTTAATCGAAAAAAAAAAAAAGAATCACAACAGACTGATCAAATTGCTCTCAGAATATTACAACAAGGGTTGAAATGTTTCAAAAGAACCACAAATGATTTACCTCATAAATAAAGCAGCTCGATCAAAAACAGGTACCTTTTTTTTTTTTTATATATATAAATAAAACCTCTGCAGCTTATTGTTTTAATGGATTCAGCTTTTACGTTGAACGGAAAGAGTCGATTGTGTATGATAATCATTACAGTGTCTCGAAATACGTTACCCTCTGGAACGTGTGATGAGCTCGGTCTTGTCCACGTTCGATTCCTGTTTGCATGATTTTGCCTTTTTAAATAAACAACATGAAACAACGAGAACAGATTTTGTCTCATGAATAAACGGATGAAGTACGGGGCCCATTTATTTATTTATTTATTTATTTATTTATCACTCGTTTGTATGATATTGCGCTTCTTTTCCTTTGTGAATATCAGAGCATTTTATACAACTAATCTACATTCGTCGATATAAAAATATGACAATATAGAAATCTGAAGAAATGTACTGAGAATGCTGAAAAGGTACTGAATCTTGATCAACTCGAAAATGTAAAAAGCGTGTAAATAATTGAATTAAATCTGAAACATTTTATGTACAGTCACTACCTGGTGTATACTCTATTTTTCCCTCTATTGTTTACTGTTGTCCTGTTAGTTATATGGAGAAACAATACACATTCCGGCTGGTACACTGTTTTTTGTTTTTTTTTTGTTCTCCAAAGCATGAAATCCATCTTTGGTTGTTGGTGATGTATCAGTGTGGCGTCGTAGGTTAGCGCTCTGGCTCTGGCCCCCTGTGGTGCCTGTGTGAAAGGTTACGTCCCTGTGGGCTTCGGTTTCTGCGCTTCAGGCAACTGTCGCGGGGTTATGGATCTGGCCATCCGAACATGAACTCAGCTCTGCTCACTCGCCTTTGCCCTGATTTATTATGTCTTCATTCGCACACCTTTCCAGTGAAGTTCTTGCAAATCCTCGATTTGTACTAAATGGGGGGGGGGGAAGGCTTTTTTTTTCCCCTAGTGATGGTTGTACATTATACCGGTCTCACTCCTGACATGAAGGATCTCAGACCATTTAATCTCCTAGGCACACATTAGCACTGTAAAACAATTGCTTGACATTTATCGTGTGCAATCATGAGAATGAAAATGACTGGCGAATGGTGGATAAACATCACTTCTTACTTTTTAGGGGCACCAGTCTTGTTTAGTTTGGCTCACATGATGATATTCCCTGGCAATAGAGATGGCTATGAATCTTAATACATTCAGTATCCCACCATATATTTCAATGTAGGCTCCTGACAGCCGAGTTCAAACTGTTTGTATGTTTATAAATATATATATATATATATATATATTATTTATTTCTTCTGCCAGTCAGTGATAAGATTTCATGTTATTTTCACAGCTCTAATAAACAAGGCTCCGGTTGTAAAAGAGCGTAATCATTTTGTTTCCGAGAACTCGGGATGACATTCTACATAACTGACATCAAGTTATGTTCATGGGAACATTCCGCTATACTGTATTATGGTAACATGCATAATGCAGCGTTATTTATCTTTAGCTGGACAAACCAGATGTGAACAAACCCAGTGCAGCACTAGAACCCTTGAGGTGCCCGGTTCGCTCATTCTTACTTTTCGATCAACTGAAGAATTCATCGTAGCAATCGCAGCCGATTTGCCAGCGACGAAAATTGCCCCCGCAGGAATATTAACCATTTACAAAAAACAAACAGCTTAATTTTTAACCATCAATCAAAGAACTTTACTGTGGGAACTGCTGTGAAATGCAGCATCGCCCAAAGGCTCCACAAATAAACGGGTGAAAATTAGTATGACCATTTTGAAAACGTACACAACGCGTCGGGGTTCCAGAGCGTTCCAACTGCGGGGCTTTCTATGGAATTTCCAGCAGTGGGAAATACTAACCTGACAAAAGGTCACATTTTCCATAAAGAAATCCTAATTGGAAGCATGCAGTGCTTTGTAAAAGTTTGAAGAATCCTTGTTCTTGTTGGACTGGGTTCGAATTCTACTACATTTAATCTTTATCACATCGGTGCGCCATGAGGAGCGACTTATCTTCTGAAACACAGAAGGGATTCTAAATATCCTGGAACCAATTGCACGAGTGTTCAGTGGAGCGTGTACAGTAGTGAACTTGTAGAGCGAAACCAACGTTCCTAATCAACCCAAAGTTCATAATCACCTCGAAATATTCAAGGTCGTATGCTTTCCATCGTTTGTTGACGTGCCCCCAAAAACATCATGCGGGGCCACAAAGTTCACAAACCTCAGCATGAAAGCTATTAAATCAGTCCATGTCAACAATCTGACCACATAGCATAGCTTATAATGCTGAAAATATGCTCAAGTGCATTTTTGTGCCTAGATAAAGCAGCTGATTGCACTTTCACTGTCAGCATTCATATTTCATTTGCTATTAGCCAGTAAAAATGAAGCCTGAGAAAATACTCCCAATGTTGACAATAGTATATACAAACGACAAACGTCAGTTGTAGGCAACGTCTGCACAAACATGCCGAGAACTGGACGCTGATACTTGTGAGGAAGATGGAAAACGCACATAAAAATAAGTTGACTGATTTAGTTTTCGTGAAAGACATATTTGCTGTTGTCTGAGGCTGTAAATTAGAAATCGGCTTGGCACAGACAGAGGAGCGAGGCCCTACAAGATCCAATGAGAAAACTGTTAAACTGGAACATGGAATATGTGTGCGAGCTGAAGAACAGAGATCAAAGCTCAGCACCATGGCTTTTTGAAAGGGTATGAAGCGGCTCAGGGGCACGGTGGCTTAGTGGTTAGCACGTTCGCCTCACACCGCCAGGGTCCGGGTTCGATTCCCGTCTCGGCCATGTGTGTGTGGAGTTTGCATGTTCTCCCCGCGTCTCAGGGGGTTTTTCTCCCCGCTCTCCAGTTTCCTCCCCCGGTCCAAAAACATGCACAGTAGGTTGATTGGCACCTTGGAAAATTGTCCCTAGTGTATGAATGTGTGTGTGAATGTGAATTCATCCAGGGTATATCCTGCCTTAATGCCCATAGACGCCTGAGATAGGCACAGACTCCCCGTGACCCGAGGGAAGATCGGATAAAGCAGTAGAAGATGAATGAATGAAGCGGCTCACAGACAGGCATTAATTCTCTAGTTATGGCTCTCTACATGTGCAATCCCACTTCTGACAAATTGTTGTAGGGAGGTGGTGGCTGAGTGGTTAAGGTGTTGGCCTACGGATCGCAAGATTGCAGGTTCAAATCCCACCACCACCACCACCAAGCTGCCTCTAGTGGGCCCTTGAGCAAGGCCCTTAACCCTCATTTGCTCAATTGTAAGTCGCTCTGGATAAGGGCGTCTGCCAAATGCCACAAATGTAAATGTACATGTGTAGATAGTGGCTGGGTGTCTATCGGCTCTGCAAGCTGTTACTGATGGACTGTCCTAGTAAGTGCCCAAAACGACACTATCTGCTTAAACGTCTTCACACGGCACGATTCAAGCTCTTCACAGTCAGATAAAGCGTACTACAACTTCTAGAAACAGACAGGTCTGTGCCCATAGGTATTTGTGTGACCCCTACCTAGTGTTCTATTAGTATTCTACCTAGTATTTTATTCTTCAACTGCATGTGGCATGGTGATAAAAATATCAAAGATTCCATTTATATCCCTTTACCTACTCTGCTTTCAGGAAATTTTGCTCTGTGCTATTTTCTGCATTTATCTAAAAGCTGGAAGTTAGAATTCGCCCTCCAGGGCCGGATCAGTTTTCCAAAAATGAGCTAGTTTTGAAAGAATGCATCCAGTATAACCTCATGTGCCATTTTCTCTCGGGCTAAAAATAAATGTCAACAATATCACCATATTCAGCTTGAAAGAGACAATGGCACTATATGGGCAAAAGAGTGTGGACTGTCATAGCCACAGCTGCTGTTTTTTTTTTTTAATACTATGCAGACTTCATACACCATTTGTCCTATATAATTCAATCATTCATTCATTCATTCATCTTCTACCGCTTTTATCCCTCGGGTCACGGGGAGTCTGTGCCTATCTCAGGCGTCTATGGGCATTAAGGCAGGATACACCCTGGATGGAATGCCAACCCATCACAGGACACACACACACATTTTCCACGGTGCCAATCAACCTACCGTGCGTGTTTTTGGACCGGGAGGAAACCGGAGAACCAGGAGAAAAACCCCCTGAGAACACGCACAAACTCTACACACATATGGCCGAGACAGGAATCGAACCCGGACCCTGGCGGTGTGAGGCGAACGTGCTAACCACTAAACCACCGTGCCCCTTCCTATATAATTATAACTTTCAATTTATAAAATTTGTGATTGTGTGTTTATTCATGTCTGAATTTCGTCATTTGAAATCGCTAAAGAATAATATCGGTTATTTTCTCTTTAGTAAATCTCATACAGAAACAAATGAACAGAAAAGGCAGGACGTTTGTGCAAATGGATGTAAAACAAAGCTACTGTTGCCACCCCACTCTTTATTTTCTACATATGCACATACAAATGTTTTATTCGTCTTATTAAGTGGTATATTTAGTAATAATTTAACCTAGAAGACCTGAATAATATTTAAACAAAAAAAAAACAACACAAATAACATATTTGAAATAATTTATTAGACAAGGGACAGACGCAAATGTAAAAGTAACGGGACATAACACAAATCATACAATAAATAGACACTTTAAAAAAAAAATATTTAAAGAAGGTATATGATATTTTTGCTACCATTTCTTGACAGAGAGTGCCACCTGGTGAAATTCCTTTTCCACCAAAAACTACAGGAATCCCTTGTGAAAACACATGGTCAAAATTCACTGTTTGGCACACTACACACTACTGTTCTGCATGAGCCATTAGGATTTTTCAATCTATTAAAATAAACTTAAAAATACTTACATTATGGTTGGTGAGTGTGTATTTAGTGTATGGAGCATGGTCTTTTACTTTACTGGGAAACGAATGTAATTCAGTTTGCTGTTCTGTTGGCCATAGACTCTTGGATCTGTCTGTTGAGTTCAGCAATGATACGGTCCTCATGTGTGTACACACCTGTACGCAGCAGTGTGTCTCTCTCTTCAATCAGGCGACTCAGATGCTCTTCAGCACTCTCGTTTAAAGACATGCATGTTGGCTCGTTCCGCGTTTTCTTCTCGTCCTGCTGCTTCAGTCTGGCCATAAGAGATAGGAAATGAATTGTTTGATAAATAAATAAACAAACAAAAAAACAAAAAACAAATAACCCACCAAAAACAAGAAACGGAATTTTCCGTCAAATTTTAGTTGATTATAATAATAGCCAGGGGCACGGTGGCTTAGTGGTTAGCACGTTCGCCTCACAGCGCCAGGGTCCGGGTTCGATTCCCGTCTCGGGAATGTGTGTGTGGAGTTTGCATGTTGTACCCGTGCCTCAGGGGGTTTTTCTCCGGTTTCCTCCCCCGGTCCAAAAACATGCACGGGAGGTTGATTGGCACCTTGGAAAATTGTCCCTAGTGTATGAATGTGTGTGTGCGTGTGTGTCCTGCGATGGGTTGGCATTCCATCCAGGGTGTATCCTGCCTTAATGCCCATAGATGCCTGAGATAGACACAGACTCCCTGTGACCCGAGGGAAGATCGGATATAGTGGTAGAAGATGAATGAATGAATGAAAAATAATATCCTTTATTGGTCACATATACATTACAGCACAGTGAAATTATTTTCTTCGCATATCCCAGCTTGATGTTGGTAGTTTGGGGTCAGAGTGCAGGGTATCAGCCATGAAACGGCGCCCCCTGGAGCACAGAGGGCTAAGGGTCTTGCTCAAGGACCCAAAGGCGGCAGCTTTGCCATACCGGGGGCTCGAACCCGGATCTTCCGATCAGCAGCCCAGCGCCTTAGACCACTGAGCTACCCCCCTCCCCCTTATCCCAATTCTATTGTCTAAAATGCAAAATGATTTCTTGAAGGAGAAAAAAAAAAACTTTTTTTTTTTTACTGCATTATTTTCGTTTTGGTGGTCATGGTAGATTTTACCTGTTCAGCTCATTGCGGATGTCCTGGAGCTCATGTTTCTCATTCTTGACAGCTTCCTTCTCCTCGGCTGCCAGATACCGTAGCCTCATGTGCTCCAGTTCTTGCTGCTGCTTCTTCAGCCGTGTCATGGCATTCTCCTGTTCTCTCTAGAAGAAGAAAAAAAAAGCAAAGCCGAAGAGAAAATGATAGAGTCAACAAATCCTTTATGCCTTCATGCAGAGAAAAATAAATAAAGGAATGCATCAGTTGCCAAATAACTCATGGTATATAATGGATTTGGTATATCCATTATCATACATAAACAACATAGTGACGCGTTCCAATCTGTGTATAATTGATAGGCTCACATTAATAACGGCCTACAATTAGTTCAGAAAATTCTGGACGTTCCGAATTCTAATTGTCGCTTAATTGAATTTGACCTTTGGCCAGAAATTGCATGTTAAAGAGAAATCAGAGGTTAAACGTGTCATCACGATCTTACATTACCATTAAGTAACCACACATCAATATTCGGGATCCTTTGTTGACAGAAGAAAGCCTGTGTGAGAATTTAACAAGCGATTCCATAATGGCGAGCTTAATGACTTGGCTTAATTTGATCACGGAACGGATATGTTTATGTATAATCTAATTCAATTTTGTCTTTTCATGGAGCATTAGAGGCCAGTAATACATTTGCAAGAATCTAAATTACTAGAAAAACAAATCCACCAAGACACAGACGTAGCGTTTGAATCCGAGCAAACGGGGAAGAAAAACAGGGGAACAATTATCCGGCAGATTTTTAGAAGGTCCCGAGGGCTGAAGTGTTTCCTTTGCTACCTGAGGTTGATGGCTAAACTAAATCTTTCCAGAGCCTTAAACTGACAGTAAAAAGGTTCGTGGCAGCAGGATGGCCTAACGAACCATCTTAGGAACATGACAAATTGAGTACACAAACATATTTTGGGTTTCCTTGGCCTAGGGGTGACGGAGAAGTGAAGTTTAAAAAAAAAAAAAAAAAGCAACCGAGTGACCAATGAATGACCTGTGGCTTTCCTCCAGAGGGGGTCAGGGAGAGGACTCGGAGTAGAGAAGGCTTTCCAGACTACAGCTCAACTGCAGTTTTCTGCTGAAGACTGAGTTGACAAGAACAGGACAAGCACCTGGGGAATTCCAGGCTTAAGTTTTCCCAGCTTTTCAAATTTACACACACACACACACAAAAAAAATGTTAAAGTAATTTTTATAAAAGCAGGCCTGCTCCCTTTAGCGGCTAAAGAAAGAAGATATTCCCTCAGCGGGTGAGAAAAATGCATTATGGCGAACGACAATTTTTCAAGTATTAAGTAACTTCTGCCATCTGCTCACTACGGCTTCCAAAATATACTATATTTGCTTGTTTATTTAGAACACCGATCCAAAAACACATCGGCGAGTTCTAGACTGGGATTTCACTAAACTGGCTTATGGTTCAAATCGACGCGAATGCTGCGAAGGCGTTAAAATGTAAGCGTCGCACCTTAATGTATTGATCTTTCAACAAGCCAAAATGTTCAGCTGGTTACTGTGCAGGCTAAAGCTTAGCATAATACACATCTGATTTATAGGTCTCTTTCATATTAAGTTATAGACCCCTTTGTGCACCATAAATCAACCAATGTTTTCTTAACATATATCTGGCACTTAAAGAGAAGAAAGAAAAGAGGCAAGGGGGAAAAGACAACTCAGACTTTCCAGCTGGACTCTGTCTTTAACAGTTATTAGTAAGGCCTGATAAGCTCTTTGCGTCTGCTCTGTTTACATTGGTATTAGTCTTTACAGGGATCACTTGAGAGGGAGTTCAATGTTTCAAAGCAAACACCACAAGTCAGAACTGCTTCTCGGAGCGCCATGTACAACTTTTCTTCAACACTGGAAAATTAGAATATATTCTGGCAGGAAATGCACATTTGTCTTGCGCTGCCTTTACCTACCGTTCTCAGCTACTCGCGTGATACGCAACACAACTCACTTTCCTTTGCTTTTGACCTACGGCCATGACGAAAGACGTGCGGTCTATGCAACACATCGTTTCCAATGTCAGCGTGTTTAACAGTAACAGTAATCAGGTTACCATGAGGACATTTTAGATATAAAAGATAGACAACATGTGGCTACCATAAAAGTAGACAACCGTTGTAACTTGCCGTAGATCAACGCAACATACTATTGTGCGATGCGGAGCGTTTAAAACATCTTACCTGTTTAAATCTGGCCAGTTCTTTAAGAGCACGCCCCCACTGCTGCTTGTAATGCAGTTTAGATTTTGTTGTTGACTCAAATTTGCGTTCCAGTTCGGCCTTTAGATTACAAAAAAAAAACAACAAAAAGAACAAAACTTATATAGAATTTTACATCACATTGTTTTTAGATCTCAAAAGAAGTAAAGTCTGAGTGCTAGGCAAAGAAATATCTATACACAAGATACAAATGGAAAAAAGATTTTATATTAGGGCCGTCAAAGTTAATAACGCGTTAATAACACAAATTCACTCGTTTTATTAACGCGCGATTAACGCAGCGTGCATTACTGTCCGAGCGATCTGCTCCTTCACTCTGCCCTGTGTTGGAGATTGAATGAGACACCTTTCATGCTGAACAAATAAAAATAGATAAATAAATAAATAAATAGAGAAACTTCAGTTTGTGCCCTTCCCAGATCATTTCAGCAGTGATCTTTCCTCAGCCACTCTTACCGCTTGTAATGTTACAATGGAATATAAAACAAACAAAACACCCAGCATCGCGCGTCCACTCACACTTCCTAAATTCCCCTGAATTACGCCTACTAGCTGCGCATTCACAACAGGAATGATCTCCTCACTTTATTACTGTGTGTAACCTAAACGCCAGTTTGTTTGGAAAGCAACCAAATCAGTAATTCAGTAATTTCGGTAATTATCACGTTCGCCTCACGCCGCCAGGGTCCGGCCATGTGTGTGTGGAGTTTGTGCATGTTCTCCCCGTGCCTCAGGGGGTTTTTCTCCGGGTTCTCCGGTTTCCTCCCCCGGTCCAAAAACATGCACGGTAGGTTGATTGGCACCTTGGAAAATTTGTCCCTAGTGTATGAATGTGTGTGTGTGTTTGTCCTGCGATTGGTTGGCATTCCATCCAGGGTGTATCCTGCCTTAATGCCCATAGACGCCTGAGATAGGCACAGACTCCCCGTGACCCGAGGGAAGATCGGATATAGCGCTAGAAGATGGATGGATGGATTAAAGGGAGAGATTTTGAATGAAATGTATATATTTATAAGATCTGTCACAATTAGAGTATATAAAAAGTATTCATTTATGGTATATTGAGAACAGAATATTGTGCGAATAATCACAAGTTAGTTTATGGCAATTGTGCGATTAAATATTTGAAATTTATTGACAGCCCTAATTTACCCTAAAGTAAATATAATTGTTGAATTTAAAAAAAAAAAAAAAAAAAAAAAAAAAAAAAAAAAAAAAAACAAAAAAAAAAAAAAAAAAGCGCAAAAGTTACCTCATGTCAGCGTCACTGATCCATTACTAACCTTCTCTAACCGGAGCAGATTAATTTCAGACTGCAAATGGATCTCGGGCCGAACGTTCTGCTGCTCACGATGATGCTGAAATTCTTTTTCCAGGAGTTTGTACTTCCTTTCAGCATCTGTTACCTTTTGATGGAAACAAACACACTCACCATGAACGATAGCTAAATAAATAAACATTCTATCGTTTTCAAAGTCTATTTTAATGATGCAACATTTTATTTCATATATATGCATTATATGAAGAAAAATTGTGTAGTCAACATTTTATGGCGCAAATTTTTAAAATTACACCCGTCACCAGGTGGAATCTGGCACTAACGTCACTGGCATATTGCTCAGCTATTGAATGTTACTGTATCTACATACACACGAAGCCAGTAGTGAGAATTGTGTGAATGCATATTCTAAAGGATAGAATTGTCGGGATGCTTTCGAAAAGAAATGGCAAACATGTTCACATGCGTATCAGATTCCATGTTTTTACATACAGCTTAACACTTCTGATTGTAAACAAAAGCCTATCACTCAGTTAATGAGATACTGCTTCAAACACACTCAAGAGGCACAAGACTTCAAGGGTCTTAGGCAGCATCCCATGTAACTAAATCCCAATGAGCTTTCCCCATTCCAGTCTTCCTTTTGTGATATAAACCAGACGCCAAAAAAGCTTTACACACACACACACACACACACACACACACACACACACACACACACACACACACACAAGCATAGTCTGGCACAAGGCATGGAGTGTCCAGCAGAACAGGCAAGGAGCATTCTGGTCTGATAAACTGGTTAGTGTGTGCTGACACGGGACAAATGTATGTTTACACGTTCCTGACACGGGAGGGAAGACAAGATATAGAGTCATGTGGCAACTTCAGCCGAGGATCTCTCATCACAAAGGCCCTTCTCCTTTTCGCATGTCAGAAACCTACTTTGGTTGATTTGTTAGATCCAGGGCCAGTCCAGATGTTTTGGGGAAAGAAATGAGACGGCAGACTGAACTATTTCAGTAGGTGGGCTGTCTGTGCAAAGCATGATGCGAGTCTGGTTAAGACATGAAGCATTTGTCTGTTTAAAAAAAAAAAAAAAAAAAAAAAAAAAGCCTTGAGAAATACGCTCATAGGAGGAAAATGAAGGAAAACAGAAGTTTTTTTTTGGCACAAGTCAAGTTTGGAGGTTTTAAAAAGTACTTTGCAAGTTGGTCAGATGATTAATTAGATCAATGAAAAAAAAAAAAAACATGTGCTCAAGTAAATACTGCGTGTAGCATTCAAGATTATTAAAATAGAAAGCCAATGTTTGCTCGGCGATGCCAGAAGTCTGTCTGCCAGTAAAGTAATTTCTTCCCTAGTTCTCACTGAAAAGATTCTCTGGTAGAAACATGTTAGCGACTCGTAAAAGGGTGATTGACGAAAGTGCTTGCAATTATACTTATTTTTATTTTAAATTAAAGCTATTTCAAATGTGATTTAAGGCTTCATTCAATCATAGTGATGTAGAAACAAATATATATATATATATATATATATATATATATATATAAACATGCGTTTTCAGTATAAGTACCATGGAGGACAAATATTAAAGCACTGTAAAGATCTGAAAAGAATCATGCACCCTGTCAAATTCTATACTTAAATATGAATATGAGTCAATCATAAATTCTGGAATTCTGGAGAAATTTAAACAAGGACTGGGAGAGGTGGAAGCTCAGTGGTTAAGTCATTGGGTCTGGACCAGAGGGTCACTGGTTCAAATCCCAGAATCACCAAGCTGCCACTAGTCGGCCCTTGAACAAAGCCCTTATCCCTCAACTGTTCAGGTGTAAGTCGCTCTGGATAAGGGTGTCTGCCAGTGTATTTTACATCCACATTTCAGTCATAAGGGGCACGGTGGCTTAGTGGTTAGCACGTTCGCCTCACACCGCCAGGGTCCGGGTTCGATTCCCGTCTCGGCCATGTGTGTGTGGAGTGTGCATGTTCTCCCCGTGCCTCAGGGGGTTTTTCTACAGGTTCTCCGGTTTCCTCCCCCGGTCCAAAAACATGCACTATTTGTCCCTAGTGTGTGAATGTAAGTGTGTGTGTGTCCTGTGATGGGTTGGCATTCCATCCAGGGTGTATCCTGCCTTAATGCCCATAGACGCCTGAGATAGGCACAGGCTCCCCGTGACCCGAGGGAAGATCGGATAAAGCGGTAGAAGATGAATAAATGAATGTCATATGTTTTTATATGGAGCAATTTATGAGGCAGATGACGGACACAATAATTGCAGCTTAGTCGCTCCAGGAATTGAACTAATCCCAAAAGCCCAAAGCCATAACTAGCCCTAACTTTGTTTATTTATACAAAAATGCAATAAAACCCTATCAAACAACCAAAAATTTTTTACACTGGTAAAAACTGGAGCATATGCTTATTCATTTTCTTCTATAATGTGAGGAAAAATAAAGAGTAATCACTGAAGCCATATCATACAGCATTCCCCTGGTCAAACCAGCCCTTAATTATATTATTCTTTTTTTTTTTGTATGCAAGAGAAGGGGGAGGGGTGATCTTACGCCCCACTGACCTTCAGGTCAGCAAGTTCTCCGGTGCTACTCCTTCTATTCAAGCAGAAATGGAACTTGGTGCACAACCTCCGTCACGCCTGCCTACCTGCTGTTGACGCCTTGCAAGGTCCTCCTCAAGCTGCCTGACCTTTGATCTCTCCAACTCCACCTGGTGAGCGCAGTCTTCACGTAAACGCCTGGCGCTGTCCTGCAGCTCCCGCTTGAGGAACTCGTGTTCCACGTGCATTTCCCTCTGCAGCCTCTGCGTCTAAATAATACGCACGCTCGGTTGGGGACAGTATTCTCAAATTTCACTATAGAACTACAAAATAAACGAGCGCTCTGTAGCCGCCTATACTACTTATACAAATATTGTCCCAGTTATATTCTATCCTTGTAACAATTTGCACAAATGAAAATAAACCAACTTCCGTCTCTGCATGAGCGAGAGTCTTTTCTCTTTTTTCTAGATCCGCTAGGGCCTTCTGAAGCTGTTCTTCCAACAGATTATACTCCATCTCCTTTAACAAAAAACAAACAAAATACAGAAATAGCATTATTTTTGCCGACTCAAAAGTGCATATTTTTGAAATAAAACTGGAAATATTGTTTAAAAAAAAAAAAAAAACACACACATCGACTGCAGTCACATAAGGAGTACCTTCTTTTTAACAAGTGCCTCTCGTTCCCGATCCCTTTTCCTCCACTCTTCTGCCAGGGCCTGCATATGGCTCAGTTCTTTCTGCTTAAGCTGAACATTTATATACGTACATATAAGGCACAAATTTACTCGCAAAATCAGCAACGAGTGAGATTATAAAATCAATGTTATGCAAAATTGTATTCGTAACGAGGTTTCTTGAAACGTATTCTTCAAAAAAAGAAGTAACCTGATTTTCAAACAGATCTTCTTGCATCTCCTTCCACATCTCCAGCTCCATTGCTGCCCGATACTCCGGTGTCTCCCGAGGTTTAACCCCTACCTCATTCCCACTGCAAGGCTTAGAATGAGCTGCTGGATTCTGGCACACCTGATTAGCACTCTGTAATATGAAAAGACTATCAATACTTAACCCAACGTAACCCGAATCAATAACCCAATATATGGAATTTATGGAAACATAACCCAATCAAAAGGCATTTTATAAAACCGCTATTGCCTGGCGGAAAAAAAACAAAAACAACAATTAGTCCTAAACATTAATCAAGTTTTACCTGGGAGGATTCAGATATGAGGACATCCTGGGCTTTCACTAAACCCATATCCTCAAGAACTGCTACATAGCTTAGCTCGGCCACTTTCTCATTTGATCTATATAAAATAAAATAAGAACGTCACATATTAGGTTTTAGTTATATATTGTGAAGTGTCAATTGTCCATAAGAGAAATCTATTGTTGCTAAATAATGTTATAAAATATAAAATTAATATATTAATAATTAATTATAATAAGTATAATATATATATTATATATATATATATATATATATAATATATAAAACACTATGTATACCTACAATAATATATATATATATACCTATATATATATATATATATATATATATATATATATATATATGTATATATATATATATATATATTATATATATATATATATATAGAGCAGATTATATATATATATATATAGATTTTATCATCATCATTCAAGAATACCGTCAATCAACATCATTCAGCAGGCTTTACTGCCATAAATTACTCTTGGTGGTAAATGTTGAATTTAAATAAAATCTTATTATTGTGCTGCTATAAGACATATGTTAGGACATATCACATTAACCTGCAGTAGATTACTTTTACATAACTGCAAAGCCCAACATGTGTTAGCATTTATTTGTTTACTTTTTTTTTTTCTATTATCTTTTCAGGAATGGAATTTAAAGCACAACTAAAGTGCTGCATGTCTGCCATCTAGAGGTATGTGTATGGTAATGCAAATAAAACACCACATTAAATAATAAAAAATAAAATAGACACTATTCACTGTGCATCATGAAAGCCAATCGTAGCAGAAACCTAAATACTATACACACCCGGCTGTTCTGATCACAGCTAGCCTCTCGGAGTAGGTCTGTCTCCAGTGCTGCTGACCAGACGGTCCAAGGAAGCGGGTTTTCTCAGAAGTGAGGAGGTGGGAAAGCTGAATGCTAGCCATGCCAAGTAAGACATCTTTAGCAGCAGGATCTCGGTGCCACATTTCCACCACTAGGGGAACCCTGGAATTACATCAGTGTAATAAGTTGCAGATGAAATGACTTTAACGTAAAGCGATTTTTGTTCCTACATATGCGATGAAATGGGAGTTTAAAAATACATACAGATATGAATTTACCTCAAGAGTGTATCCTGCAATTGATTGGGTAGTGCAGCAAAATCAAAGGCACAATAGGACTGAGGCAGGAATACCTCGGTGTTCTTTTTCATTTCCACTGCTGGGTTCGTCATTATCGGGGCTGCGCTCCCAAAGAACTGATAGGCATACCTACATGCAAATGTGGCATGAATTTGACAATAGTTTAACATCCTAATCACTGCAAACGCAGATGCTTAATAGGAAATGCTATAATCAACTCTACCTCAGTACGCAGTTCACGGTGAAGCTCACATTAAGATCTCTGATGCTACGTAAATCTATGGAGAAGCAGTAGTGATGTGCCGAGGCCGGAATGGAGATCTTCGGAGCGGACACGGTGATGGAGGGGCCTGCAATTTCTGGTTCACTCTCTGGTGGCACATTTTTAGTTGCGAAGGCCGAAGGTGGCACAGGCAAGTCTGAACAGAAGAGATATAAAGCATTTACATTTGCAGCATTTGGCATACGCTCTTATCCAGAGCGACTTACAACTGAGCAATTGAGGGTTAAGGGCCTTGCTCAAGCGCCCACTAGTGGCAGCTTGATGGTGGCGGGGTTTGAACCCGTGATCTTCCGGTCCAGAGTCCAAGACCTTAACCACTGGGCTATACCACCTCCATCGGTAAACATCGGTATTAAAGTCTGTCAGTATTGTAAAATATTCTCATCTCGCCAAATATAAACACAATATACACAGTGAATGATTTAAGACTGCCAAATGTCTCACCAGATTGTTCTGGTTGGGCTTCTACCGCATCATCAGGCAGACTGTCAGCTTCACTCTCTGAATTCTCGGGTTCAGGGGTGGGTGACCGAGACCTTTGGGACAGGACAAGAGATGGGCTACGTTGCGTTGGCTCAGATGGGGTTGACTCCGGGAAGAAGTGCACCGCTGGACTTTTTTTCACTGGCGTCTTCAGTCTATCTTCACCCTTAATAGGCAGCTCTAACAACTAATCAAATAAATGAACAGCAAATTTACAATGGCTATTTTTTTACAAAATTTACAAAATGCAACAAAACTTACAATAAGAAAATAATTGTCCCTTTATTTTGGGAATTGCTGTTCTGTGAGAGCAAAAAGGGCCCTATTCAGTGTTGCCTAGTGTTTCTAATAAAAGCAGCCAAGAAGATTTAAGTGATAAACAAATACTGCCAGGGGGGAGGGGGGTCAGGGGCGTACACTAACATGGTTACGAGAGTGCATTCAACATTTACAGTGGTCATGATCTCAGGATCTAAAGCTCATCATCTTGGATTTCATTTGCTTGCTGAAGCCAAGAAAATTAATGGCTTCATCAAGCATGCATAGCATATATATATATATATATATATATATATATATATATATATATATATATATATATATAATATATATATATATATATAAATGTAGCATTATATACATATAAATATTGGCACAATTGTGATTATTACAGATTCCCGTCTCAGCCATGTGTGTGTGGAGTTTTGTGCATGTTCTCCCCCGTGCCTCAGGAGGTTTTTTCTCCGGGTTCTCCGGTTTCTTCTCCGGTTTCCTTTTCCTCCCCCGGTCCAAAAACATGCACGGTAGGTTGATTGGCACCTTGGAAAATTGTCCCTAGTGTATGAATGTGTGTGTGTGTGTGTGTGTGTGTGTGTGTGTGTGTGAACCCTGTGATGGGTTGGCATTCTATCCAGGGTGTATCCTGCCTTAATGCCCATAGACGCCTGAGATAGGCGACAGACTCCCCGTGACCCGAGGGAAGATCGGATAAAGCGGTAGAAGATGAAAGAATGAAAGAATGAATGAATGAATCACATCACAGTCAAATCACATCAGTGCTTATAGTCTTCATAGCCACACTAACACAATATAGCTTAATTAATCAGGTGGAGTTGACCATTTTAATATCTGTATAATTTATTTAATAATGTTTTAAGGTAATGAATCTTGTTTAATTTTATAATGAGACAAATCTACAGGCAAGTTCTACTTGTCCTATACTAATATATTAAACCGGGTACTAATCCAATCGGCTCCCAACGAAACACAGACTTAAGCCCATTATATACCTCAGCATCGACTTCTTCTCTTCTCAAGGTCACTGCCACTCCGACTGTTGGCTGCAAATCCACCGGGAGAGCCTGACGATTCTGTTGAATGCGATTTGGAGGTTTCAGGACAAAGGCCCCCTCTACAGTCGCCACTTGTTTGCCCAGATCCACGCTATTCTTCACGAGTGCAGCGAGAGAGACCTCGGTGCTGCCTAAAGATTGGTTTCCACAGCAGAGATGGATCTGTACACAAAGGTCAGGGTTTGTACGCAAAAGTGAACCAAATTAATTACACATGTAGATTTACAGAAATCCTCTACACACGAAGACACAAAAATACAATACAAAAGAGGAGATGTATTACCTGAAAGTTCTGCAGCTGACTGAAAAACAGCCGTAAGGTTTTGTCACTGCTGCGAATACGAACCGAAGCTCTTTCTGGCTCAAAGTTTGGATTGATGAGGTTTTGAAAGGGTTCGCTGGTGACGTCATTGCCCAAAAGGTTGTAGAAAAAGAAAAACTCGGAGCCCTCTTTCACCAGCTTTGTTGAACTGGAAATTAGCTAAAGAATTAAAAAGAGAGAGAGTAAATACACACAAATTTATAACACTGTATAATATGCTGTAGCATTGCAGAGGACGTTTACACAATTTAACTAAACAAAACACGTGGCTGCTTTAAGTAATAGTATATATTATTTTCTAAAAATATAATCTTTTTTGGGGCACGGTGGTTTAGTGGTTAGCACGTTCGCCTCACAACGCCAGGGTCCGGGTTCGATTCCCGTCTCGGCCATGTGCGTGTGGAGTTTGATTGCATGTTCTCCCCGTGCCTCAGGGGTTTTTTCTCCGGGTTCTCCGGTTTCCTCCCCGGTCCAAAAACATGCACGGTAGGTTGATTGGCACCTTGGAAAATTGTCCCTAGTGTATGAATATGTGTGTGTGTGTGTGTCCTGCGATGGGTTTGCATTCCATCCAGGGTGTATCCTGCCTTAACGCCCATAGACGCCTGAGATAGACACAGGCTCCCCGTGACCCGAGGGAAGATCGGATAAAGCGGTAGAAGATGAATGGATGAATGAATATCAGTCATATGTTTTTATCTGGAGCAATTTAAAAAAAAAAAAAAAAAAAAAAAAAAAAAAAAAAAAACAAGAAAAAGTATAAATCAAATAATGCAAAAGACATTATAATATTGATTAACCTTAGAAATCAATTATATTATCAAAAAAAAATAAATAAATGAAAATTAAATAGATTATTTATGTTAGACCTCATTTGGGTAATACACATACAAACACACACCTTTTTTATAGCTATGTTCTACTTATGCTCTACTGTTTTGCCCATTTCTGTTTACTTTTTGATGCTATGCCTAAAATGCAAAAGAAACCGTCTTGCTAGACATGCTAGATCACTAAAAGAAACAAAAAAGTGGCCACGATTTCGCATATATGCAGAAGAAAACCTTTAACGATGCATTACAAATTGTATCTCCGATACAGTGTGAGTAGACACAGTGCTAACTTTAGTCCAAGGCAGAGACAAAACAAGTCTGCCACTTAATGAAAAATATGGGACCCATCACACCCCTAGAAAACAGTTAAAAAAAAAAACAGACATTTACTACTTAACTATTATACTATATAATATTGCTAACTTCTACAGGATTCAAATTAAACCTTTTATCAGTCATCACTTAAGGTATCTCTAGTGGTTGGATTATGCTACCCTCTATAAATGTATTTCTTTACCTGTTCCAGTCTGGATGCGAAGGCTACTGTTACAGACAGAACAAACAGGTCTTTGCAAAGCTCTGCTGGTCCAATTTGATGATATCCGTCATCTTCGTTTAGAATCACCTCTAGTTTCATTGACTCGAGCTTTGTCGTGCTTGGAGACCCTGTAGAGCAGTGACGTAAATAAATGGTTGCAAGTGGCATTTGTAAAAAGATGCAAACAAAGATGTTGTTATAGTTCAGGTTTTTCGTTATAAGGAACGAAAAAATAATAATTATGTGATAATACGATGAGGGCACGGTGGCGTAGTGGTTAGCACGTTCGCCTCACACCGCCAGGATCCGGGTTCGATTCTCGTCTCGGGAATGTGTGTGTGGAGTTTGCATGTTCTCCTCAGGGGATTTTTCTCCGGGTTCTCCGGTTTCCCCCGGTCCAAAAACATGCACGGTAGGTTGATTGGCACCTTGGAAAATTGTCCCTAGTGTATGATTGTGTGTGTGTGTGTGTGTGCCCTGCGATGGGTTGGCATTCCATCCAGGGTGTATCCTGCCTTAATGCCCACAGACGCCTGAGATAGGCACAGGCTCCCCGTGACCCGAGGAAGATCGGATAAAGCGGTAGAAGATGAATGAATGAATGAATGTGATAATACAAAATAATTACGTGAATAATACAGTGGACATAATCAAGTTCAACTAACAATAAACAAAAAAACAACAACAGAAAACTACCCAATAGAATAAAAGTGCCTAATAAGAAATAATCTGCATGAAGCCAAAGATAGGCCTGATTTGTGTCGTTATGTAAATCCTGAATTCAGCTGGACGGTTTAGTGTGCAGCTGAATGGACTGCAGTTCCATCGTAAAAAGAGAGTAGAATGTTCCAATATGATACAATGCGTGCCAGAGACGGACATCTGCGTCTCAATAACACACTTAAACATTACATTACGATCGCTCGTAAGATCATTCTCTTTTTTGAGGGGAAGGGGAAAAGCGCAAAAAATTAAATAATAATAATAATAATAATTACCTGCTCTTGTGGGGGCTTTTTTTGCTTTGAATTGTTCAGGTGGCTGTTTGGTGTCACTTTCCAGAACCAAGCTCAACAGCAGTGACGGCTTCAGTTTAGTATACTTACTACTAAGCAAAGAATACCATTTCGGAGGCTGCAGATCGAGAAATATCGTGGGCAGAAATCAACAGAAATATGGTCCTCAGTGTGTTCCTTAATAAACGGGGGAATGCTCATAAACATTTATGCTCAAATTTCCAACCTGCTTAACCTCCTGGACTGATCTGAGATCCAAGACGATATACCCGACACCTTCTCTCGCCGAGGTATTCGAGTCGACTGCGTAGCACTGTAATTTGATGGGTGTCCGCTGGAGTCTGTAAAGCAGGAACTCCATCAATACCTCAAAATAAGCAAATAAAAAATACACAACAAATACAGGGTTGTCCAAAAAGATGTTACCACTCATACATTCTCTTTTGTTGCAGACTAGAGTACTTTTGCATGAGAGAAGGAAGGGAGCAGCTTGGATGTGTACATAGTGTGCGTTATTTAAATAAAAATCAATCCCATGTAAGTGGTAACATCTATTTGGACACCCGTGTATATACGAAACTGAAGAGTACACACAGAACCAACCTATGCTGGTGAAGAGTTTTGCGATCGAGCTCCCATGCCAGCTCTGTAGAAAACTGCGGCTGTTCTTTGTGCTCCACGGGGTCTGTCTCAAGCTGCTCCCCATCAAACTTCGCTTGTACGACCAACGTTTGTTGCTGTCTCTTGGGAAACTGACGACCTGTTTCAGGAAAAAGCACAATAAATAAACAAATAAATAAATAAATAAGTGGGGCACAGTGGTGTAGTGGTTAGCACGTTCGCCTCACACCGCCAGGGTCCGGGTTCGATTCCTGTCTCGGCCATGTGTGTGTGGAGTTTGCATGTTCTCCCCGTGCCTCAGGGGTTTTTTCTCCGGGTTCTCCGGTTTCCTCCCCCGGTCCAAAAACATGCACGGTAGGTTGATTGGCACCTTGGAAAATTGTCCCTAGTATATGAATGTGTGTGTGTGTGTGTGTGTGTGCCTGCGATGATGGGTTGGCATTCCATCCATGGTGTATCCTGCCTTAATGCCCATAGACGCCTGAGATAGGCACAGGCTCCCCGTGACCCGAGGGAAGATCGGATATAGCGGTAGAAAATGAATGAATGAATGAATAATTGAATAACACTTCATTACAGTATGTGGGTAGATCAGTGAAAATCAGGACCTCTAGTCGTTCACTAAAGGCGGTAGAGCGTTCTCACATTTAGCACCTAAACTTTAGAATAGCCTTCAAGACAGTGTACGGGGCTCATACACTCTCTCCCAGTTTAAAGACATGACATTTTGACAAGGGCTATAACACTTCGTAATACATCAGTTGTGCTATAGTACATCTGATCTTGTTGTTACTATGAACTGCTCTTCCCTGATTCTGTTTTTTCCCTCATCCCGATGCTTCCTCGGGACTTCCCTCCAGCTCCAGCTGTGTTCCACCCCATAAGCGTGAGCAGACGCTAGAGATGTAACATCTAGAGATGTACCAAACACCTGCAAACATCCCCACTCACTACCTCCGGATCCCATTCTTTAGATACCATATTATCTGTACTGTAACAGAGCAGCAGGAGGACATTATTCATAATCACACACTACACACTCAGCTGTTCTGCATCACACACACACACACACACACACTTTTTGACAAGGGCTACAACACTTCTTAATACATCATTTGTGCTATAGTACATCTGATCTTGTTGTTACTATGAACTGCTCTCCATGGCTTCTGTCTTTCCCCTCATCCTGATGCTTCCTCGGGACTTCCCTCCAGCTCCAGCTGTGTTCCACCCCATAAGAGTGAGTAGACGCTGGAATAAATAAGAACCTGCTCCATTGCGAAAACATCTAGAGATGTACCAAACACCTGCAAACATCCCCACTCATCTAGTGAAGCAGCACCTCCGGATCCCATTCTTTACATACCATATTATCTGTACTGTAACAGAGCAGCAGGAGGACATTATTCATAATCACACACTACACACTCGGCTGTTCTGCATCACACACACTCTTAATAACGCCCAGATTAGGAAGTTTCCCCTTTGAGTCCGGTTCCTCTCAAGGTTTCGTCCTCATTCCACTAAGGGAGTTTTCACTTGCCACAGTCATCCATATAAATATTTCATGCTGTCATTATCCCATTCGGCGACAATTGTGAAAAGCGCTATACAAATAAAACTGAATTGAAACCATTGTGGTGGCACGATGGCTTAGTGGTTTAGCACGTTCGCCTCACACTACAAACACCGCCAGGGTCCGGGTTCGATTCCCGTCTCGGCCACGTGTGTGTGTGGAGTTTGCATGTTCTCCCCATGCCTCAGGGGGTTTTTCTCCGGTTTCCTTTCCTCCCTGGTCCAAAAACATGCACGGTAGGTTGACTGGCACCTTGGAAAACTTTCCCCGAGTGTGTGTGTGTGTCCGTCCTGCGATGGGTCGGCATTCCATCCAGGGTGTATCCTGCCTTAATGCTCATAGACGCCTGAGATAGACACAGACTCCCCGTGACCCGAGGGAAGATCGGATAAAGCGGTAGAAGATGAATGAATGAATGAAACCGTTGTCTTGGCCTTGTTCCATTTATATCAACAAAGTAAACTAACTAGCCTAAATATTAAGCTTTATTATTTTAGCAACACTGGACATGAAATATACAACGGCACATTGATCCAGACCGCTATAAACCCGCTAAAAAGTATAGATATGTTTTCATAATGACAATAATCAACACCTATAACAAGAAGCACCAAAATTACAGCTGCTTACACTAACTTGAACAACATTATGTGTGTGTGTGTATGTATATATATATATATTTTTTTTTTTCATTCATTCATCTTCTACCGCTTTATCCGATGTTTTCTCAGGTTACGGGGAGTCTGTGCCTATCTCAGGCGTCTATGGGCATTAAGGCAGGATACACCCTGGATGGAATGCCAACCCATCACAGGACACACACACACACACATCACATTCATACACTAGGGACAATTTTCCAAGGTGCCAATCAACCTACCGTGCATGTTTTTGGACCGGGGAGGAAACCGGAGAACCCGGAGAAAAACCCCCTGAGGCACGGGGAGAACATGCACAAACTCCACACACACATGGCCGAGACGGGAATCGAACCCGGATCCTGGCGGTGTGAGGCGAACGTGCCACCGTGTCCCCCCTATATATCGATATCTATACACATATCCACATATATATATATATATATCTATATATATATATATATATATCATATATATATATATATATATATATATATATATATACACACACATGTATATCTATATATATATATATAGGTCTGTAAAAAAAAGCTGCTGTTAGTTTATGCCGGACTTGATGGTGCTCAGAATAACCGGATCAGGTTTGCAGTGGGTTTGTTCCTCTACATGTTTGCTTGGATACAACAACAAGCCGTTTAAACTGTCACTTGACAAGACAAAGCACTTTAACAAGTTCTATAAACCATGCGCTATTAATGCGGATTATTATTTGTTTTAAAGATATATATAGTGACTATATACATTTATTTGTATGTATTTAACGCATATTTACAACACTTTTACACTACTTTTTGACTAGCTAGCCCGCAGAGGCTAACGAATCCACAGGCGCGCATACAAAAGATCATGGTGCAAATCGGACAAACCTTCCAGAATGGAAACGACGATCAGAAGTTGATCGGATTTCGACGCCATGACATTCGTGATTAGATTTTAGTCGGTGAATTTTGTTCGCGTTTTCCGTAAGAAGCTCATATTGTCCGTTTCCACAGCGATGTTTACACCCGCTCCCCGTTTAAATCCGAACGTCAATGCAACCTGTGGCTCTTGTGTGTATGCGGAGAGCCGGGGTCACAGCGCCCCCTGCAGTACAGGGTGTGTAAGTACAATATAAACAGGATTCAAATCAGTTTTCTTTTACTGCGGGTCAAGAGATTATAATATTTACTCGCGATTAATCGGACATTTTATGTTCTCAGTGTACCACAAAGGAATGATTTTCATGGTTTTAAGACCCTAAGTAATTGCTACACGTTATAAATATATAGATTTCATTCAAAATTTCTCCCGTCAATACATTCATTCATTCATTCATCTTCTACCGCTATATCCGATCTTCCCTCGGAAGCGTCTATGGGCATTAAGGCAGGATACACCCTGGATGGAATGCCAACACATCGCAGGACACACACACACACACACACACACACACACACACATTCATACACTAGGGACAATTTTCCAAGGTGACTATCAACCTACCGTGCATGTTTTTAGACCGGGAGGAAACCAGAGGACCCGGAGAAAAACCCCGTGAGGCACGGGGAGAACATGCAAACTCCACACACACATGGCCGAGACAGGAATCGAACCCGGATCCTGAAGGTGTGAGGCGAACGTGCCCCCTCTTTTTAATACAATCATTAATTTTTTATATATGTTTCACTCTGGGGGCACGGTGGCTTAGTGGTTAGCACGTTCGCCTCACACCGCCAGGGTCTGGGTTCGATTCCCGTCTCGGCCATGTGTGTGTGGAGTTTGCATGTTCTCCCTGTGCCTCACTGGGTTTTTCTCCGGGTTCTCCGGTTTCCTCCCGGTCCAAAAACATGCACGGTAGGTTGATTGGCTCCTTGGAAAATTGTCCCTAGTGTATGAATGTGTGTGTGTGTGTGTGTGTGTGTGTGTGTGTGTGTGTGTGTGTGTGTGTGTGTGTGTGTGTGTTGTGCCCTGTGATGGGTTGGCATTCCATCCAGGGTGTATCCTGCCTTAATGCCCATAGACGCCTGAGATAGGCACAGACTCCCCGTGACCCGAGGGAAGATCGGATAAAGCGCTAGAAGATGAATGAATGAATGATTTCACTCTGGGAATTATTCTTTTAATATTAATTTCTTGTTCATTCATTAATTTCTTATTCATTTATCTACATATTTAATGCGTGTTTTATTTGTTAAATATGGTACGTGGCTTCCTTATGAATTACGGTCGATTTAGTAGGAGAGGCCACGCCCACAGACAAATTAGCCAGTGGAGGACAAAAGTACACAAACCATGTGTTTGAGTAAAAACAGTGATACAGTAGGTAAACTATTTACTCCAGTAAAAAAAAAGTCTTTGCCTTCAAGTGTATCAAAAATGCTATGATTTACTATGGCTTAATTTTAATTATATTTTAGTTTAAAATATTGATTATGAAAAAACTCTACTCTTACTCGTATCACACCAAATCTATTGATAGAATGGTATTAATTTGTCAATGATGGATATCTATCTAAAAATGATCATGAGCTCAAAACCTTCTTTTCAGCTACATTAGAAAAATAGTGCATGGAGGTTCGTGGACAGGAGTTCATGACAGGAGTTTCCTCCATCATTTATTCCTCTGTAAATCTTCTCCTTGTTGTTAAACTGATGCTGAAATGTATGTTACTGGTAAGTAGATACTAACAAATCAAAACAAAGTTTAAAAGCGAACTCTATCCTGGTTTGCTGTGTGATTGACCAGTTCTTATATCCACTCATAAATATAAGGAAAAAGGATACAAATAAAAGGAAATGCTAATTTCACAAAATGTAGTTGAGTAAAAAGTAACATATCTGACTTTGTAGTGAAGTGAAAGTCTCCCCAAACGGAAATACTTTAGTAAAGTATAAATAGGTGAGAACGCCACTTTAGAACCGCGAAAAGCGAAATAAGAATACATTTAGATCATTGTTGTCTACCATTGGCCTTAGCTTAGTGGTGTGGTTCTCAGAAGCATCTCTCCAGAAGATATGTGCTGCTCCTTTATTATAATTACTATACATTCATTCATTCATCTTCTACCGCTTTATCCGATCTTCCCTCGGGTCACGGGGAGTCTGTGCCTATCTCAGGCGTCTATGGGCATTAAGGCAGGGTACACCCTGGATGGACCCATCGCAGGACACACACACACACACACACACATTCATACACTAGGGACAATTTTCCAAGGTGCCAATCAACCTACCGTGCATGTTTTTTGGACCGGGGAGGAAACCGGAGAACCCGGAGAAAAAACCCCCTGAGGCACGGGGAGAACATGCACAAACTCCACACACATGGCCGAGACGGGAATCGAACCCGGACCCTGGCGGTGTGAGGCGAATGTGCTAACCACTAAACCACCGTGCCCGTTAATTACTATACATGGAAACAATTTAGCTGGAAACGTATTTTGCACTGTTTAATATGTGACGTATGCAAACTTTACTATGCATGCAGGTGTATTTTTCCGTGGTCAAGTAAAATGCATTATAACATAATAAAGAAATCTACAAACAATGTTTACCTTTATTTGGGTTGACAAATCTGTTAAGGCAAGAACAGTATATATATATATATATATATATATATATATATATATATATATATTAGATATATATATATATATATATATATATATATATATATATAAATAAAGCAACATAATTTCATGGTACGGTATAGTTTACATTGAGTAGAACCTCATGACTAAAAGGATGAACCAAACCCACAGCACTGACATATATTTCCAAAGATGTGCTTGTAAACATATTTAGGTAATGCAGCACGATTCAAGTAATAAAGAGTACTACTTTATCCATGTAGATGAGGTTGGATAGAGAACCATACATTGCACTGGAAACAACTGTACATAAGTTAGTATTGATTGCTTGATAAACTATGTACAAAATGTACATCACAAGAGTACAATATGGCACTGAGGACATGTCGAGTAACTCTTTCCACTGAACACGATACAGTCGCTTAATGGCTATGGTCGGAGCAATAGGTTAATAGGTTAATGCGGACAGAACCACTGTACAGTCAATTGTAATCTACTGCAAATCATCCTTTAGCACATAGAGGTTATATAAAATATCAAATACATTCAAATATCATGGTACACAACAATACATGTGCATTCTACCAGCTAGATGTCGCCATGTACAGGCAGAATAATTACAGAAATGTTTACACGCTTTGTCGTTTATTACAGGCACCCCGAAAAAGCGAATAGCATAATGTACAAAACTGTATTTCACTCGAGTAATGCTGTTTCATAGCTATACAGTTTTTCGTTAATATCATTAGCACTGCAGTGTACCTCTAATGTTACATTCGTTCATTAAAAAAAAAAAAATGAAAGAAGCCTCACATAGAGGCAATGAATAACACCATGGAATTGATGTCTATGAGTCCTTGTGTGAGCCAGGGACATGTAGTCTGAACTCACATCTGCACATCATTCTCTGCAACTGTAAAACGAATAATCAGTATTCACAAAAAACACCTACTAAATAAATAGACAGCAGCTTTTTCCAAGCCAAGCGATCAGATCGTGCACACCGCAGGAAGTGGTCTGTGTGGTTGCCACTTTGCTGACTGGCACACACGGCTACTGTACTCGGACCTTCGAAGATGGTTAAACCAAAAAATATAAATAAATAAAGATCCCCCCCCCAACCGCAATACAAGCGGCTTTTCTCCCTTTGATTCATATGAACTGGCACCAACGCTTTTGTTTTAACTTTTCTTTTCACCTTGAAATTGTTCGTATTGTCCTGACACAAGAGAGTAGCTCATGCCCAGATGGGTATGGTGATGTGTGTGAAGATGGTGAGCAAATGGAACAGTTTCTCTTTCATGCTCTGCATCCCTGTCTTCTTGTTCACTTCCCCCTGGCTCCCCGGGCTGAAAAACACGCGGGATGAAATTTCGGTTCGATCGACACGGGTTGTTATAGTGATACCTTTCACTAGACACTCACCACAGGACATTTTCCATGGTATGGATGGTTGTGATGCGGAAGCAACTCGAGGTCTGTAGGGTCAGTGACCGTCTTGCTGTGCTGCATCCCACTTGAATCCTCCCTCTCGGGTGTCTTCCCATACAGAGGGTAATGGAAACCTGGCGAGGATAAAATGTTGTTCAGGATAAAGCGTCTGTAAAAAGAAACGTGTGAGAAATCCATTCAGCATTACCTGGATAGTTATGCACCAGTGCTGGTGACATCACGCTAAATGACGTGTTATTTGTCTCGCACAGATGCAGGTATGGATACGAGTGCTGGTACTGGATGTAAGACTGTTGAGAAGATGACACAGCCACTCGTGTGCACTGTGGGTTTTCAGAGGTCTCGCTGGGTGCCTTCTCCACCTCTGCCCTGGTGCTCTCGTCCATGTCTTCAGAAGATGTCTCACAATGTACATTCGGAAGCTCCGCCTCCAGTCTGGGCTGTGGCTCGGGAGGCACGTGCCAGTCTTTCCCCTTGTCTGGGCCTAATTCCTGAGAGACCTTGTTTACCTCTTGAATTTGCTGCTTCACATATTTGGACTGAAATGAGTGGCTCCAGGACTGTGATTCTGAAGCCTAAACCCAGAGGAACATCTAGCGTCAAACAGTTTAGGGTTTTAACCCCCGACACAATCACACATCTACAAACGGAAGTCCAATGTCATACAACAGTAGTGATTATTACTTTTAAAGGATAGGATATGTTGAATTCAATATCGGTTACAACACCAGTTCATCAGGACACAATATATTACATTTATTACATCATACACAATGTTTAAAGCCTGGGAACAATACCACCTGCATTTAAGGCATTTCTTAGGATGTTTTACAAGCACTTTTTTTCAGAAAGCGTGTAGTAACGTCAGAGACTTACATTTAGATATGGTACATTTGTATCCATATTTGTTTTTGCATTCTGACATTCTGAGGTGAAGTCTTCAGACTCCTTAAGCCCCGGGTCTTTTGCTATTGACGTAACGGAGGACTTCACCTGGGACTGCTGATGAGATAACTGTTTGTCCATCTCCACGTAAATGAAACCAGGTTTTGCACAGTTGATTTTCACCGAGTTTGCTCCCTTATGAATAGCCGCGGATGACGCGATCATCTGCTTTGCGTCCTCCTTTGTTCGTTCTTTCTGGTCGGGTCCGCGTCTAGCCTGGACTCGGCTATGTTTGCTGCATTGCACGTCATCGCAGCACGCCTCATTCGGCTGCCTGTGATTGTTCGGGACTATCAAAACTTTTTGGTCTAATGGAGCGTTGCGAGCGTACTGTCCATAGTACAAAGACTGAGCCAGTGCGGTCTGCGTTTGTGTCATCGCTAAATGAAGCTGTGACTGGGAGCTGGTTTCAGCGCTGGATTCGGAGGATTTCGAATCCTCACTCGACTCTCGGACCTCCTCCTTAGTTCTAGTGTAAGGCGTCGAAGTCTTTAAGAAAGCAGCAGAGTTTCCTTGTCCAGAGGTCATGTAGCCAGGAAGACCGTACGATTCATATCCATGACCGTGAGTTAATGCGTGTGTTTCTTTCCCCAGGGCTGTAGTGACAGTAGTCATTGGAATCTTGGCACTGATATTTACATTCAGGCTGGAATCAGGAGCCGAGTTTCTCCTCGATCTGGAGTTTAACCCACCGTCCTCTGCCACATCGGATATGTCCGAGTACGCCGGACTGTTGGTCTTGGTGGTGCTGCTGTCACAATTGGAAAGTGTGCCCGAGTCCATTCTTGCAGAGCTCCCGATAGAGGGACTTGGTGCATTGTCCGTAAAAGTGTACACCTTGTCGGCCTCGGCTCTGATGCTCGCCATTCGACTTTCTTGTGTTTCGCTAAGGCCATTAACGACATCCTGCTTGCTCAGGTGCTCCTTTAACAAGCTAACCGGCAAGTCCTTTCCCATATTTTTGATGTCATCTACCTTTATGAAAGCAGGATCGCTTTTTGGACTCCTTAAATCTTTATAGTTTCTATCCTTTAGCCTGTGCTTCTCCTTTCTCCTGTTTTCCTTGCTCGCCACTATGGCTGCACTGGTCATGTTAACTTGTGCGACAATATTGTCCAATTTTGGCTTAATGGGTTTCAGCGAAAGATTCTTGGTTTTTGTGAGCGCAACAGATGGTGAAGGTTGATGAGAGGAGCCGTCTGTGATTTTACTAGGGAATGTAGGGATAGCAATCAGCTTCGGAGGTGCAGGGGTGGAAACTATAAACCTGTTGGTCCTCGTTTTTGCGGAACACCTTTCAGCGAGCCCGTTCTCTTTTTTAACGTCCCTCTTGTCAATGGCACCCTCGGCCTCAAGTTTGGGCATCTCTATCGATGAGCTACGGTCCGTTATAAGGCAGTTCTCAAGGACTACGGACATATTTGAAATCAGTGGCAGGTTGTTTATGTCATCGCCGGGCCCTTCTTTCCCGACCGCGTTCCTGCGTTGCTTGGGGTTTGCCGTGGGACTGTGATCACTGGTGAGTAGTAACTTTCTGTTCTTTAAAGAGCCACTGGAATTGAGCTTATACATGGTGCGTGGCTTCTTGGAAACAATATCGACATTCTCACCGGAGTCGTGGGGCAAGTTGCTGAGCGATTCGTCATAATCAGAAAGCCGGTCTTCGCTCTCTGCCTCAAACTCCTGCTTGCTGTTGCTGTCCAAGTGTGCATGCGATTGGTGATAGCGCAGCCCATTAATATGCTTGTATTTTTTGTTGCAGTTAGGGTGTGGACAGTCGATTAGCATCGGCGATGCACAAACTTGGTCCAGAAACACTGGATCGGATTTCCCCTGCGGAGTGGACGGAGCACTCCTAGATTTGGTGCGTATTCGTTTCCCATTTCCATTCCTAATGTCATCGGAAATTAAGGTCAAGTCTAGATCCGGTGGAGCTTTGCTTATCCTTTTGCCACACATAAGTGAACTTGACTTAATGTCCTCGACTGAAAAGTATGTGGGGGTCCTGCATGTGCTGAAGTTCAGACTTCCCCGTCTCCCTTTGTTGCCTATGCCCACGCCACGTCTCTTATGCGTCAGTCCTCTTATCTTGGAGAGACCGGGTTCAGTCCCAGGCTGATCGGACACCGCCAATCTCATCCGCTTGCCACGTCCGCGCCCACAAGTCATTTCAGAATCGCTCATTGGAGATTCACAAAACCTATTGAATGAAATTAGACATGAGAATAATTCGATGAACGGTTAAAACTGTACCAAAACATACAGTATTTGTTTAAGCCTAATCTAAAAAAGAGGATTACATCAGCGATATAATCTTGTTATATTTATAAAGTAATAGTGAAGCGTTACCGAGGGGGAGCCCAGTCATGCTTGGTACAATCTAATAGAGTTCCAACATAGGTCCTTTTTCTCCATGTTACATTCACAACAAGCACCCCTGAAACCGAGCAATCAGACAAAAAAAAAAATGTGATGAGTCATCAGTCTCTTACATAATTGTACCGAAAAGTGTAAACAGTTTTGCATAATAATGCATAATGCGCGCTATGTTTTATGCGTCTGTTCTTTTTTATTTGTTCTTTATGCGTCTGATTTAATTGATCACATTTGTGTAATAACCAGGAAAAAATACCCCTGTAGAAAATACTGCTAATACACAATATATTCATTTAACCCTACAACATGCTTGTTTATAGCGCTTCTATTACTATATTATGACTTATTTGATCATTCTTATGATACACGGCCTACATTAGAAGCCGCTGCTTTATAGTATATTGTCTGGCTTCACTATAAGATGGATCTCAGTCAGAGGTGTTAAGATAGTGTTCTAAAATTTTAATTTGCCCAATCAATATGCGACCAGTGTCTCCACTGCCCTCAAACGCTTAAACGCTTTAGTAGGTGATTCAGTCTCCCAGCTGCTTTGTAAATGGTGCCCAATAGTGCTCACGGTTTATGGACAAACTGGTCCTTTGGCCTTTTACATGCATATGCACGCAATACCAAATAACTGAACGCATCGATCCATTTTTTATTTACGCCTAGCCTTTGAAATAAAAAAAGGGTATTGTTTTCTTTACGGCTCAGCAAAATGCTTAAGGAGTTTCTTCTTTTCTTTTTATGTGATACCTTTAAGATAACAATGCAGCATTGTCTCTCATCCAGCAGCTACTATTCGTGCTTACCCTCCTCTGTTTCATGCCACACAATCCCTTCCAGGTTTACACTTGTTCCTGGTTGACATGGCTCCATGTAGTTCGACTCAACAGCTCTTTCAGCCTCTTGCGTATTGGTCCCAACTGACCTGGTTTTTATACTTAACTGATAAGAAGAAGAAGAAGAACAGAAGATCGGGTACACGGTGGACATTGCATCATACTTAACTAAAATCCCCCTTATACCATGCATACAAGATATATATATATATATATATATATATATATATTATATATATATATATATTATATATATATATATTATTATTAAAGGACATGAGATAAATATCAGAACAATGTAGACATTGAGGGACAATAGAACGCAATGAACAAGGGAGGGGGGGGCTTCTCACTCACTCTATATTAAAACAGTAAATACCACATGAAATCACATCTAACACACACACACACACACTGTGTGCTTTTGTCCAAATAGGAAGGAGTGATGCTGCTCAGGTCTCCAATAGCAACAGCCATGGAAGAAAAAAAAAATCTAAAGGGATGTCTAACAAAATACACAGGAAATGGCTGACAACAATTGAATGCCTAGAAGTGATGTATTTATAACCAGCAATCCCTTGTTTATTTCATCCGGCTGAATAAAAGGGAAATGACGAGGTTTTATTCTCCATATTTCTATACATATGGAAGGTGACAATGATAAAGGAGCACATCACTACTTGGTTATAAGACATCTTTTTGCGTTTGCTCATGAGAGAGGTCTTTTTATGACAGTTTACACACACACACACACACACACACACACACACACACACACACACCACCTTTGCATTTGTTTAAAATCCTGCAGCGTATTTCACCCTGGAATTAAAATCATGACATGTTTTTTTTTTATGATGATGTCGTTCACCAGTAATGATCATATACATCAGCCTGCGGGACTGAATGATCGATCACACTCATCAGCAGCCTGGGATGTGATGTGACAGACAGCACCAACAGAAACCATAACGTTTTGTTTGTTTTTTCCTCCCTCTCTCTCTCTCTCTCTCTCTTATTATTATTATTATTATTATTATTATCAATCGTGTTGGCGCAAAGAAAAGCGTCGCCGGCCGTCTTACCGTTTTTTGGTTGGGATCTCGCTCGCAGCTCCCTGCATCCTCCTCCACAACAAAAGCACCAGCCCTTATCCCCTTCGCGTCCATTTCGTCCCTGTCCGTGACCGCCGCGCCTCCGTTTGCACAATAGCAAGCGCTCTCGTCGTCCCTCCCGAACGCCCGGGCATTCTCCAATTCGTAGGCTTCTCCGTGCTTGTCTTTCCGCGTCCGCACGCACTCCTTCTCTTTTTTAAGTGCCTTGCCTTGATGCTTCCCTCTCTTGCCGTCTTTGCCTTTGGCGCAAGGAGCGCTTGCATCACTCGAATTCATTTCGAAAGCCTCTCCGGGGCGTCCTTGAGCGTCACGCCGCTTGGCGATGCACACCTTAGGGACGACGCGCGGTGGCGGCGGCGGCGGTGGCGGCTCGTCACTCGCGCACGAACTGCGCCGCTTGTCTTTGAATCGCCTCACCTCGGGGCAGAAAGCGGCGGCGGCGGAACCCGCGAGGCCATCGAACGCGGCGCCGGAGCTCTCGGCTGCCCCGGCGAACGGCAGCTTGTCCGCGGGGCTTTTCACGGTCAGAATGCGATTCATCTCCGATTTCCGGCGATCCTTCTCCAAATCGGCTTCCAGGTCGATGATCAGATCGCCGAGCCCGATCTCCCAATCATCGCCGCTGTCGTACGCATCAGCTCCGTGTGCCTTACTACTCAGCCCAAAGGAAGTGACTGACATTCTCCACATTGGATATCTGACAGATAGCGGGATGAGTCCGAACTCAACGGGATAGGGGAGGGTATTAGGTTTTAATCACTCATTATTGTTTCATTGTTTAAAATAAATAAAGAAAGAAAAAATAAAAAGAAAATGCGACTTTTTTGGCACACCTGAGACTGAATGATTATACACTGATTAAAGCTCATTTTCCGCGCGTTTGTAAATTTGGTCACACTTTTTTTTTTATTTGTGTATTTTTAGAACACCAGCGGGGGGTGGGGGTGTGTGTGTGTGTGTGTGTGTGTGTGTGTGTGTGTGTATTAGCCCCCCCCCCCCCTAAAATGATGATGGGCCACCCCGGGTGCCCCCTTGGCCGAAGATTTGTTTTTTCAATTGTCAATCACAACCCCTGTACACCGGTCACTAGGTGGCGCTGTTCATGCATAACAGAACAATGAGACTGACAAAAGGATTGCCCATAATCAATAGGGATGGGCAAAATAGCTTCTTTTATTGTAAATAAACTAATAAATAAATGTAATACGCCAGTACGTCCATGATTATTATCGGTTTATTAATACCGATAATAAACAAGTGTATGTTTTTTTTATAGCTATTGTTAAGATTAAGTTGATGACAACCGACTGGATTTTCCCTTATGTTGCAAATCTGTCACACGATACATATACAATGTTTTTTTTCCTAAATATTTATTTATTTATTTATTGAAGGAACAAAAAATATGTTGTGGAGAAAACATCTCAAAATCTTCAATATAATTTAATATAATTAAATAATGAATATAATAAAATAATTAATATAATATAATTCGTTCATTCATTCATTCATTCATCTTCTAGCGCTTTATCCGATCTTCCCTCGGGTCACGTGGGAGTCTGTGTCTATCTCAGGCGTCTATGGGCATTAAGGCAGGATACACCCTGGATGGAATGCCAACCCATCGCAGGGCACACACACACACACACACACACACACACACACACACACACACACACACACACACACACACACACACACATTCATACACTAGGGACAATTTCAAAGGTGCCAATCAATCTACCGTGCATGTTTTTGGACCGGGGGAAAACCGGAGAACCAGGAGAAAAACCCCCTGAGGCACGGGGAGAACATTGCACAAGCTCCACACACACACACATGGCCGAGACGGGAATTGAACCCGGACCCTGGAGGTGTGAGGCGAACGTTGCTAACCACTAAGCCACCGTGCCCCAGATTACAATAACAAACAAACATACAAACAAATTTTATTTTGCCAGAGAAGATTTTTTCCCCCCAAGTTTCAGCTGACATTTGATCTCCAGTTGCAGTTCATATTCTCATGTCTGAATTCTCGTTGTAATCACATGTTCATGGGTCAGAACTCAGCATTAGTTACCACTAGCGATGCAGGTTACATGTGTTATAGTTGTTATATAGAGAGTCAAAGAGAGTAAATTTACACATGATGCACTTTTTAGTCTCCTGTATTTTGACATATTGACTCATACCTGACACACACTTCGTCAGCCATGTATTTAAAACTCATACATTCAGACATATCGGTAAAAAAAAAACAAAAAAAAAACAATACCACTCAACCTGGTTAAAGGCAAAAGGAAGGAGAATACAAACACTTTGACATGTATTATTACTCTTAGTGTTCACAATCAGTTAAGCAAGTGTGAGTGTTATTGGGAACAGAGAAGGTGTGTGTGTATGTGTATGTGTGTGTGTGTGTGTGTGTGTGTGTGTGTGTGTGTGTGTGTGTGTGTGAGGGAACTCTGAGTGGATAAGCATCGTCATACTGGAAATATGTGGAACATTTAACTGTAGTAGGAAACACATTCAAGACCCTGGTTGGACCACTAAAGATGCCTAGCCCCTCCTTTTCCTCAGTGCATGGAGGCTGATAGACACTGCCCCATTATTAAGCACCCGGAAAGTTAGCTATAAAATATAATCTCATTGTTATTTGTAACAGTTTTTTTATTATTGTATTGTCCAACTGATCTGACCTCAACATCCATACGCCATTTCCAGAGTCACGGATATCACATTTAATCCCTATTCTGATGTTTGATGTCAATATTGACTGAAACTTTCATTTATATTTCACAGGTCAATATTGAGTGAATCTTGGCATGGTTGTCTTCTACATGGTACTATTGATTGCAGAAAAGAATTCTGTAGACTGTCCCAAAGCTAAATACCACATTCAAGCGATGCAATAAAAAAAACATTACACAACAGGCAGTGTTGTCGTTAAAATAAACACAATTATTTAATCAGTTCAGAGTTGCGAATACAAAACAACATCTTTTTAGCTGTGCTCTTTCTTGGAATGCCACCATGTCCATAATTGTTAAGTCTAGTCAGTAAAAAAAAATGGCTAAAGCTGTTTTAACTGACAGCTTAATGTTAGAAGACATTGTTGGTATCAGGGATTGTGTAAAAACCATTAAAGCAGCAGCAGAATAAAATGAATTATTACATGAATGCAGTGGTGGACGAAGTACACCGTTACTGTGGTTGAGTAAATGTACAAAAGTGAATGGACTTAAGTATAAAAGGTAAAAGATCTATCAGAATCAATTCAGTCGTGCATTCTCCTGCACATTGTACCATTTAAAGGAAATTGTTTTGGATTTTTTTCTCACCTGAACCATGGGGTTATGCTTGACGTCTCAGGACAGGTTACAGTCTCACTCAGTTTATGTTATTGTGCAAATGTAGTGAAATAAAACTTTGACAGAGGAGAGATTTTACAATGTAAATAAGTAAAAAAAAAAAATACAAATGTTCCTGTCCACCACTGCATGAATGCAGGCTATATTCTGCTTACCATCCTGGGGAATGTATGTAGAAGACCGAATGGTAAAAGTCAATCTATGAAAATTCAGTGTCATAAAATGTCTTAAAATTATAGTATTTTAATTCCTAATATTGCCTCAAGACCGGCATTTTTTTAACCGAAATATATTCCGTATGTGACGAAAAAAAAAACAAAGCAAAAACGTAAGACATTACAAATGGAATATAGGTTTGTTAAACTGGCTTCACATTTTCAATGAAAAACAAATGAGTGACGATTTTACAACACTTGCCATAATTAGCGTGCACCATACTACAACGCTATATTGATTGTAATGGTGTCCTTTTCTTTGTACTTGTAAAATGGTAAAGGCAAAGCTGAATTTTAGGAGTAGAAAGTAAGGACACTCTGATGGTTTCCTCTTACGAGCAGAATTGGTGGAAGACCATTTGACAGTGTTTCTAGCCAGCACATGTACAAGGCACTAGACACGGTTCCTTTTCTCGCAAGTGGCATGCTCCTGTGAAAGACGGAAAGGGTGCACATGAATGAACCTTTTTGTTTATAATAAATGCAAATGTATGGAAATGAATGTGGACTCAGCAGCTGTATAACAACGGCAAATTCTTATTTTATTGTTTTGTCTCTCTTTGGTTGATATTTAGAGTAGCGTGCATTTTTCTCACATACATTACAGCACATTGAAATTCTTTCTTCGCATATCCCAGCTTGTCTGCAAGCCAGGGGCAGAGCGCAGGGTCAGCCATGATACGGCGCCCCTAGAGCACAGAGGGTTAAATGCCTTCCTCAAGGACCAGGGCTCGAACTCCCGACCTTCCCATCAGCAGCCCACTGAGATACACCCTCCCTACCCTATTCATTCATTCATTCATTCATTCATTCTTCATCCCTTCTACCACTAAATCTAAAAATTCTTCCCATTCACCCTTCTACCAACCGCTTTATCCGATCTTCCCTCGGGTCACGGGGAGCCTGTGCCTATCTCAGGCGTCTATGGGCATTAAGGCAGGATACACCCTGGATGGAATGCCAACCCATCGCAGGACACACACACTCACACACTCACACACACATTCATACACTAGGGACAATTTTCCAAGGTGCCAATCAACCTACCGTGCATGTTTTTGGACCGGGGAGGAAACCGGAGAACCCGGAGAAAACCCCCCTGAGGCACGGGGAGAACATGCACAAACTCCACACACACATGGCCGAGACGGGAATCAAACCCGGACCCTGGTGGTGTGAGGCGAACGTGCTAACCATTAAGCCACAGTGGACCCCCCTACCCTATTTATTTGACTTATTTTATGCTTTATATGCAAAAATTTTTTATACAGTCATTCTGCACTTTACTGGATATTATTCATTACATAATCAAGTATTTCTGCCTCGCTCCATTCTCCAGCTAGCAAAAAAAAGACTTTTATTTTGTCCAAATCCATTCCAGATGCCACGCCTCTCAGTTTCATGGGTATCGCTGCAGTATTATTTCCTAATGATCATAAAACTTTTACAACGGAGTTCAGTGAGATTTGTGAGTGTATAAAAACGGTCTGCTCCATTTGCTATAGCTTAATCTACATAATATAAACTTTGAATCAGCTCTTGTAGATAATAATAAAAAAATAAAATACTCACATAACAATGAGGTTTGCTGTGCTCGAGTGTTCCTTCAGCAATTCATTCAATCTTATCTGGCGATTTGTCTAATTTGAAAAGAATATGCAGATATACAAGGACGTCCATGTGTATATTAGTATACATATATCAAAACGGTTAATACAGGAGTTTATGATAAATTATCGTATGTGATATCAATTAGGTTCAGCATCTAATTAAACAAAGTGGAAGAAAGGCATCTGCTCATTCAGCCTCACCTTGGCCCTGTACAATTCTAGTTCATTATCAGTAATCCTCCATGGCTCTTCTGCCTTCAACCTCTCAGCATCCTCCTGCTCCATATCCTCCTCCTTCAGTCTGTATGGTTCAATCAACTCCTTAAATTTTTCTTTGCTAAAATGAAGGGGAGACGTCAGGAAACTGTCCAAGTAGTGCATTTGCTGATTCTGCATCAGTTAATCATATCCAGCTTACTTGTGTGTCTGTGGCTTTATGTTTATGTCTCCAAGAACAGTAATGTCCGAGAAGTCGATTCGGAACTTGCTCAGTAACGTCGCCATTCTGTAATCAGAATCAGTATTAGTTACCAAGTATGGTTTACTTACAATGTTTAAATCTATTAGTGGAACAATCAGAACTAGATCATTATAAGTTACAGTTGTGTGAAAATAAAGGTACACTCTCTGTAGAGTTTTACTTATCAGGACATCACCTCCTCTTTATTAGGCCTTTCGAATTGAATAAATACAACCTCGGTTGGGGGGGCACGGTGGTTTAGTGGTTAGCACGTTCGCCTCACACTGCCAAGGTCCGGGTTCGATTCCCGTCTCGGCCATGTGTGTGTGGAGTTTGCATGTTTGCCGGTTTCCTCCCCGGTCCAAAAACATGCACGGTAGGTTGATTGGCACCTTGGAAAATTGTCCCTAGTGTATGAGTGTGTGTGTGTGCGAGTGTGTGTGTGCGCCCTGTGATGGGTTGGCATTCCATCCAGGGTGTATCCTGCCTTGATGTCCCAAGACACCTGAGGTTGGCACAGGCTCCACACGACCCGAGGTTAGATCGGATAAAGCGGTAGAAGATGAATGAATGAATTATTATGTGATATTATGTAATGTTTATTCTATGCAGATTAACAGGCCAATGAAAACTAACCTGCAGTGTGATGAGGAGATTTGGTTCTATTTACAAAATGCTCCCTGTTACTTACGCTCTGCGGTCGTGATCGATCCTGTTTATCTTTCCACCGATGAAGACACGGATCTTGCAATCCGCCCATTTTTTCTTGTTAGTTAACAAATAAGGTATCAGCAACGTCAGCCCTAAAACAGCGATTTCAATTTCTCTCAACAATGGAGTTAAATAATCACATGAAAAAAAACTTTGGAATGAATCTAACACAATAACATAACATGCCTTAAGAGTTTCTGTTCCTTATTCTTACCTCCGTCATCAAACAGCCACCACACATCAATGGTGCCCTTGCACTGCTTCTTTTTGAATTGCTGACTCGCTGCCAGCAGTTTTTCATCTGCAATGCTAAGCTGAACCGGAGGACTTTTGCTGTCTGGATTTACACCAGGAGAGGGAGTTATTGCAAAAATATATTCGACAGACATAAATCAATTATTCAAGCTCACACAAATCATGTTTCTTTTAACTAAGAATGATCTATATTGAAAGTGCGACTACATACAAAAGGCCTTCTACATAAAAAAGAAGCTATATGTAAATTAACTACCATATTAGACTAATGTTTTGCCATACTTTGTTGAAAAGAATTCACTGAGAGTTGACCTTTGATAATAAGCGGACTGCTTTGACCACTGCTGGTCTTAGACGATAGTTTCAACGAATCATCGGTATCTTTTCCAATGTTAATGGCCACCAACATTTCCTTCATCCCAGGAGCTTTCTCAGTGGACGACAGAAATTCATCTGCGTGCAAATCAGAACAATCCCAAATTTAAATAAATAATCAAAATCAATGATCTGAAATATCTTTTAGTGCATGCTAATCATATGACGAGTTCATAGGTGTAATATACCTTGGCCTTGGATATGGGAAATGTCTAAACCCTCCTTCAGTCTTAAGATGACCACACCATACTGAAGGTCAAAGGCATCACTAAAACAAATAGGGTAAATCATTCATTCATTCATTCATGCATCTTCTACCGCTTTATCCGATCTTCCCTCGGGTCACGGGGGGCCTGTGCCTATCTCAGGTGTCTATGGGCATTAAGGCAGGATACACCCTGGATGGAATGCCAACCCATCGCAGGACACACACACACTCACATTCACACACACATTCATACACTAGGGACAATTTTCCAAGGTGCCAATCAACCTACCGTGCATGTTTTTGGACCGGGGGAGGAAACCGGAGAACCCGGAGAAAAACCTCCTTGAGGCACGGGGAGAACATGCACAAACTCCACACACACATGGCCGAGACGGGACTCGAACCCGGACCCTGGTGGTGTGAGGCGAACGTGATAACCCCTAAGCCACCGTGCCCCTCCAAATAGGGTAAATGTCACTTAAAAATACTTTTTTTACAATCTAAAGGCAAATTAAACAAAAGAACTAAAGAATGAAGCGGACACGGTGGCTTAGTGGTTAGCACGTTCGCCTCACACCGCCACGGTCCGGGTTCGATTCCCGTCTCGGCCATGTGTGTGTGGAGTTTGCATGTACTCCCCGTGCCTCAGGGGGTTTTCCTCCCCGGTCCAAAAACATGCACGGTAGGTTGATTGGCACCTTGGAAAATTGTCCCTAGTGTATGAATGTGTGTGTGTGTGTGTGTGTGTGTGTGTCCTGCGATGGGTTGGCATTCCATCCAGGGTGTATCCTGCCTTAATGCCCATAGACGCCTGAGATAGACACAGACTCCCCGTGACCCGAGGGAAGATCGGATAAAGCGCTAGAAGATGAATGAATGAATAAACTAAAGAATGAAGAAATATATTGAGTATCTGAAATGACTTACTGAATTGTGTTGATATATATTTCCACATCTTTCATGTCACCATCCTTCCAGTTGTTTTTATATCCAAGTGTCACTGTGTTTGGTTTTAGGCGACCCAAACCAGAAGCCTTAGGAGAGAATCAAACTTCATTGGCTATTGGCTTACACACACTCAACGCGTCTCTTGCGTCTTTTTTTTTTTAACGTACAATCCCGAGCACAGAAAATTGAATACGTTTAAGCTTCCAATGATCTTAACAAATCGTTGATGAGCCAAAATGAGCAAGAATAAACATTTCGATAAAATAACAGGAGGAGATTCGTTTTAATTTACGCTTTGTTTGTAAATATGGAGAAAATAATTATACAGAAAAAAATACTGTATTCATTACTGTTATTCCGTTAAATATTTCCCTTGTGTTTAATGTGAAACATATATGTTATGGGGTGAATTTATGGGCATTTACCTGGTCAAAACATGAGTTTGCATCTTTTCAATTGGGGATGCAAATAATTCTGTAAACACAATTTACCAGTACAAGCAGCTAAAAAGACTTCCCACACAATGACACTACCTCCCACACTACCTCCATGCTTGGTTTTGGCTGAGATGCATTAATCATATTTTTCGCCAGATCGTTAAAGACACCTCTCTTGTGTATTAAACTCAAATTGCGATTCATTACTCCGTGCATCTCTGCTAAACCACACTTTTAATATTTACCTAAAGGTGTCAGGAGAGTATTTGCTTAATTTACCTTAATTTCCTGACAATGATTTATTGTTAAGACCATAACAAGCTTAATACTTTTGCCATTTTGTGCTTGGCCGATTTTATTTGCCCAGGAGTGCACTTGTCTCGGCTCATAAACAGCTGCATAATTACCCAGTAAACAGAAAGCGTTTGAGTAGGCAAAACTGTAAAATGTTTAGTACCTGGGGAGATTTCTGTAAATGTTCAGCGATAACATTTTATTTTCACCATCACCTAAGAAATCAATGTAAAACAGTACTTGTAATAAATATTGGGCCCCCTGTCTCAGGTCCTCGGCAAACACTGGCGTATAAAAAGCCTTGATCCTTTTCTTAAGAAGCCAGCGTTGATAGCGCACTTGGTCATTCATAATATCCTTATAGTTTGGCCTTCGGGAACCCTTTCGAGAAAGAAACGTAATGTACATCATTTATAGGCGTATATTTGAACGTCAACACTGTCACGCGTTGTGTTTTTGGTTCCTACCATACGAACATGGCCACAGATCATCAGGCCCATGTTTTTCGTGAAAGCGTGTACTAGATGAAGTAGTGCTGGTCTTGCATTTGGGGCACCAATCATTACCAGACACTGAGGTCTATGGGAAAGGTATGAAAATAGAACTGTGACTTTGATGGTCATATTATCAGGCTTCAGAATGAATGTATTTTGCAGTATAATTACCTGAAGTTTTTGATATGATCCTCTACACCAGTGAGATGCAGACAGTGTGACAGTGCCTGGTTGTACATAAGAGCTTGTGTGGATGAGCCCCAGTTTACATCTATGGTAAAGAAAGATATCTGAATATTTTATGTATTTTTAAGCATTGATAAATAAGTATTTTGGAACATGTAAAGGACTAAATTGCATACACTGCTCTATAATGACTACATATTTCCCTCTGTAGGCAAGCGGTTTACCTGGTTTCTTGTAGCTGACATAAATGTAGAGTGCCAGAACAATGACATTGGTAAGGAGGGCAGCCCACCAGTTAATCACAAACATAACCACACAGCACAGCACAGCTCCCGCCAGTGATACCCACTTATTGTAGTATTTAAAACTTGGACGCCATCCTGGTTGGGTTACGATAAAGTTCACAGAACACAATAGCCAGTAACAACCCATACAAGTGAAGCACAACACGAGTGAGAAAATAAATGTAAAAAAAACATTTCTATTTATTTAACACACCATGTGTTTAAACTATAAACTATTTTTGGCAGCAGGTTAAAAGATAAGAAAGATATCGTTCGAGAAAATGTGCTTTATTGCACTCACCTGGCGAGTTAGCCAACGATGCATGGAAGACGGAAAAATTGATCAAGGCATAAGAGGCCAAGAAAAAGTTGGAAATGATGGGAGCAATAACATTTAGCTCAGCTAAAGAAACAGCCGTGCGGAAAATGTCAGATCAATTATTCCACTGTAAACCGTAATCAGTGAAATTGAGATCAATTAGATTAAATAAACTTACCAATTAGTATAAAAGCCAGGCCGATAATGAAAGTTAGGACATAGCCACGCAAGGGTTCATTGTTTTTGCCGTAGCCTTTAGCAAAAACCCGTAAGCCCGGGTATATGTTATCCTTACACAAAGCCTAGAAACACATACAAAACCCAAATGTTAAGTAAATATATTATTTTCTGTTTGCAAAGCGTTCCTCTTCGATGTGCTGTTTTTTTTTTTATCTTGGGATGAAAGCTGGGAGAAAAATGCACGGAAAATAAATGATTATAGAATGTGCAAAAATGTTTTCCTTTCCATAAAATGAATGTACACATAATAACAATACATTGCCCTCAACTTTTACAAAGCTTGTTATTCTGTGGTTACATCATTTGGGTTTTTTTTAGACTATACTTTTAGTAAACATGTTGAAATTGCTTATTTTTTAAAATAAATGTCACCGTCTAATTCTTTAGTTGCCTGTTAATATGAATCATAACCAACATTGTACATTAACAATAACATTAATATTAATGCTTGAAAAAAGGATGATGTCACCTGAAATACTTTGGGAGCACTGACTAAAGATGCCAGCGCTGATGAGAGAGTGGCAGAGAAGATCCCAGCAGTGATGAGTGGTCCAAAAGCCGACACCAAGCTCATGACCTAATCAACAAACAGAAAAATATATTCAATAAATAATTGTTTCTCGTTATCTAATTTGAAATAGTTTATGTCAGAGAGCTTATTTTGCTTGGATCCAAGATCATCTTAGCACTAAACTAGTGTCTATGCACCTCTTACATTGCCCATGAATGTTTAAAAAAAAAAAAAAAAAAAAAAAAAAAAAAAAAGGAAAAGTGGCACGGTGGCTTAGTGGTTAGCACGAAGTTCGCCTCACACCGCCAGGGTCCGGGTTCGATTCCCGTCTCGACCATGTGAGTGTGGAGTTTGTGCATGTTCCCCCCGTGCCTCAGGGGGTTTTTCCTCCGGGTTCTCCGGTTTCCTCCCGGTCCAAAAACATGCACGGTAGGTTGATTGGCACCTTGGAAAATTGTCCCTAGTGTATGAATGTGTGTGTGTGTGTGTGTGCCCTGCGATGGGTTGGCATTCCATCCAGGGTGTATCCTGCCTTAATGCCCATAGACGCCTGAGATAGGCACAGACTCCCCGTGACCCGAGGGAAGATCGGATAAAGCGGTAGAAGATGAATGAATGAATATTCAGGCACAATATATTTATTTTAATTCTAGAAGAAAAGAAAAGAAAAGACAGTACGGGGCACGGTGGCTTAGTGGTTAGCACATTCGCCTCACACCGCCAGGGTCCGGGTTCGATTCCCATCTCGGCCATGTGTGTGTGGAGTTTGTGCATGTTCTCCCCATGCCTCAGGGGGTTTTTCTCCGGGTTCTCCGGTTTCCTCCCGGTCCAAAAACATGCACGGTAGGTTGATTGGCACCTTGGAAAATTGTCCCTAGTGTATGAATGTGTGTATGAATGTGTGTGTGTGTGTGTGTGTGTGTGGTGTGTGTGTGTTGTGTCCTGCGATGGGTTGGCATTCCATCCAGGGTGTATCCTGCCTTAATGCCCATAGACGCCCGAGATAGACACAGACTCCCCGTGACCCGAGGGAAGATCAGATAAAGCGGTAGAAGATGAATGAATGAAGGAATGAAGAAAAGAAAGAAAGGAAAAAACCTGTAGCACAGAAATAAAACGATTTCTTTGCATATCCTAGCTTGTTAGGAAACTGGGATCAGAGTAGCATCTGCCATGATACAGTGCCTCTGGAGCAGAGAGAGTTACGGGCTTTGCTTAAGGGCCAAATCGTGGAAGCCTGGCAATACTAGGCTTAAACCTCTATCCTTTTGGTCAATAACCCATAACCTTTACCAATGACATAAAAAGACTAATTTAGATGATCTGCATAACTTGTACCTGGAAATCATTTTGTAGCCCATATTTGCAGCCCCCTTCCTTGCAAATGGAGAAGTCATAACCAAGTGTACAAGCTGCATCTGTGCAATTCTCAAGAGAGCCTATGATGGTGTCATTAGCATCACCGGTTGCATCCCGTACAATGCAAGAACCTCAAAAAGAAAGATTAACAAAGGTCAAAATAACAAATAGAATTTTTAAAAAAGAATATAAATTATGAGTATTATGTATTACCATTAGAAATAGCAATTGCAACATAAACAATCCCGGTAATGAGAATAGCCAATAAGGTTCCTTTTGGAATGGCAGACTGTGGATCCTAAAGAGACAAAAAAAATGGAATTTAATTATGTTATGTTATTAATTCTAAAATGGATCTTGAATTTAATATAGATTGCATTCAAAGAATCATTTGGTTGTGATGGCCTATAATTCTTGTTATTAATGAATGATTTCTTCTCCTTTTTCTTTACAGCTATATCATTTAAAGGCAGACACCTTCTGACTACTGTCCTGATCTGTTTCTCTCACTTCGCAGAACTGGTGAAAAGAATATAATCTCTGACCTTTTTACTTTTTTAATCACAGTCAGATCTCACCCTAAGTCTATCTACATATGCATGCTAAGGAAAAACAGCATTCCAGACATATTGCACTGAATTGATCAAATAAATCCAATATTTAATATATATATATTATATTATAGATAGATTAGATTAATATTAGATTCTATAAATCTAAAAAATTATATATATATATATATATATATATATATATATATATATATATATATATATATATATATATATATATATAATACACTGTTTGGTAAATTTCTTAAAATCAACAAAAAAATAGCCCATCTAATTGTACAAATTAGACAAATTACTTGACAAATCTTGAATCAGCAACACATAAATACATACATATATAAATAATCAAGGATGCGAGTTGTTTGATAACATATATATATATATATATATATATATATATATATATATATATATACACACACTGTTTAATAAAAATCGAAGGGAATCCAATCTTACAGATAGATCTCCCGAGATATTAGCTCCTGCTAATATACCAGTTGCCGCAGGGAAGAAGATCGCGAAAACAGAGAAAAATGTTTCCTCATCTCTAAAATCTGGACCCATGTTCTCAATCATAATTGCAGCTGCACGGAAGCAAAAGAAAAAAACCAATATGACCTTTTTGTGTTATTTTGCATTCTAACAGACACTATTCTAACATTCTAAAGCTCAGTTCTATTCACAGTGTCATAAAAACATTGCATTTCAATTCAATACATTTTTATTTGTATAGCGCGTTTAACCATGGACATTGTCTCAAAGCATCTTTACATAGTTAGTAAAGTAAGAATGTAAATTGTTGTTCTTTATAAGTGTAAGTTCATCGGTAGGGATTGTGGCAAGGGAAAAACTCCCTGAGATGGAAAGGAAGAAACCTCGAGAGGAATCAAACTCGGGAGGGAACCCATCCTCAACCGGGTGACACCGAATGTCCGTTAACTACACCTAATCCATGCTGAGTCGTGATCGTGATGGTGATCCATGAATTAAACGAATGAAAATAGTCCTAACCATTATATCTGAAGACTCCTTTGGGCTCTTTTGATTCCATGGGGATGAATGATCCGATAAAGTAGTTAAAAATTGCTGCCACAAGAATGATCAACAGCACAATCTGGGCCTGTGAAAACAGTCATCAATCACACGATGCCAAAAATCCCAAAGGTGATTACTTGACTTGGGTCAATATTCAGCATGAATGAGATTTAATAAGATTTAATGGATATAGCTCGGTGATCACATAATGTCATAACTGCTCAGATACAGTTTTGTCGGTAGACATGATTTACAACATAATTAAATCCATGGAGTATTTTTATCACTACCTTTGCCTCCCATTCCATTCCCGCCATAGATATGCCAAGCAGCAAGATGATGGTTAGGGTACCAACTATACGGATGTCATTGATCTCATCTGTGATAAGAGCATCCACGCTCTGCCAAAAACAATCGTTCTAATTTTTTTATTGCATATTATCAAATTCATCATTCTATAATAATATAATATAATAATTTATTTCATCAAAATCGAAATACTTCTGCATACTCACATCAAGGAGTTCTACTACAGTTTCAGCAAAACCCACAACATACATGGCAACAGCAACAGCGTTGGCGAAGGCAAAAATGAGACCAATGGATCCGCCAAACTCTGGACCCAAACTCCTAGATATCAGGTAATATGCCCCACCTGTAACAAACAAAAAAAAATAACTGGACTCAGTATGCCATTCACATCTTTCATAAAGAACAGGTCATGTTGAAAATATCTAACCTCCTCGCACAAAGCCATTAGTGGCTATTGCTGATGTGGAAAGACCAGTGATAGTAGTCACCAAAACTGCCATTAGAATGATAGCGCATGACAGAGCTGGGTGAGAAGGGGATAAATGTTTTTCACGTTATTCGTTGTAGCCTTGGAGGTATAAAAATATCTTTTTCGGGTGTGTTTTAATCATTGGGAAGATTACCAATGCCGGCTTGACCAACAATCCATGACATTCGAATGAAGAGCATCACCCCCCAAATGTTCAACATACATCGTACCTATAGAGATTACAGATAAACGACATGTGTGTTAATATAAACAAGACAGGAAAGGAGTACATTATTTGTGTAATTCTCTTTGAGAAATGTCAAAATCAAAGTAGATCATGTAAAGTTGTGCACTAGTGACAGGAAAGTTATATATGTACTATGTACATATACTATGTACATGTACTATATGTACTATAGGATGTACTATGCTTCACTACTAGGTGTCTGCAAGCAATGTTTAATTAGTGTCCCGCTGTTCGTCTTGTAGATCGGAATGTTAGAACTAAAAATCATCCATCATATACTAACAAGGACACCCTTTATCCATCCAAACTTCACTGTGCCCCCTTTGGACTCGGGCACATCCTTTAAGGTGGCTAAATCTGCCGCCGCTGTCTCCTCTCCGTTTGCTAAGCCATCCTCAAAAGGTTCCTGTGAAATAGGACACATAAACACATAAAATGCTACACATTTTTTCTAATGAAAGTAATGCAAGTCAAATAGAAGCATTTGTTAACAGCATGTTATGACAGGGAGGTGGTAGCTCATTGGTTAAGGGCCACATCAGCATTATGGTTGCCCACGAAGGGCCAGTTGTAACTATAAGACTGTATATAGTCTTTAATTAGCGACACTCATAACACAAACTGGTCTTTTTTCCTTGAAACACTTTCCCATCTTTCTTTGAAGTGCCTTCCATCTGCATCACTTCCTGGACATTATGGGATGATGTCTAGAAATTTCCCAATTCCTCGCACTTGGTAAATGCTAATATGGGATACACTGCAATCTAGTGGTGGGATGCCGTCACTTCACAGGTAACATAGTCGCATGCATTGTGGGAGGTGTAGTTTATTGTCAACGCAAATTTTTAAGCAGCATAGCCTTATTTTAAGACAATAATACACATATAATAATGTGGCGGGCCACATTCAGCCCTCTGGCGACACGTGTGTTAAAGCACTGGCCTCTGGATCGGAAGATCGCAGGTTTAAATCCCATTGCTACCACTAGAAGGCCTTGAGCAAGCATCGTAACCCTCAATTGTTCAGTTGTAAGTCATTCTGGATAAGTGCATCTGCCACATGCTAAAATTATACGTTACTATGTTATTCTACATTGGAGGCACGGTGGCTTAGTGGTTAGCACGTTCGCCTCACACCGCCAGGATCTGGGTTCGATTCCCGTCTTGGCCATGTGTGTGTGGAGTTTACATGTTCTCCCTGTGCCTCAGGGGGTTTTCCTCCGGGTTCTCCGGTCCCCCGACCCCGAACCCGAACCCCCCCCCCCCCCCCCCCCCGGTCCAAAAACGTGCGTGGTAGGTTGATTGGCACCTTGGAAAATTGTCCCTAGTGTGTGAATGTGAGTGTGTGTGCCCTGTGATGGGTTGGCATTCCATACAGGGTGTAGAAGATGAATGAATGAATGAATGAATGAATGTTATTCTACTTTAATTCTGTGTATGTGTCTGTTGCAGTCACAGAAAATGTGAAATTTCACTAGATAAGCTATATGGTTCCTAATGTTATTTGTAAGAAACCATCCACATAATAATGCAACATGTGATGCCTTTTGGAAAACTAGAAAAACGTTGACATCAAGTAAACTTTTTTGTATTGTTTACTAAACAGTAGATGCCTCATCCAAAATGCCACATCAAGTTAGATCATGTGATAACATGCCGCCACCCTAAAGAAGTCACATTATCTCCCCAGGAGAGCACTGCAGCTGTCCCCAGCAAGGAGACACTGGGCCATTGACATCAGCTTCGGTTACACATACACAGGGTTATTGTTATGGGTTCCTGTGTTCTGGCCAAACGTCCATGGTGCGGCATGGAGTGGGTTTAGAAGAAAGACTATTGTCTAAAGACAAGTGTGTGGGTACGGTCTCTGACATCACACAGCCCATTCAGTTGAGAACAAACACGCATGATTGAAGGACATGCATTTTGACGAAATATAAGAAAGAACAATCATTTCCAATCCTTTTTAGTTCCTTCTCATATTTATTGACAGATATTGTGAAATGGGGTTATTATTAATACATTTGTATAAGAACTCATGCAACTAATACAATAAAACATGCGTATAAAGGCAAGTTTATGTTATTCGTAATTGTAATTATTATACTTATTATAGACTATTGAAAAAAAATTTGCAGGTCACTAACCAGATATCCAGAAATAAAATAATAACAAGAAAGTAATTAAAGGTGAATTGGATTCGATTTCTTACTTTATCAAGCTCATCATGAAGTTCGGATAGTGATGGCCGTATAAGCTTCTCTCCAAGCGGCGCCTCCGTTTGCCGGTAGAAATCAATATTCGGTACAGCATCGATGGTGTTATGGCCGAAGGTTCGCAGATAATATGTACTGGAGTGTGTGTCAGAGAAATGACTGAGACCCCCGGTAGAGGAGTGCAGACTTGCTTCGCTGCGCACCGTGTCGCCTTCAAAAGCCACATCGGACCCTCCATCCGCAGGCGCACCCGACGGGTCCAAAAAGTTCACGACGCGAAATCGACCCTTGGACTCCTCGCCACTTGCAGCAGATCCCTCGGCAGCTTTCCCTGATCTCTGAGCTGGAGGAGTTTTTGGAGATCCACTCGCAGCAGCTGCAGCCGCTGCAGCCGCATCTGCCACGCGATCCACCTGAAACCTGCTCGGAGTCGCTCCAGTGGACTTCAGCGTAGGTTTCTGACCTGACGGAGGTGAGGATGGTGGACCTGACATGGTGAGACAGCCTGTTTAGATGCCACTCGTGGTAACTCCAGGCGCACACTGGGCTGAACGACCCAAACGCGTGGATTCAGAACAACGCGCGCGCATCCACGCGCGGCGACAGACGTAATCCGTGAGCTCGTGACTCATCAAGCGGGCATACTTGGCTAGACAGAAGTCTGTTCAAGTTCAACAAGGGAGTCAAAATGCTAAATGACCAACTAATTTCACATTCCAGTGCCATCAAAAGTAAAAAAAAAAACACCGTTTAACAAGAACAGCATGTTTAGATGTTTACCAAACACTTTTCTAAAATAAGGATTTTATGTGCGTAATTGTGCATAAGTGTGTGTGAGTGTGCGTGTGTGTGTTCAGTTTAAAGTACCCCTGTACATACACGCAACACACACACATACACACATACACATTACGCAATCATCAAGGAATATCGCCTCGGTGAAGCCCATATGAACAACTTTAATTTATATCATTCCATCCCGTTATAAAGGACAGAAACGAGAGACACTAAACTTTTCCCCACGTTCTGTCGCATTTGCATTTGCAAGTCAGAGAGAAACAATTGTTTTCTGTACGGAGGGAAGATGACACAAATGCCTATTACCATCGAGCACAACACTCCCTTTCAGACTTTCCACCATGTAGAACTGGAACCTTAATAGATGTATCAATAGATGATATATGGATATAGCATTAGAATATCTAAATCTGAAATTAAAAGTGAAGTAAGATCATAATTAAAATAAACTCTCAGATCCAAAGAAAAAAAAATAGCATTAATAAATGCAGTTATAACCAACATACATTCATTCATTCATTCATCTTCTACCGCTTTTATCCGATCTTTTTCCCTCGGGTCACGGGGAGCCTGTGCCTATCTCAGGAGTCTATGGGCATTAAGGCAGGATACACCCTGTATGGAATGCCAACCCATCGCAGGGCACACACACACACACACACATTCATACACTAGGTACAATTTTCCAAGGTGCCAATCAACCTACCGTGCATGTTTTTGGACCCGGGGAAACCGGAGAACCCGGAGAAAAACCCCCTGAGGCACGGGGAGAACATGCAAAACTCCACACACACATGGCCGAGACGGGAATCGAACCCGGACCCTGGCGGTGTGAGGCGAACGTGCTAACCACTATGCCACCGTGCCCCTTACCAACATACATAAGAAAAGCAATACTTTGCAATCTGCTTGCAAAGTCAAAGTCCTCACCCTAAAGGAGGATAGCAATGTACCCTATTAAGATGTCAAGATGTCGTCAAATACCACTCCCTAGATCCATGCCCTAGAGCTGGGGTCACCAACCTTTTTGCAACTGAGAACTACTACATGGACACTGAGTCATAGAAAGGGCTACTAGTTTGAAATACTCCTCTGAAATAAAAATTTGCCTTTAGTTATATATTATTATTCATTATTAATGATACTCGCTTATTTATGTGAATACACTTGTGATTTCTAACAGTAACTATCAACAAAGTGTTATCTACATTTTACATTTTAGATGCATCTCTCTGATGAGTTGTGCAATTTTTATAGCAAGCCTGAGAGCTACTCATGTGCTCCTTGGGGGCTATCTGGTGCCCACGGGCACCACGTTGGTGACCCCTGCCCTAGAGATATTAGACCTCCAAGACTTTCATATAGTATAGACAACTTCCTGCTTTCAAAGAAGTCATGGGAAACATACAGGTGTTCAGAAGAGTGTCGGTATTTTGATCAATGAACTTGAACTTCATTTCCCTGTATGGAATCTCAGACTCATTTTACACGTGGACAAGCAGCTCCTTTGTCCAAGTCACAATGTCGACAATCAGCGCGGGCGTTCTGACGTCTTACTGAATGCATATATTTTCTGCTGCACACATCTGCTTAATGTGCTTTATTCATTAATCTATAGTTTGTACATATGGGTCCTTCATCCATGAGGTAATCAAGGATATCTTAGAATGGTGTTATATCTGAGGAGGCACTGGCTAAAGATTTCTGTACATATTCTGCCTACTAAAGATATGGACCAGAGGGACTGTTTGAGCCCGAGATATAAGCAATATATATTTTATACATTTGCCTGTGGTTCAAGAACCAGAATCAGGTTTATTGGCCAAGTGTATTGACACACACAAGAAAGTTGTTTCCAGCTGTTGGCGCTATAAAATAATGCTATAAATGAAAGTATTAATATTCATTCATTCATTCATCTTCTACCGCTATATCCGATCTTCCCGACGCCTATCTCAGGCGTCTATGGGCATTAAGGCAGGATACACCCTGGATGGAATACCAACCCTTCACAGGGCACACACACACTCACAGTCACACACACATTCATACACTAGAGACAATTTTCCAAGGTGCCAATCAACCTACCCTGTATGTTTTTGGACCGGGGGGAAACCGGAGAACCCGGAGAAAAACCCCCCATGAGGCACGGGGAGAACATGCAAACTCCACACACACATGGCCGAGTCGGGAATCGAACCCGGACCCTGGCGGTGTGAAGCGAATGTGCTAACCACTAAACCACCGTGCCCCACTTAGTATTAATATTAATAAAACTTAATATTACATAGGCGGTCACAAGAGAATAACTGCACACAAATAAACTTTAGTAAATAGATTGTTTGGGATCATTTTAGCATACTGCATTAATTATGGGATTTCCATGGGAAGGTGAGGCTACAGATTTTACTGAAAGTAGTTTAGGCAACTGTGTTTTGGACTTGTATTGAGAGTGAGCAATTTCCTCTCAAAACTGTTATTTTATAGAATAAATCATGTTTTAGACAATACAACCCAGTTTTCAAGGGCCTTAATGGTAGCTTTTTAACCAAATGACTGGTTTGTTTCTTAGCATAAATGTGGGTGCATGTGGGATAAGAAAAGCGACTGACAGAAGAAATGGATAAATCTAAGAAATTCTCTGTAACATTTCAAGTTGGGGTTAAAGCTTCACTGTAAAAAACAAACAAGCATAAAATCATCTATCGAGCACATTCCGCTTAATATCCTTATATCAAAATATCCTTCATTTTGAAAATACACTTTTATTTTATCCAGTAAACAGGAAGAAATAAAAAATACACAGAAATGGTATTAGTTCTTGTAACGAGCATAGATTTGTTTTTGATATATATAAAACAAGACATATTGATAGAGTAAGACATATGTATATATATATATATATATATATACTGTACATAGTACACACACAGTATATAGTATTTGTAGTAAACTGTGATCTGAGAAAAATGAAAAATGGATGACTGGATTCTGTAGCTATTCATGCTTCATGCTTATTACATTCTGAAACAATGGCAGAAGTGTGTCTCAGATTCTATCAGTGACAGGACAAAATCAATATAGTGACTCAGCAGATATATTTACATTACACAATATGTTATATAGTACAAAATACAAACAAAAATACGTACATGCGATTTTATCAAAGTAGATTCATTCCTCATAGATTTGCAATGCATTATAACTTAATCTGATATTTTCCAATAGTTTAGATGCAGTACTATATTTTAATAAAGCATCTACAGTATTACTGTTCCGAGCAAAGACAAGTGTATATTATATGACGCTGATCAGACCTGAGCTTGTACTTACATGGTGGTGCATTATAGCAAATAGTGATATGATGGTGAAACGGAATTTATGGAACTCAATCATATGCAAGAACACAATGATATTTTCATGGATACAATTAAAATCTTACAAAGCATCTACACAATCCCACTTCTGCCGTGCAGAAAAATGGAACATTAATGCATTATGTTATTGGGAGCCCAAAAACCGATCCGATTGTTGTGCTTATATATACAGTAAAATACTACTTATATTCACTTATACAGTATACTTGGACAATACCAGTACACCATGATCTTAACACTTAGTGGTGACAGAGATCGAAGGCATTATGTAGCATCACTGTGTTGTATCCAATAGTTTCTGTAGGCCTTTCTGAATCTGAGGAGAAAATCAACATCACTTTTATTAGCAAATGCTATATTTTCACACTGAAAAATGTTGCATGCTATACAGTTCCTGCAGAACTAAGCATGTTGTTGAATCGGTCCATTATTTACCTTTTCCAACTTCATAATGTTATTGGAAACAACAGAATAGATCCTAGAGTGATAATCAGAGTATATGCTGTTGTATTCATCTCTGTAAATGACCCAAAGAAGATATATTATATTATCTTAATTAAAGGACTGGATAGTATTGGATATGATCTTACCCATTATAAGTGAATTCAGCCATGGACCCTATAGAATTTAACCTCTTTTCCAAAGAAACAATCTTGAAAGCCAAGTAACACGAAGATAAGATCAAAATGCAGATGCTGAACGAGCAAACAAAAATAGGAAATTAGCCTTATATATAATTAATAACTATTTTTTTATAATTCACTGAATAAGACAAATGACTCACAGTAATAGGTACACCATCAGAAGAATGTTAAGTAAGCTTGGTCTCAGTCTTTTACTGTCATAAACCTTCTGTTTGTGGTCTAAACCTATAGACAAGCAAACATTTATCAGCTGGAAACTGATTTTGGATAAATTTGCAAATGGTATTAGATAACGATTAATACTATAATTATTTAATATTCCATCTCTGATATTACATCACAACGCTTTTAAAAGTTTTGAAACTTTACAACAGTACAAACTTTACACACTTTACATACACAGAAGCAGAATTTCAATATATCAATATATTATACATGAGAAAATAAAACAAACCTGGCATTTGCTCATACTCCGGTGGACCTGGAGAGTCTGAGCTACTGCTATATCCGGTAGCTTCTTGTCTCCTTTGAACCACTGGACCATCCAAATCTGACAGATCTGCAGCGAAATTCTGCCAAAACGCAAGACAATGTTTGATACCAAATTTGACAAGTACAAAGTTCCATGTTGAACATGTTGTGCATAGTTACAATGGGAAGTCTTGAAGCTGACATCGAGTAATTGCCATCTAGAGAGGAATGAACAGGACTGCTTCCCAGACACTTGTCCTGTGACAATATAAACAAATGAGATGCTAACCTGGTCATACTAATTATCATACTATTATAATGAATGTATGGAATAAAAAAAAAAAAAAAAAAAAAAATATAATATATATATATATATATATATATATATATATATATATACATATATATGTATATATATAATATACTATATCTGACTCACATCCAAATGGGAGCACACTGACATCAAAACCTTGTATGTTGTGTCTCGGGACAGGAAGGACACAAAAACATACTGTAAAACCATTAGAACCTTCATTAATCGGCAGGGGTTACAACTGATATACCACTCGAATAAAAGCAAACTCACCCTTTCTTGTGCTGTGGCAATAATTAGTGCATTCGGTACTAAGATGGCAGTTTTAGTTTTCTTTATCTCTGATACAGATATGACTGGAATGGAAATCTGGAAGATGTAATGAATCGAGTACAGGTTGATTATATAACCAAACATAGACCAACAAAACAGACGCTTATCAAAAGTAGTGCTCCAAAAGGTCATGCAATGGACAAAACAAACAAACAAACAAAAAACACATTTAAACAATATAATTTAATATCAAACAATATGAAACTACATCAAATAAAGGCACACATGCTGTGCAAAACGAATTAAGACTTTTATATTTCTAATCTTAACCTATAATCTCACACTCTGGTACATATCCTTATCTGGGAATGGTATTGGAATACCTTGGTGTCTTTTCCAAAGACTTTGGAATGGAAACAGATCCAGTTATCGGACACAAAAAGTCTCCCTTGGTAGAGAATATCTTTCTGCAGTGCACATGTGTAACCTATGGACAAAATACATACTAGACTCATTCATTCATTCATCTTCTACCGCTATATCCGATCTTCCCTCGGGTCACGGGGAGTCTGTGCCTATCTCAGGCGTCTATGGGCATTACGGCAGGATACACTCTGGATGGAATGCCAACCCATCAGAGGGCACACACACACACACACACACACACACACATTCATACACTAGGGACAATTTTACAGGGTGCCAATCAACCTACCGTGCATGTTTTTGGACCGGGGAGGAAACCAAAGAACCCAGAGAAAAACCCCCTGAGGCACGGGGAGAACATGCAGACTCCACACACACATGGCCGAGACAGGAATCGAACCCGGACCCTGGCGGTGTGAGGCGAACGTGCTAACCACTAAACCACCGTGCCCCCACATACTAGACACATTTTACCAATTAAAAATGACATGAAAATGGGAAACTATTTTTTTTGTATCCATTTTCATATGAACATTAATGACAATGTTAACAAAGTTTGCTTACTTTGTTTCAGCGCCTCATTCTCACTAACTTCTTTGAAAATTTTATGGTATTGGGTGTTGGTCCTCGGAAACTGAAACATCATATGATAACATTTGGTCTGAAGCCCGGCATCCATCTAAAGTTATGTGACACAAAAAGTTCACAAGTTCACAAACCTACTTGTTGAATATAATTACAATTCCTTAACTTTGAACCTTTTCACTGTAATTTATACAGACGGCCACTCACATGGCAGCACTGTTGCTTTTTCCTTTCTGCCTTTGACTCTGTGTCACTTTGGCCATGTGACAATAACGAAGGATCAAATGTTCTGGACCTTCAAATAAGTAAAAAAAAACAAAAAATAATTACATGTGTGTTATTATAAGGCATCATTTCTAATCATTAGGAGCTGCATTCGATAAAAAAAGAATGATATTGTTCTTACTTAAACTAGTCATATAGATATTCCGGCGTTTTACCTAATTAGAGTTGGTTTTCTTGTTCTTTCCAAGATTTCAGATTGAGAGTCCATTGACAAGGGCACATTCGATTTGAGTTCTCGTTCTCTTACATTTTCAGCAGTATGACTAAGGCGAAGGAAAGGTCAGACGCTGTAAGCCTTCATTAAGCATGTTAATTTGCAGTGTGCGTGATTAAAAGAAAGGCGACAAATATTTCAAATATAATCTGCTTGAAAACGAAAAGCTTGCATTGAGAAGTTGAAAACGTATCTGTGATTTCAAACGTTATCTTTAATTTAATTTAAATATTAACAAAGATTTAGTGCTCATTGGGGCTCTATTCAAAATTCACTCCGATTTATACAGTAGTGCGGATTGATGTTTGCGCTCGTTTTAAATACAGTAACAATATGTCAATTGACAGGAACACCTTAAATTTGTTATTATTTGTTGTCGGCTATACTTAGTGACTTTGGTAGATTTGACCTTATAATACATCTATGAAAATAATGGTATGTCCAATCAAATACATCATCTGAACTTACCAATGCTGCTCCTGCTCATTCTGTTGGTTGGGTAAAACAGAACATGTTGGTCTGTATGAATTTGTCCTGTTCCTGAGGACCGAATCCGCACAGCTAAAAGGTGTTTCCATCTCCAAATGCATAAAATGATTTTTACTCCCTGTATGAATTTATTTACAAAGAGCGATCTGTGTTGCCAGATATTAGTCAGCAGCGAGGTCTCTGACCCAAATGCAGTCAGTTAATAAGTGATTTGTTTGCTTCCCTAAAACAACAAACACGGATACTGTGGGTAAAGGTTACAATTCTGCAAAAAGATTGCTGGGTTAAAATATTCTCTGTGGGTATACTGGTTCACACTGGGTACATGTGGAATACATGAAGGGTATCTTTATCATATAAAAAATGCCTTCAGTATACAATACTATATAACTTTTTTATATATTAATATTAAGGCTGTAAACAAGAAACACTTTCCCTACAGTTAAAAATGTTCCATCTCAGTGTTGACTTAGTGTTGGGCATAACATGATGCAGTATGTCTTCCGTTACTGTTACAACAAAGTTGGCAATACTTTGCCAACCCATCCACAGACAGAAGAAATATATGACTGGAAAAAGGTTCCTCAATGTAATACTTTTGTCCATATAGTATATATATATATATATATATATATATATATATATATATATATATATATAGTCAATATTTGGCATTTTTCATTATATGAATTATGGATTACAATGCAGAAGGTCGGGAGTAAAAGCGCTAACACTACTGGACTTCTAATGTTGTATACTTTGACCCTTGAACTCCCCTATTCCAAATATTATAAAAACTAAAAAAAAACACAAAGATTAGCATATTTGAAGAAAAGAATTTGACCGCATTGTTGTATTTGCATGTGTAAAATAAAGGCATACTTTTTTCCTTTGTCCCTCTTTTGTCCCAGAAGTTCCTTCAAATATTTTGGGGTCCTGATGTTTGTCAGGAAAAACATTTTTAAACACTGTTAGATGTTTTATTTGTATTCTGCATACTAATGAGGTAGTGTGGTGTGATTTGTGGCTTGGTCCTTTGCTTTCAATGAGCTTTGTTTGTTCTTTTGTGATTTCTCTGATTCGCAAGTTGTTCAGCTGTTCAGTTGTGTTGTTGTTGTAATGTGTTGCGTTATGTGACTCTGAAATACTGGCCTGATAAATTTATACCACAAACTGTATTGCATGACTTGTTTGTGTAAAGGTTAAAGTGGAGGTTGTGACATGAGTTGATACACTGCATGGAGAGCTCTATCTTGTGTTTATTAGGTATAATTTTATATAATAATTATGTGTATGTTTACTCGCGGCGCGTGGAATTTGTGGGTTCTCATTTTGAACCTAACAGCTAAAAGTTGCGGCTTATCTTAAAGTGTTATATAAGAAATATATGCTAGGAAAAACATTTTAAGTTTTCATATTTTATTTTGTCACTAACAAATTTCATACACATTTTTTTTGTTTATAAAGTGACAGTCTTTATACACTAAGGTATCATACAGGTTACGGTGGTGCGAGCAATTTTTTTTATATTTAAATTTACCCAGTAGCAAAGTAGCAAAGATAAATAAGAAAATAATATTACTTACGATTGTTGTAATGGCCATTTCATCTCATGAAAAGCAATTCTCATATGTTTGTACAGTGCATAACAAAATAACAAACTGATCAAGCATTAGAAGGCATTAGTTTTGTCATGATACTAAAACTTTGACTTCGATAAGATTAAAGAGCGATACTACAGCCAAAAAAAGGGTATAACTGAACGTTGTTTTTATTTGTTAACAACAGAGGTGGCAAATGTACACACATCCTTTACTTAAGTAAACGTACAGCTCCTCCTGTTTTAATAGATTGCTAAAAGTTGAAGTACTAGCTATTTTTTGACTCGCGTTAACCTGCGTGCTCTGACATGCACTTAAGGAAAGTTTGTTAATGACGATACCGGAAAAATTAAAATGCTTCTAACTTCTATACAGATTGCATATGCAACAGAAGATTTGTTTTTTTGTATTTAAAAATGTTTGTTTATTTAAAAGTAAAGACATTTTGATCTGTCAAAATTGATTCGTATGTTAAATACGTCTGTGAAGCAAGTTTTCATTGAGATATGGGTTGTTTTGTGTCTGTAAAGCGAGGTGGCAGGGAAGACAGAGAGAGCAATCTGTTTTCTTTATAGAAAAGATGATCGGGTGATGTTGTTGCCTTACTCAAGGACCATGAGTGGAAGCTTATGTATTATATTCATTCATTCATCTTCTACCACTTTATCCAATCTTCCCTCGGGTCACGGGGAGTCTCAGGCGTCTATGGGCATTAAGGCAGGATACACCCTGGATGGAATGCCAACCCATCACAGGACACACACACACACACACACACACACACACACACACAACCAATCACACACACATTCACAGACTAGGGACAATTTTTCCAAGGTGCCAATCAACCTACCGTGCATGTTTTTGGACCGGGAGGAAACCGGAGAACCCGGAGGCACGGGGAGAACATGCAAACTCCACACACACATGGCCGAGACGGGAATTGAACCCGGACCCTGGCGGTGTGAGGCGAACGTTCTAACCACTAAGCCACCGTGCCCATATTTATATATTATATATCATTTCCAATTAAATATCCACTCTATTAATATATAAGTCACTCCGGACAATGTAATATGCTGGTGCAGACACCCATTAAAGCAAGAATGTCCAAAGTCCAATGTTCAAATTTCCCCGGCCCGCAGCCTCAGTCCTAAAATCAATAATAAGCGGCCGACCAAGTATGGACCACAGTATGAAATGTACCCATGTACAAAAATGTTTTATATTTCACCACAAGATGGCAGTAGACCCATGTCTGCACTCTCAAGTAACAAGGTAAGGAAAGAAGGATGAAAAGCTATAAAACTCCAGGGGAAAAAAAACTCAACTGTATTATTCACCAATAAGTTCTCTGTACCAAACATCTGACATATAGACATTGACGGCCTTTGGCAGACGGCCTTATCCAGAGCGACTTACAACTGAGGGCTAAGGGCCTTGCTAAAGGGCCCACTAGTGGCAGCTTTATGGTGTGTGGGATTTGAACCTGCGATCTTCCAGTTCAGAGACCAATGCCTTAACCACTGAGCTTCTCCCATCAGAAATAATGTTATATCACAGTGATAAAGGCTATTCATTATATTTGCTATATTTGTGCAGTATCAATAGTTTCTACTCCACATCCAGACTGAAAAGGAAGATGTTGTGTATCACAACGATGTTGCAGCACTTTTTTCTAATTGCAGTTATTTGTTCAGTCTTCTGAGGTGAACAAATTCCCAGTCAATTGATTTTTTGTAATGATCATAGTTTTGAATATGCACGAGTCAAGTCAAGTCAAGAGGGTTTTACTGTCATTACAACCATATATAGCTGACGCAGTACACAGTGCAATGAGACAACGCTTCTCCAGGACCCTGGTGCAACACAAAACAACACACAACACAACAAAGAGCTACAAGAACACAAGGACTGAGGACGAGACTAAGTTTGTCCTAGCCACATAAAGTGCATCGTGTGCAACATGGTGCAAACAGCGCAAACAGAACACGAGCCTTTTCAATCACTGTATCTTGTTCTCTTTGTTTTTCAATTGACAATCAAATCGTGTCTGGTAAACCCGACAAATTAAATGTTAAAATTAAATTCGGTCCATCAGCCCGTTTTTTTTTCCTTTTCGTTTTTGATTCGAGTCGAAAACTGAAATAACAATAAACACTGTTTTCCGATTCAAAATCAAATAACACAGTTTAATCACACAATTAATAAATAACACATAAATAATCATGTATGCATCACTCATCCTTTCATTTCTCAACGGACCATCAAAAATCAAAATGTGTTATTTGATTTGGAATCCGCTATCAGTGGTTGATAAGGCCCTCAATGTTGTGTACTTCTGAATAAGAGAACTGTTAGTGTTATTTTCCTGTTCACAGGGTTTGGATGTAGAGGTTTACAATGAGCATTTAAAAGTGAACAAAATATAATGTTTTATTCATTCATTTTGTACCGCTTTATACGATCTTCCCTCGGGTCGCGGGGAACTTGCGCATAGGTGTCTCAGGTGTCTTTGGGCATCAAGGCAGAACACACCTTGTATGGGTTACCAACCCATCAAAGGGCACACATACACACACACTTACATTCATACACAAGGGACAATTTTCCAAGGTGCCAATCAACATTGGGGGGGGGGGGGGGGTGGTAGGTAAACTAGAGAACTGGGAGAAAACACACACACACACACGGCATAGACGGGACTTGATCCCCCAACCCTAAAGGTGTGAAGCGAACGTAGTAACCACTAAGCCACCGTGCCCCTTAATGTTTAAAATGAACCTAGATATGTTTCTGAAAGTTCTTTTTATTATTATTATGGTCCATTTTATATGGTCTTCAAATAATATGAACGGCAAAGTAATGTGGTAAAAACTTGTTTAGCTTTATTTGTGTTCTGTGTGAAGAAATGAAAAGTATACCATCTGCAGTGTTAATGCTTCATATAATGTCCATCTTAAAGGTCGGTCCCCACATACTGTACTTTCACCAAATAATATCCTTTATTTGCCACATATACATTACAGTACACAGTGAAATTCTTTTCTTCGCATATCCCAGCTTGATGTTGGTAGTTTGGGTCAGAGCGCAGGGTATCAGCCATGATATGGCACCCCTGGAGCACAGAAGGTTAAGGGTCTTGCTCAAGGACCCAAGGGCGGCAGCTTGGCCATACCAGGGCTCGAACCCGGATCTTCTGATCAGCAGCCCAGCGCCTTAGACCACTGAGTTACCCCCCTCCCTCTGGCCTTCTGCAAAAAAAAAAAGGTTTGGACATCATGCATTAAAGAAAAAGCCCTCAGAAAAATCCTTACACCTCCAATACACACTCATCTGTATGATCCACTTTAACCACTAGGGTCCGCATGTGCACCGTAGAAGCCACATGGTGGTTACGTCATCTATATGCGGCGGCCGCCCTACGTTCTTAAGTGTCTGAAATCACACCCTATTCACTACGTAGTGCACTTTATGGGGACTTTTGTGCATTATTTTGTGCATTCACGTATCAAACGGTGTGCGATATCTGGTGTTTATCCACATTTCCATATTTCCACATTGCAAAAATGGTTCGAGTCCAAGCAATAATCTACGTCCGTAAACACATGGGGAAATACACTGTAGGGAATAGGGAGTATGGATCTATTTGGGACGAAAACCGTCTACGCTACTTATGTAAACCTATACCATGGTGCATAGTACCTGATCTGCGACTTTGGAGTCAGACTTCAAAGGTTAACTTAGTTTTATTAATATTAAGCGTATTATTATATACATACGTCATACCAAAAAAAATAACATCTACTTGTCCTAAATCCGATTTCTGCTCACTGACATTCCACCATCTGATCCTTAACAAGTAAGTGACATTTAAAAGTAGTACAAAAGATAAGGGTTAAAAAAAAACCTTATACTTAATATTAAATATCATGCTAGTAAACATTGAGGTGTATAACACGCACTTATGTATGCACCAATGTTTGTTTATCATTATTATTTATTATTTTATTTCCGTACTTAAGGCATGACAAGTGTTCAGATGAGTGATATGGATGAGCTTCTTGAAAAGTTCCTAGATTATGCTTCCAGGGGGGACTTGGCCACAATTTCCACTATGATCCCTCACTCCAGTCAGCTGCTTAATGAAAGTGGGAAACAAGGATGGACAGCTTTAATGCTGGCGTCGAGAAACGGACACTTTGATGTGGTAAAAACGTTACTTTTAAATGGGTAAGATTTTTACTGTTTACGTATAGTCCCCCCAACCCTAACCCCAACCCTCACCCTACCCGAACCTAACCCTAACCCTAACCCCCAACCCTAACCCCCACCCTAACCCCCAACCCCTAACCCCCAACCCCTACCCAACCCAAACCCAACCCCTAAAACCCCCAACCCCAAACCCCCACCCTAAACCCAAATAACCGAAAACCCCAACCCTACCCCAACCCCACTACCCCAACCCTACCCCAACCAACCCTAACCCCAACCCTAACCCCCAACCCCTAACCCCAACCCCCAACCCCTAACCCCAACCCTAACCCCCAACCCCCCCTAACCCTAACCCCAAACCCAACCCCAACCCCAACCCCCTAACCCTAACCCTAACCCCCAACCCTAACCCCAACCCTAACCCCCCCCCAAACCCCACCCCCAACCCCTAACCCCAACCCCAAACCCAAAACCCAAACCCAAACCCCCAAACCCCCCCAACCCTAACCCCCAACCCAAACCCTAACCCCCAACCCCCCCAACCCCAAACCCCCCCCCCCACCCCCAACCCCAAACCCCAAACCCAAACCCAAACCAAAACCAACCCTAAAACCCAACCCCAAACCCCACCAACCCCCAACCCCCAACCCCAACCCCTAACCCCAACCCTAACCCTAACCCCCAACCCTAACCCCAACCCAACCCCCTAACCCCCAACCCTAACCCCCAACCCTAACCCAACCCCCCAACCCCTAACCCCAACCCGTAACCCCGGGCCCCCTAACCCTAACCCTAACCCTAACCCCAACCCTAACCCTAACCCCCTAACCCCAACCTAACCCTAACCCCAACCCTAACCCCAACCCCTAACCCTAACCCTAACCCCAACCCCAACCCTAACAACCCAACCCTAACCCCCCTACCCCCCTCAGTAAAATGAAGGTAGTTTGTAGACTTGGCATTGCCAGAGAGATGGTGCAAGCCCATAAACAAGCATCTAACCTCAATTTCTCTTAAACTGTTTGAATAAAAATGGCAACAGGGGTGATTTCAATTGACACAACTTGTAAACAACAATCCTCCAGGACCAATGGTGCTACATAAAAGCCATTGGAATCAGAATCATGTTTATTGAATAGTTTTCTGTTCATTTACACACACACACACACACACACACACACACACACACACACACACACACACACACACAAATAATTTTGTTCTAACTGATCCAGAAACCATGAATTCAGATGACACAAAAATAACTAGTACATACAGACCTATACACAGAATGACATATGTACAAACGAACAATCAATACACAGAGCTAAACCTAAAGGGAAATTGTACATATAATTATAAATACATACTCAATTCCAAAAATGTGCAAAATGTAAAAAAAAAAAAAAAAAGAATGCAATGCTTTGCAAATCTCATAAATCCAAATTATATTTACAATAAAAGAAAAATAACATTTTCAGGGGAAGCAATAAGGGGAAACAAATAAGGTCATTTTATATTACTTCAGTATTACAATATATAGACAGATATAGAAACGCTTTTCAGCTTGTTAGTTTAATTGACGACACGCCAGTAAGATGATTGTGTATAAATAGTGTATCTTGGAGTGTCAGCTGTGTAACCATTTGATCATGCGTTTAAGTGTAAAGTTGCGTTATTAAAATGAACCTTTCTTTTCCACAGGTGTAATAAAGACTTGATGAATAAGTCTGGCCAGACTGCTTATGACATAGCGAAATTTTGGGGACACCGACACATCGCCCGTTTTTTATCTAGCGGTGGAGATGGCACACAGCAAGGGATTCTACCAAGCAACAAACCTCCAGAGGGTGAAATGTACTTCGGTAGACAATATCTCAACAGGATGAGTGATAAAAGGACTGATATTGAATGGCTTTCTGCTAAACAGGCTGCTCCTGAAACGGTGTTCATTGTGTTTCACAACTTGGATCCTTTTGTTAGGAATGAGCACGAGGAAATGAATGAAATTCAGCCCAAGTTTAAACTCTACAGGTTTGGAAGGGACTCTGTGAAGGATGTCCTCGAAAAAAGTGACACAGTGGTTATTTTTCTGGGAGTAGAGAAGCAAGAATGTACTTCTTCTTTAAAGGAAGACGGACTCATTGCATGGTTCGCTCTAAATACCAGGAAGAATCCCACAGAAAGCCTTAAGGTCACCGCGTCAAATAGCTTCATCCTTACAGGACCAATGCCCAGGCTTTTAATGCTAAATGAAGATGAAGCAGGTGAACTATCTGTCTGATTTAAGTCTATATGTTTTATATACCCTTAAATGATAGCCTAATAGAAGCAGTCAAACATATGCATTTTGAAAAATAATTCATGGATCTCATGTCATTGGTTTTCTCTTTTAATCCACACGTTTAATTTTATGCTTTGCACAGGTATCGTTGCTCAAGCCAGGTCTGTCCTTGCATGGCACAGCCGGTACAGTTTCTGCCCGACATGTGGTGGTAAGACCAAAGTGGATGAAGGAGGTTACAAAAGAACTTGCTTAACCGAAGGCTGCAGGAGTCTCCAGGGAATCCACAATACCTGTTATCCTAGAGTTGGTAAAGTAACCTCTGTCTATAGGAAATCATGACCATTACCAGTGAACTTAATAACCAGATTCATGGGCTTCTTTTCCTACAGATCCTGTTGTGATCATGCTCGTCCTTCACCCAGATGGGAATCGGTGCCTACTAGGAAGAAAGAAGGCGTTTCCGTCAGGAATGTTTTCATGTCTTGCTGGGTTCATTGAACCAGGTAGATGAAAAGCAGAAGTTTGGTTTTTACACCAAATGTAGGACTCTCTTTTATGTATCACAATGGGATCAAATCGCCATTTATTATTATAAAATAGTGAGAGTGAGTATTCTTATGTTTTTATTATTTAGAAAGCAGCAAAAAAAAATAAATATATCCTTTATTGGTCACATATACATTACAGCACAGTGAAATTTTTTTCTTCGCATATCCCAGCTTGTTGTTGGTAGTTGGGGTCAGAGTGCAGGGTATCAGCCATGATACGGCGCCCCCTGGAGCACAGAGGGTTAAGGGTCTTGCTCAAGGACCCAAGGGCGGCAGCTTGGCCATACCGGGGCTCGAACCCGGATCTTCCGATCAGCCGCCCAGCGCCTTAGACCACTGAGATACCCCCTCCCTGGCAAATTCTTAATGTTAGAAAATTGGAAAGCAATATATGATCTCCTCATACCTCAATGTTACCCAAACACATTCATGTAGATGCATGCTTGTATGAATATGTGTGTGCATTGTGCTCTGTGGTGCAGGTGTGTGTATTGTGCTGAAGCGGTGTCCATTTCACAGTGTATTTTTGCATTCTGCCTAGGACTAGCTTTGAATCTACTGCAAAATCAGTTACTAAAAGCAGTTATAACGGTTTTACTTGAAATACAAAATGACTTAAAATTCACTGGGAATTCCAAGTACTATGTATATATATATATATATATATATATATATATATATATATATATATATATATATATATTAGTTGAACAAGGCACTTAACTCACAGTTGATCAGTAGGAAGTCATTAACAGGTAGGGTTGCAGTGCAGTCTTAGTGCAAAGTCAAAGCCAGGATAAATGGGAAGAGTTGCGTTAGCGTAAAACATGTGGCAACCCAAACATACGGTCACTAAATTATGCAGATCCACCGTGGCGACCCCTTATGGGAGCAGTCGAAAGAGTGGATGGATGGATTAGAGGTTTTAGAGGATTAGAGAATATCGATATTGAATTTGGATCGAACTTCCCGATTACTGATAAAACAGCTGGTTGTTTTTCAAATGGATTATAAATAATAAATATAATAAAGCGCACTCTGTGCAGCATGCAGTCTAGTGTGTAAAAACAAGCAGCAAGTAGCGCTATTCGCCTCTAGAGGTCGCTGGTGCTGATTAATCGGCAAAAGCGATTGATTGGTCAACCGCTTACATCTACAGTGTCTTGTGAATGATTTGGCTACTGTGCTTGTTGAAACAGGTGAGACCATTGAAAATGCCGTGAGGAGAGAGGTTTTTGAAGAGAGTGGAGTTACTGTTGGCCCTGTCCAATATATTTCCTGTCAGCCATGGCCAATGCCCTCATCACTCATGATCGGTTGCATTGCAGTAGCAGAGTCCACAGACATAAAAGTGGATGACCATGAAATTGAAGATGCTCGCTGGTTCACAAGGCAAGAGGTAAAGTGTCTTTTTTATGTTCTACATTTATATTATAAATGTACAAACGTACGGGGCACGGTGGCTTAGTGGTTAGCACGTTCGCCTCACACCTCCAGGGTCCGGGTTCGATTCCTGTCTCGACCATGTGTGTGTGGAGTTTGCATGTTCTCCTCGTGCCTCAGGGGGTTTTTCTCCGGGTTCTCCGGTTTCCTCCCCCGGTCCAAAAACATGCACGGTAGGTTGATTGGCACCTTGGAAAATTGTCCCTTGTGTGTGAATGTGAGTGTGTGTGCCCTGCGATGGGTTGGCATTCCATCCAGGGTGTATCCTGCCTTAATGCCCATAGACGCCTGAGATAGACACAGGCTCCCCGTGACCCGAGGGAAGATCGGATAAAGCGGTAGATGATGAATGATTGAATGAATGAATGAATGAATGTACAAATGTACTTTGCCTTTTTCTTCAAATAAACTTATTAACATCTTTGTTTTTTGGTTTTGCAGGTAATGGATGCATGTGTGAAGGGAAACCAAGCTGTTTTTTTCATGCCTCCAAGACAAGCTATTGCCCATTATCTTGTGAAACACTGGATTGGTATGAGCTCAAACCTTTGAATTGGATGTTCATGTTCATGTAAGAAACACTGTGTTGTTTTTAAAATGTGTGGAGACGGGACCTAAAAGTAAAATTTACACCAAATCTCAGTTAAATTAATACACTTACTATAAATGACTTGTAATGTTGCTGATATCGAAATAGAAGTGACCAGACTATCATTTAAAACATATTTAAAAAAAAAATGTATAATAACTACAGCTTTCAATTAAAAAGTAGCATTTGTTTATTTTTTGTAAGGTTTTTAATATCATGACCAGGTAAACTTATAAGCAAATTCATTCATTGCATTGTTGTAACATGGTGGATTTCAGTGTGTGTTAAAGTGGGGACCCAGGGACATGGATAGACCTTTAGATATATTTTGCATAACTGTAATTTTCCAGGGATGCTGAGTGACATATTTGCATCCCATGGCCAAGTCTCCTAAAGGGTCCTAAGGATATATGGGGCAAAAAACAAGAGTGCTTGAATACATTCACCCGTACTGAAATAAGGAGCGTTCGTCCAGAGCGCTCGGGTATACTATCAGTGTCTATATCTCATTATTCGTGGTTAACTCCCACCACTCAGTGTGTAAAAGATCATTGTATGAAGATCATGCTCAAATGCAGTGAATATGACAATAACTGTCACTTATGTGCACAAATAAGAGCTGGAATGTAGGTGATATGTCTGTGTCTGTGAGTTCAAATGTCATTTTAATGAAGCTACAATTTATATAAATCAATGCATAATGAAATAAAATGTAAAGAAGAGTTAAAAGGAGGTGAAATTGGAAAGGATTGGTGAGAGACTGGGAGTTAGTTAAGATTAATTAGAGTATTTTATACAATAACAGTAGTGTAGCAAGATATCTGATTATCACGCATATTAAAAAAAAAAGCATAGGCTGTAAGATTTTTGCACAAAGATCTCATATGAAGCACGTTCGCCTCACACCGCCAGGATCCGGGTTCGAGTCCCGTCTCGGCCATGTGTGTGTGGAGTTTGTGCATGTTCTCCCCGTGTCTCAGGGGGTTTTTCCTCCGGGTTCTCCGGTTTCCTCCCCCGTCCAAAAACATGCACGGTAGGTTGATTGGCACCTTGGAAAATTGTCCCTAGTGTATGAATGTGTGTGATTGTGAGTGTGTGTGTGCCCTGCGATGGGTTGGCATTCCATCCAGGGTGTATCCTGCCTTAATGCCCATAGACACCTGAGATAGACACAGACTCCCCGTGACCCGAGCGAAGATCGGATAAAGCGGTAGAAGATGAATGAATGAATGAATGATCTCATATGTATTGTATTTACTGCTGTGATTAGGGCATTTGCTAAAAACATTAGGGCTGTTAATCGATGAAAATAATGATTAATCGCGCATTTTCAATGTACCATAAATTAATACTAATTAATTAATTAATTAATGTTTCAACTACTGTAACAGCTACTATAATTATATCAATTTCCCTCAAAATCTCTCACGTTAATAAAATGTATTGCTTATTTAATATTCTTTTGCTCTGGAAATGATTCTTTTAATATTAATTTCATTTTAGTTCATTTCAATGTTGATTTTTTTTGTTTGTTTTTGTTTTAATTGTTAAATATGGAGGGGACACGGTGGCTTAGTGGTTAGCGCGTTCGCCTCACACCGCCAGGGTCCGGGTTCGATTCCCGTTTCGGCCATGTGTGTGTGGAGTTTGTGCATGTTCTCCCCGTGCCTCGGGGGTTTTTTCTCCGGGTTCTCCGGTTTCCTCCCGGTCCAGAAACATGCACGGTAGGTTGATTGGCACCTTGGAAAATTGTCCCTAGTGTATGAATGTTGTGTGTGTGTGTGTGTGTGTGTGTCCTGCGATGGGTTGGCATTCCATCCAGGGTGTATCCTGCCTTAATGCCCATAGACGCCTGAGATAGAACACAGACTCCCCGTGACCCGAGGGAAGATCGGATAAAGCGGTAGAAAATGAATGAATGAGGGGGAATGTGTTAAATATGGTACGTGGCTCCTTTAAGATTTTTGTTCCTGGTGGTTTCGATATAAACTGGTGATATATTAAGGTTTCATACGGTAATAATAAGTAATATAGTGAGAGGCTCATACCTGTTGTGAATGTGCAGTTAGTAGGTGTAATTCAGGGAAATTTAGGATGAAATGAATGGATGCAATTTATTAAAACACATCCATCACCTCTTTTATATTGCGTCCTAATATTACAAGTGGTTATCGCGTCTGAGGAATGATCAATGCTGACATTATCAGGGAAGGCCACAGACTGAAATTTCCTTTGTTGTTCATTCATTCCTCAACACAATGCAGAGTGAAGGAGCACTTCGGCAGATAGAAAAAAAGCTGCGTTAATCGCGCATTAATAAAAATTGTGCCATTAAAGTGAATTGATGTTAACGCGTTAAAATTACAAGCAGAAATAAGTATACTACAGAGCAATTTGACAGTTAAAGAGAAATATGAGTGTACTGGTCTGACCAGTGAGAACGAGTGGTATGATTAGTCTTCGATTCACACTGAATAGAATAGGAGATTATTACACACATCTGCTGTAAACTGAGCTGTATATTTTTATTATATACCGTATGTACATGTAGCAAGGGCACGGTGGCTTAGTGGTTAGCACGTTCACCTCGCACCGCCAGGGTCTGGGTTTGATTCCCGTCTCGCCCATTGTGTGTGTGGAGTTTGTGCATGTTCTCCCCGTGCCTCAGGGGTTTTTTCTCCGGGTTCTCCGGTTTCCTCCCCCGGTCCAAAAACATGCACGGTAGGTTGATTGGCACCTTGGAAAAATTGTCCCTAGTGTATGAATATGTGTGTGTGTGTGTGTGTGTGTGTCCTGCGATGGGTTGGCATTCCATCCAGGGTGTATCCTGCCTTAATGCCCATAGACGCCATAGATAGGCACAGACTCCCCGTGACCCGAGGGAAGATCTGATAAAGCGGTAGAAGATGAATGAATGTACGTGTAGCTGCACTATGTAGCTGCAGTGTGTACTGTGGCTGCACTGGCACTTGCAGGATATAGAGCTATACATATTTTCTGCAATATCCATGTATTTTTGGGGCTGTTCAGTGTAAAGCAGTATTCTTTGCCAACATCACAGTCCATGATGTTGATTTCCTCCAGGCCCATCTTCTTCAATTTCCAAATATGGTCAGTACGACAGTACAAAGGTGGGCCTGAACTTTACTTCACCATGTTGGAGGTGGTAGCCCAGAGGTTATGGTGTTAGACTCTGGACCGGGTTCAAACCCCACCACCACCAAGCTGCCACTAGTGGGCTCTTGAGCAAGGCCCTTAACCCTCACTTGCTCAGTTGTAAGTCGCTCTGGATAAGGGCGTCTGCCAAATGCCGTAAATGTAAATGTTCTTTTAGTTATTTTCACCCTTAAATACTTTCAAATGTGTGCCATGAGGTGTAAAAGTAAAACATTAAAGAAGTTTAAAAAGAAAAAGTGTTTATTTAAAGCATACACAACATTCCCTTTAAATGTGTAATAAACCATAATTGTGTGCTGTGATGGTGATGGCCTGATATAGCAGAGGGTCATTATTAGCTTGGGTTTTCATTTCTTTTATACCACAGCAGTTATCCCAGGGTTAATGTTTCGAATGTTTATTTATTTGACAGTCTATTCACATTTAGTGTTATAACTTGTGTTAGCAGCTTCTGTCAGAGTCGTGCTGTTTTTGGAAGATTAATCAACACCTCATTAATATATCATTAATGTGTAGAACTTAATTAGGGGTCCTTTCGCAGCTGTAATATAAGAATTGTCTTATAAAAGTATGAATATAAGAAGGTGGAAAAAAAACATACTGTTTTTAATCATCTTAATCAAACTATACATATTTAAAAATTGCTGTGGTATAGCAGATACAAAACACTTTACGCCAAGTAAATGGATATAATACATAGTAGAATGTAATGAAAAATGTGATATATACAGTCAAAGTTGAGTAAATATTGAGTAAATAAAATCAGACCTGTCTTGAGAATGCACTGATGACAAATGGCTATATGTTTACTGGTAACACTTTCTCCCAACCTTGTTTCCATCACTACGTTCACTCTTGAAATGGTGTTGATTGGCACTGCTTTATCTCACAGGTTTCAACATAACCCAACTTGGCATGAAGCATGGGCATGTCAATGTACTCAGTAAACCCGGGCAGAGAACTCTCTAAAGGGTCCTCATTGTCTATTGGGTACATATCTGGAAAAGACATCTTGGACATGGTCATGTCTTCATCAAATTCCTCTCCACCTAAGGACGTCTGGGGCTCTATATGAATATGGCCTTTTTCAATGAGTTGACTTTTCAGTGAAAAATCCTCCAATTTCAGTACATTCTCCACAACCTCCCCCTGTCAATCAAATCAAATTAAATATACAGATATCAATAAAACGATTTACATTAATTGGTTTTAAAAAAGAAACGAGAACTTGTGAAGATTGTTGGTAAAACACATCTATTGTCTTTACATATATTGCATTCATTATATTTTTATTTATATTAAATTATAAGCTTATAAACGCTTTATAATCTAATCTTTTCTGTCTCATAAATTCTAGTTTGATTTTTATATTTTGATTACTATATATATATATGTGTGTGTGTGTGTGTGTGTGTGTGTGTGTGTGTGTGTGTGTGTGTGTATATATATCTATATATATATATATATATATACACACACAATACACAATGCATACACACACACACATATATATATATATATATATATATATATATATATATATATATATATATATATATATATATATATATATCTATATATATATAAAAAAAAAACCCTATATATAATGTGTATAATATGTGTGTGTATACATAATATTTTTAAAGAAGATGGAACACAAAAACCCACCTTATTAGGAGAATTTAGTAGCCATTGTCCAATAAGACTATGTCCAGGGTTAGCAATGTTGGGGAAAAAAAAATCTTTATAGCTATAAAACAGAATGTTGAATTATTCAAATATGAAACAAAAAAAGTACATTAATTATTTCTTGGTGAAATAATGTATAATGTTATTTTCAGCTATTATTATAGATCATATTTAGATGACATGAATATTAATTAAGTAAACATAATAGGATAAATTCGGTATTTACACTGTTCTGGAGAGAATTGAGAAAACGCTGAATGCAATAAGAAGAAGTACTATCGGAACAGTCGCTTTTATTATTTCATCACTTTCTGAAAACCAGAGAAAAATGCAACTGTACTTATTATGGAAATAATCTAAATTGTCTTGTTTTTACTATCATTGCTCTGTTTGATAGAGAATTACTCACCAAGAAGCGGTATTGTAAATTCTGCGTTTGCCTTTAAAAAGTTACCAGATGTTGTCTCGCCATAAATAGATACCGTGTACTTGCAGTTTGTCTGTAGGTTCTGGAATGAGTGCTGCCACTGATGTGGGAAAACTATTAATGCTAAATAAAAGGATTAAAATCACAAGAATATTTTAAATCTGAATATTCATTCATTCATTCATTCATCTTCTATTGCTTTATCTGATCTTCCCTCGGGTCACGGGGAGTCTGTGTCTATCTCAGGCGTCTATGTGCATTAAGGCAGGATACACCCTGGATGGAATGCCAACCCATCGCAGGACACACACACACACACACTCACACACACACATTCATACACTAGGGACAATTTTCCAAGGTGCCAATCAACCTACCGTGCATGTTTTTGGACCTGGGGGAAACCGGAGAACCCGGAGAAAAAAAACCCTGAGGCACGGAGAGAACATGCAAACTCCACACACACGGGAATCGAACCCGGATCCTGGTGGTGCGAGGCGAACGTGCTAACCATTACGCCACCGTGCCCCCTCATGCTCAATATTAGACAGTTTAAATGAAGAATATCATATACAGACTTACAACTTGTTCCATGGGCACCACTTAACACAAGTCTGTAATGAAGGACGTTTGTGGTTGAGGATTGTTGTTGCCACGCCCACTGGACTGTTACAGATGTTTTTGTCACTTTTACGGGTTGTAGCTGACCAATGTCCAAAAGGGCTGAAAGAAATATCAATTTCAGTGCATATTATGTGCATAGGTGTAGAAATAGTTCAGGTTATATAAAGAATAATAATAATAATAATAATTTCCCCTTCTTTTTCTTATTCTTATTGTTGTTATACTTGATATAAAGAATTATATTAAAGACTATAAAGATAATGATGTATAAAGATGTATGTGATTATAACATTATGTATGATGTACTTGATTTTGTAATCTATTCTGGAAAATCATGAACATATACTTGGAAAAAACAAATGTGTGTATATATATATAATATATATATATATATATATTATATATATATATATATATATATATATATATATATATATATATATTTCACTTACTGCCGTAGTTTAGACTTGCTTGAATTATTTCTGGAGGTGCACACATAATCCCGAAAAGTGAATATACACTGATGCTGTAGGTATTTTGCGGTTTTAGGTTACCTGAAATACAGTTTAAGGCAGAAATGGTGTTATTTACCCATTTCAGATACCACAACTTTTAAAAGTGAGACACATTACAGTACGTATAAAGTGGGACGTATACAGTACAAATACTGTATTTAAGAAGCGTTTTCTGGTATCACATTTTTTACTTATTACATTTATATACAATTATCTGTACTTTCTACTTCTTACATTTTTAAACCAGGCTCTTTACTTTTAATCTATTTGGTAAAATGTCGATTTTTTTTCTTCTCATTGCGCACCGTTTTCAGTCCATCAATCTATTTCCTGTCAACCTACTACCGGTGTACACCACAGATGTAAGCTAGCTACTAAAGCTATCCTAATGTGTTTATTAGGGCTGTCAAAATGAACTTGTTGCTTTTTATAATTAATGCAAGTTTAATGCAATTCACACTTTTAAAAAATAAATTAAAAGAAAAAAAAAAAATATATATATATATATATATATATATATATATATATATATATATATATAAGAAACACAAAACATTTGTTCATGTAGTCCTTTCTTTCTAAGGTATATAAAGAATAAAAAGCAATGAAAATAACTTGTAATCCGTGAACATTCATTATATTCATTCATTCATCTTCTAATGCTTTATCCGATATTTCCTCGGGTCACGGGGAGTCTGTGTCTATCTCAGGCGTCTATGGGCATTAAGGCAGGATACACCCTGGATGGAATGCCAAACCATCGCAGGACACACACACACACACACACACACACATTCATACACTAGGGACAATTTTCCAAGGTGCCAATCAACCTACCGTGCATGTTTTTGGACCGGAGGGAAACCGGAGAACCCGGAGAAAAACCCCCTGAGGCACGGGGAGAACATGCACAAACTCCACACACACATGGCCGAGACGGGAATCGAACCCGGATCCTGGAGGTGTGAGGCGAACGTGCTAACCACTAAGCCACCGTGCCCCTAGATTCATTATATTGACGCACTCAAATCAAGTCTCAAATCAAGCACTAAAATTTGGCCATGATACACACATCCAAAATGTTTTCCTCAGCCCTTAACCCTCAATTGCTCAGTTGTAAGTCGGTCTGGATAAGGAAAATGCATGCAAAATTGCACATGGATTTAATTTTAGTAGATTCAGTTTCTAGGGACTGATCGCAGCAGTTGCGCCCGGTTGCGACATTTTTTGCCAAGTCATGATAGTATCAGGGTCATGTGATGCCGCAATATCATTTGAACGTCTGCGCTATAATCACAAACATGTTTCTCACACCTCTTGTGGTGTACTCCAGATGCAGATTTTACCTGTCAGGACGGTCGCAAAGGTTGAGCCGTTGAGTCGCTTCCATTGTTTAGAGGCGACATCACCAAAAGCGAACCACTCGATGGCGAACTCGCTAACGTTCAAAGCCGTCGTCTCCCATCGAATCTTTAATGAAAACGCTTCACTGGTGGCCCAGAGTCCTTTTACCTTCGGCAGACCTACGAGTAATATTGTTATAATTTTGTATTTCTTTTTTTTTGTTGTTTATCATGTGCAATGTATTTTTTTACTTGGTTTTCCTTTTCAGTGGCAAAGGACTGAACGGTTCTATGTACGATGTAACGTTGGCTATCATATAAAAGGCACATAACACTGATATTCATGACAGGATTGCATAAACAGGAAGCAGGGCTGTTTCTTCTAAACGGCAGTTAAAGATCTTATCGAACATCTTTTGCAGAGAATTTGCGGATTTCTTTTTTTTGACGTGTTAAAGAAGGAAAAGGCTCACTTTGAAAAACACCAGCATTGACTCGGACAGTAGCAGAAGGAGACGGTCCGGCTTTATTCCAGGCCACTACTGTCAGGTCGTAATCCCCTGTAGTCATCTCTAAGGCTGCTTTCTGATCCGTAGTACGAATTGTTCTCTTCAAACCTGGCTGTGTGATAGATCGGTAGGTTACCTCGTATTTGAGGATGACTCCTCTCGCCTCCTTTATCTCCAAAGCCTAATGTGCAGGGATTAAATGCATATTGTCATTAAAAATCACATGTTTTATTTTTTCATTGTTACTTGTAAACCCCTTTACAAAGAAATTGGGTCGTTAACATTGAATTATTAAAGAATCATTTAATGTTCGGTTTTAGATGAACGACAAGGGCTCAAGTTACATTTTATTCACCACAATTTCACAAATTGTGTCTCCTGATTTGTCTCCAATGTTTATTTTTATCGTGAAGTAAATACTAAATTGTTTGACATCTGGGGAAAAAAAGAGGGGAAAGACTAATCTACGCTACACATGTGATCGTGAGCGCAACATTCATGCATTCATTCATTCATTCATCTTCTAGCTATATCCGATCTTCCCTCGGGTCACGGGGAGTCTGTGTCTATCTCAGGTGTCTATGGGCATTAAGGCAGGATACACCCTGGATGGAATGCCAACCCATCACAGGACACACACACACACACACACATTCATACACTAGGGACAATTTTCCAAGGTGCCAATCAACCTACCGTGCATGTTTTTGGACCGGGGAGGAAACCGGAGAAAAACCCCCTGAGGCACGGGGAGAACATGCATAAACTCCACACACACATGGCCGAGACGGGAATCGAACCCGGACCCTGACGGTGTGAGGCGTACGTGCTAACCACTAAACCACCGATCCCCTTGTGAGCGTGACATTTATAGGGTAAATGGCCTAACAAACATCCTCTCTCTCCCCAGTGAAAATATAGAGGCCCTCTAATGGTATTTATACTTGAATCAAAGACTAGTGTCCAAGTCACAGCACTAACAGAAGATGCCGAAAGCTAAAGGATATTATTTATTACCACTCAATATCAGCTGAGCCTTTGAACATACAAACACATACAAGAATCACTAGTCATGTTTGTTTTACTTTGTGTTGGTCTGCGTCCATGCATTTATTCAATCAATGAACTGTTACAGGGTTTACTGGGTTATACACTTGTATTTGTCTATTTTGAAGCAAAATTGCAGCAACTCGTACCAAATACCTGACATAAAAGCTTTATATTCAAATATATACAAGTTTTTCAGATTCAAGCATTACTCAAGCAAGTTGAGTAATTCATCAGGCTCAGGGTCGCTTCAATTTACCTTCCAGATAAGTGTCAGCTTTTGATGCGTAAATCTGTTGGCAGAAGGCTCCACATAAAAACTGACATAAGGCGGTGCAGTGGGAACTGAAAACAGAAATCAGCAAAGTTTTCTGAGCCACTCATTCTTGTGCAATTGTAGTTTTAAACGTTCATTTTACTGTTTACCAGCTTCTAAAGTCTTTATTTGAAATTCTTCACTCCAGTCACTCCATAGACCGTAATCCCCACTGCAGGCCACGGCAAGGCTGTACTGGCTAAAGGGCTGGAGGCCATCGATTACATGTGAAAAATCATATGCTTCCTCTTCAGAGATATCCTGAGAATCCTGAGAATAAATAATAAATAAATTATATATATATATATATATATATATATATATATATATATATATATATATATACTATATTCTTTCTTTCTCATCATATCCCAGCTTGTTTGGGAGCTGGGGCCAGAGAGCAAGGTCAGCCATGAGACGGCACAGAGGGTTAATGGCCTTGCTCAAGGACCCCTTGACGATATTGGGGCTCGAACCCCGACCTTCCGATCAGTAGCCCAGCTCGTTAAACCAGTTACACTCCCTCCCCCACTGAGCTACACCCTTCACACTTTTCTTGTACATTTGTTCCACCCTTGATTCTAATCTTCTGATGAATTAGAAAATGTTTTGAAGATCATATTAAGAACAAATTGCATTTCTTTGATATTTCTTCTGGCAAGAATTTCAGCTACCTTTGGTAGTAAATGTTGCACCACTGTCCATTGTTCTGTAGTGGAGCGTTTGTAGCGGATTTGGCATTTCTCGCTGTGCCAGTGAGCCGTGTTCCAGGTTACATTCAGTGATGTTGCTGCAGGTTTCACTGACTGGATAACAGGACATGGAGCTTGTGCTAAAACACACATTTGTTATACATTGAATTTACATGAATATACATAAATACATAAATATGTATAAGGTGCTAAGTACAGCTAAGTAAAAAAAAGGATGTTCTGTGAAGTCATGAACTTACTTATTGCGTGTAAGGATACTGTGTAGGCTTCGGAGATGAAATGTTCTTTATTGACGATATCCTTCGATATTATATTCATGTTAAAGGCAGCAACTGGAGTAAATATAGTAGGACAGCTTTTGAAGTCTTTACGTCTGAAAGAAGCCACAGATTTTGTTTATTTCCTTGGTTGTAGTCACGTTACACAATGCGTCAGTCGAAATCATAAAGACATTAATTGAACATTAAATGTTTCCTAATGGATGTTCATGAATAACAAGTGTAAACATTTTTAAATGAAAGTGAATCTAATTGTAGGGGAATTTACTGATATAAACACTCTTACATTACATTCTTACAGCTTACATGTGTGCTTATGTATCAAATATTCAAAAGAATAAATACAAAAAAACAGACATACTTACTGACTGAAAATGAATGAGTTTATTGTTTTGGCTTTGCCTTTATTTATATAAATCCATTTGCAGGAAAACGAATTTTGAAGGACATGATAACGGCATGAAGTATTTAAAAACCTGTCTGAGGTGGATTATAAAAAATACTATTAAGGACAAGACAACTATATGACCTCTATGGTCAGACATAAAGAAATGATCAAATCCAGACTTGATAATTATAGTGCTGATGGATGGATGGATATATTATATATAGTTACAAGAGAGATCTGTATGGACAAATAACAATCTTCCATGCTGCTAGTTAAATATCATGTATGTAGATGAATGGATGTATTGGTATATTCATAGGGGATGGATGGATGGATGGATGGATGGATGGATGGATAGATACATAGATAGATAGAAAACACACAATGTGGACTGTAAATATAATATTTTAGAAGAATAAAAGTGTTTACCCTGCCCGTGTTGTGTTATTGACGCACAGTCTTTTGTATCCATGACACACATGTTTCTGTGGTTTTCACATTTTTTCAGTTGCCCTCCTCTCACAGTCAGCTCTTTAAACAATAAAAACACAAGGTTGTCATAACTACTTACTTTGTAATACATATTATTAAAAATGAATTTAAAATTATCTTAAAATTTTATCATCACATTGGGTCATCTAGTAAACTCTACTTTATATATAAATTAGCTTTTTGTAAAACAACAGCTGCTGTAATTCATTCATTCATTCATTCATTCATTCATCTTCTACCGCTTTATCCGATCTTCCGTCGGGTCACGGGGAGTCTGTGCCTATCTCAGGCGTCTATGGGCATTAAGGCAGGATACACCCTGGATGGAATGCCAACCCATCGCAGGGCACACACACACACACACACACTCATACACACACATTCATACACTAGGGACAATTTTCCAAGATGCCAATCAACCTACCATGCATGTTTTTGGACCGGGGGGAAACCGGAGAACCCGGAGAAAAACCCCCTGAGGCACGGGGAGAACCTACAAACTCCACACACACATGGCCGAGACAGGAATCGAACCCGGACCCTGGCGGTGTGAGGCGAACGTGCTAACCACTACGCCACCATGCCCCTGCTATAATTCAATAATCAGATTTTTTTTTTCCTAAGTGAAGAATATGACAGTATTCATATTATAACAAGGTGCAGCAATACTTAAGGGACTTAAGCTTTAAGTTTCCAGTTTGGGGGTTTAACTACCCCAATACCTTTGTTTTTAATTCTTTATACCCTAGAAATATATATTTTGTAAATGTGTGTGTACATAGTTGATCATTCATTAAATTGAGTGTATTGTTTATAATACTTAATAACATTTACTTACACATCAGTTTAGCACCTGTGTTATGTTATTTACTGTATCATTTTCCCTTAAGACACCATATATCTTTCCATATTCCCAGACATTATACTCTATCAAACTAAGTTCCCAGTTTTGCAGAACATGATTCAGATCTTGAAATGCTGCTTGAGGTTTTGAACTGGATTCCAGCAGTGTTTTTAATAGTGTTTACCTGTAGAGCTTTGTTCCATTCCATGCCACTTTAAGGGAACGCCATCTACTTATTACAAATATACAAGAATTAGACTGGAAATATTTTAAATAGTTTTGCCTAGTTTCAGTGCTACTATTACTACTACTATTCAGTACTTACTATGATATAAAGAGAAGATGCAGAAAAGCAGGCCGCTGTATTTCATCCTGTTCACTGAAATCAACCGTAAAGAAAAGTGTGTTTAATAAGGTTTGTGACGTAAAAACTATGCAGGAGTCACAAAAACCAATACATTATAAGTGCATATATTTATACTGCATATTCATACTGTCAACTCATTTCCCATTTAATAATAATATCCATTCTGTTGAAGAAAGCATGTTCCTAGCATTAAGACTTTATTCAATGTATACATCAATATGTTAAAGATTAAATCTTTAACATATTGATGTATACACATTGAATAAAGTCTTAATGAGATGCATCCACTGAGAGAGACATTTATTTCAAAAAACAAAAACCCCATATAGTAAACCCCCTTGCTCAGCATAAGGTATATGGTTAAGCTTATAAGTATAAGGTTAAAAGTTCAGAGAAGCGAAATTAGGAGTACATTTTACATCTAAAATAAATAAGAGTGTCCTTTGCAAAATTACATATAAAACAAGGAAAATGAGTTGCTTTCATAGCAATTTGTACATAGACCTTTTAATCATACATACACACACACACACACACACCCCACATATGTATCATACATATATATATATATATATATATATATATATATATATATATATATATATATATATATATATATATATATACAGTCAAAAGCTTTAGGAAATCTAAACTAAGAGACAAAAACTACTTGCCCGTCTTGTTCACATCCGACATCTGAAGTGGAACAGCCATGAAATGGACAAATGAGTGAGTTGTTGAAGTAAAAAAAATGTCCGTGGTTAACATGGTTAAAGAGTTGCTCAATCGCAGTGAATTACGTGTTCCATTAGAGACCATTTTGAATCCAGACCATGACTTTTCATTCTAGAGCCGATCCTCTAGATCCGGTCTCTGAATAAAAGAACACATTTATTAACTAAAATCTTCCAAGACGCTCTTGAAGTAAAATGTGCATGTTTCTTAGACGATTTGATTCTGTACGGCAGAAAGCTTTTATAACGTGGAAAAGAGATTCTTTGTTAATTCTCTGTTTATTTTCTAATATTCATTCAACAGTTCCATATTAAAGGTTAGACAGTTACAATGACAGAGATCACTGTTTTCTCATTTTTTATAAAAAGGTGAATCACGTGCAGTATTTTAAAAATAAATAACAAATCGACCAGTTATTGCAATGAATCATGCTATCATTTTTTATGTTTGGTGCCTAGCCTCATGTCCAAAACACTATGAGATTGCAGTCCATCACACACATATATAGGGAACATTTCTGTGTACCAAAACTGCAGTATGTAAATGCACACATAACCATGTTTATCTGCCATTTATTCTTATGAAACCAAGGAATGAGAAATTGATTCCAATGATATGACACTTGTACTGAACATAAGTATCAAAAGTTTATTTATATATATATATATATATATATATATATATATATATATATATATATATATATATATATATATTCATTCATTCATTCATCTTCTACCACTATATCCGATCTTCCCTCGGGTCACGGGGAGTCTGTGCCTATCTCAGGCGTCTATGGGCATTAAGGCAGGATACACCCTGGATGGAATGCCAATCCATCGCAGGACACACACACACACACACACACACACACACACAATTCATACACTAGGGACAATTTTCCAAGGTGCTATAAGCTCTATATTATATATATATATATATATATATATATATATATATATATATATATATATATATATATATATATATATATATATATATATAGATATATATATAGCTCTATAGAAGCTCTTGTCGCCAAGTCAAACTCCTTGTGTGTGTGTAAACACACTTGGTCAAAAAGCTATTTCTGATCCTGATTCTGATCACTGTAGCGACACTATGTGGCCGATTAGGGTATGAATATGGATTGTTGTAGACAAGCGAAGTAATATCCTTTAAAGTCTCTTATAATTTGGTATGCATTAACAGCTTTAGTTCAGGAAAACAGTCTCTACAATGCAACGTTTCAGTGTTTCGTGCTTTAACATCTAAATCTTACAAATGTAAGTTGAGCACAGACCAAAGTGCACAAGCACACCAATAAATAAATCTCCCATAAGTCAAACCCATATAAGACAAACCCTGAGTGTGCTTTGTTCTCTGAGCAGTTTACAGATCAAACTCTAAGGCTACTATTAATTGAGTTAATCCTATGTCTATACCGGGGCACGGTGGCTTAGTGGTTAGCACATTCGCCTCACACCGCCAGGGTCCGATTCCTGTCTCGGCCATGTGTGTGTGGAGTTTGCATGTTCTCCCCGTGCCTCAGGGTTTTTTTTCTCCGGGTTCTCCGGTCCCCCCCGGTCCAAAAACATGCACGATAGGTTGATTGGCACCTTGGAAAATTGTCCCTAGTGTATGAATGTGTGTGTGTGCCCTGCGATGGGTTGGCATTCCATCCAGGGTGTATCCTGCCTTAATGCCCATAGACGCCTGAGATAGGCACAGGCTCCCCGTGACCCGAGGGAAGATCGGATAAAGTGGTAGAAGATGAATGAATGAATGAATGAATGATGTCTATACCATATCATCACACATAAAACACCACAGAGATATACATTGTTTCTGGGCATTCAAGATGAAGATGATATATCCCAGCTGTATAACACCTCTGCCCTATATCCATCTCCATTTTCTAGGACGGGCTTTTTCACAACCTCTCATCAATGGCAATTTGCTTTCCTAATCCATTGCGAACGAAGTAGCTTGGGGGTTGATATAATTATGTTAATTGCATTGGGCCTGGCGAGACTCTCTAAGGACTCCTGTGGCTTCACAGTTCTTTTCTCATACGTTTAAGGATTGCTCACTCAGTGCCTATAAACTCCAAAGTATGTCTCATTAGTCCATTAGTCTAACATAAAACTGTAACATAAAACAGCATATTTTGATGTTCTATTATGAATCGTGAAGTAGATACTTCCTAGTCTCTTTATCTTGGTCCAACTGGGACCTTCATGTTGTTGTTTTTTTTTTTTGCTATTTGTTTATTCTTCTTGCTAGTCCTATAAATTTTGTCAAAATTACAGGGTAATCTGTAGAAAACTATTCCAGTCCCTGTTATGCATCGTCAGGACCTAACCTGAGGCATGGCAAATGTTGTTCCAGCATGATTAACTGGTCATTTTATGGGTATTAATAGACAGTGGATTTGTTCTTGTTCTCAAAAAAGAGAATAGACTATAACATACAATATATATATATATATTTTTTTTTTCAGACTGATGGTACTCTTACCCTGTGACCCAATGAACCAGAATGTATTATATTTATACTTGGATGGATACTTAAGAATCAGATACTTGTTAAAATGTTAATTTCGAATCCCTCTTATTGATTACTGGATGACTTTTTTTCCACCTGCCAATCTGCCGAGACCTTATGTGGTAATTTACATATCAATTTACAAGATGAACTGCGGGAATCGCTCAAAAGTGCGTCTACATTTTGTAGAAACCCAAAACGTGGTTACATGGATTATTACTGTAATAAACTAATATGTTGCAAGGAAGATGTCACGACCGACATGACTGCGGTTGGTTCATCACCTGGAATTACATTTACATTTACGGCATTTGGCAGACGCCCCCTTATCCAGAGCGACTTACAACTGAGCAATTGAGGGTTAAGGGCCTTGCTCAAGGGGACACTAGTGGTAGCTTGGTGGTGGTGGGGTTTGAACCTGCGATCTTCTGGTCCAGAGTCCAACACCTTAACCACTGGGCTACACCACCTCCTAGGAATCAAAACTCGGATCCGATTAGTGGAATCAGAATTGAAAATGAAAATGATACCCAACCCTAACTGTGACACTTATTTGTGTTTGTTTTAAACCGCCTTTTACCATCGACAATCAATTCATTTTTATCCAGCTTCAACATGTACAAATTTAATACATCTTACTAAATTACAATAAAAATCTTTTTAAAGAAAACAGTCTTTTTTACAAATTATCATTTGAATTAAAGCATTTGTTTCTCAAAGTCAATAATAATATTAAATATTCTACAAAAGTTTTTTGAAAAAACTTTTTTTAATTAAAATGTATACAAATCATAGCACACAATAAACATCATAATAAATTAGTCATTTCAAACTGCGTTAAAAAGGGATGTGAACGTACAACCCAGCATCTTGCGTTCACTAGATAATTATTAAAAAAAAGTTCATTTTTAATTGCTATTTTTTCCCATATTTCAACTGATGCACAGCTGTGAAGTTATTAAAATGTTTTAGTAGCCATCCCCTGTACTGATATATATATATATATTTATTTATTTATTTAGCGGGGCATGGTGGCGTAGTGGTTAGCACGTTCGCCTCACACCGCCAGGGTCCGGGTTCGATTCCTGTCTCGGCCATGCGTGTGTGGAGTTTGCATGTTCTCCCCCCGTGCCTCAGGGGGTTTTTTCCATTTTCTCCGGGTTCTCCGGTTTCCTCCCCGGTCCAAAAAACATGCACGGTAGGTTGATTGGCACCTTGGAAAATTGTCCCTAGTGTATGAATGTGTGTGTGTGTGTGTGTCCTGTGAAGGGTTGGCATTCCATCCAGGGTGTATCCTGCCTTAATGCCCATAGACTCCTGAGATAGGCACAGGCTCCCCGTGACCCGAGGAAAGATCGGATAAAGCGGTAGAAGATGAATGAATGAATGAATATTTATTTACAATTTAAAAATATCTCCTAGATTATGAACAGCTAAAGTGAGTTCCCCTGAGAGGTGGAAATGTTCTCGCAAGAACTTTCCAATATATTCACAGTACGTTATATCACAGTACACCCAGATTTGCTTCAAGTCTCTTTGATAATTGGCGTTGCATGTTGGAAGCCTGGAGTGCTTCACGGCTTGGCCGAGTTTAGACCAAACCTCATCGATGCTCAGTGGAGCACAGTTCAGTTCCGAAATGATGCACTTCGCTCTCTGGTGCAGGTCGAGTCCGTATTTCTCTACAGCTTTGTGGAAGCGTCTGGAGAGGTCTTGTGTCCTTTGAGGCGTCTTCGTTTTTGGTGGGAAGACGCACCATGCGCGTTTACATCTCTTCGCTACATTCTCAGAATGTGTCTTGGCGTCTTCGTCAGCAGTCGCTTGGACTGATATCAATTTTTTCTTCCTGGTGTTCCCACGTTTTTCTTCATCATCAGGACGACGAGTCGAGGAAAAAACATCTGCTTGGTGAAGGGGATTCCCAAACCATCCCTGCTGGTTTAATGCGATGACTGGGGGAGACTTTTTCGGTTTAAGTGCACAATTTCTGCCATCGCTAGAAGGAAACCAAGGTGTAAACGGAGGCAAAACACGACGAGGGAAGTCCTCCAGGGCCTTCTCACATATAGACACCAAACCACTGGATTTCTTTCGGTCACTTCTATAGTGTAAACATACGTCCATCCAATCTCCGTGCAGCACTTGTCTTCTCCAGTCCTGAAGCTTCTGAAATCACAGCAAAGAGACAGGCATAAAAATATCTGTTTTCCCACAACATTTTATTCATTCATTCATCTTCTACCGCTTTATCCGATCTTCCCTCGGGTCACGGGGAGTCTGTGTCTATCTCAGGCGTCTATGGGCATTAAGGCAGGATACACCCTGGATGGAATGCCGACTCATCACAGGGCACGCGCACACACACACACACACACACACACACACACACACACACACACACACACACACACACACACACACAAGGTTCCAATCAACCTACCGTGCATGATTTTGGACCGGGAGGAAACCGGAGAACCCGGAGAAAAACCCCCTGAGGCACGGGGAGAACATGCACAAACTCCACACACACACATGGACGAGACGGGAATCGAACCCGGACCCTGTCGGTGTGAGGCGAACGTGTTAACCACTAAACCACCGTCCCCCCTCCACAACATTTTCATTCTATCATCTTCTACCGCTTTATCCGATCTTTTCTCGGGTCACGGGGAGTCTGTCTATCTCAGGCGTCTATGGGCATTAAGGCAGGATACACCCTGGATGGAATGCCAACCCATCGCAGGACACACACACACACACACACACACACACACACACACACACACACACATTCACACACACATTCATACACTAGGGTCAATTTTCCAAGGTGCCAATCAACCTACCGTGCATGTTTTTGGACCGGGGGAGGAAACCGGAGAACCCGGAGAAAAAACCCTGAGACACGGGGAGAACATGCACAAACTCCACACACACATGGCCGAGACTGGAATCGAACCCGGACCCTGGTGGTGTGAGGCGAACGTACTAACCACCGTGACCCCTCTCCTCAACATTTTATTTCAATATAATTGTGTTCTTCAACATCTATCCTCATTGCCCTAGCTTAGCTATCTAGCTTGCTACATACACGACGGAAGTAGTTATGGTTTGCAAATATTGCTGTCTCAACACATTTTCCAACATTATATATAATAATGATCAACTTACCGTAAAAGTCGAGTTATATCATCTCGTGTATCGAATGTGTAAAAGTATAAAAAGCTATCCACAGATTAGCCCTTTGTGCCGGTGTAATACTACCTCCTGAACAGTAGAGGCGCCGGAGGAACAAGCAGAGGAAACGTACACACGCACCGCCGCTTCCTGTTTCTGTATTGATGATGATGGTGTATATGTAGCGTTATGGCGACGTGAGCGTGTCTCCGCGGTATTATATCTGTTTATTATCCACCAGAAACCTCATATAACGTAATAATGGCTTATTTAACAAACAACCCCGCTGATGAAACCAGGTATGTGCATTTACAGGTAGCTTTATTTGGCAATAACACGTTCCTGTTGCTACATATGCTGTGTTTGAGGTTTGTTGATATGAAAAGGGGATTTAAATGTGTCACGTTATTAAAATCTTATGTATATAATATCTGCTTTATATAAAATATTCTATTTTATAATAGTAATTCTGCTTTAGAAATACTAGCGTGAAATTCAGAAAATGTAATGAACGAGTTGGAATGCAGATGTTTGTTTGTTTGTTTGTTTGTTTGTTTGTGTCATTGTTGCGAAAACTAAATAATAATGTGAACCAAATATTTTTTTTTCTTGCAGGTACTTGTGTCTATACCCGGCTTACATTAACAGTAAAAAGACGTTAGCAGAGGGCCGAAGAATTCCTGTTGAGAAGGTGAGAGATCATTAATCATTATTGATGTTTGTTGTTGTTGATGTGCTTTAAAGACTCCAGCATGTGCGATTTCAACGAGTCTTTAATGGGACTCACATGAAGAACAAATAGTTTCAAAGAGTGATTCGTTCATTTTCTATTGTAACCCCAAAATCTCTGTAGGTTCTGAACAGGAAACAGAATAAATAAATAAATAAATAAAGACTTGGTCCTCAGATCCGAATCGGTGGCTGTTCTATATATACACGTTTCATAATATAAATTATTTTACTTTCAAACTATACTAAATTGGTGTATGTAGACTTGTTCTGCGTGATCTGCATTTTTATATATATATATATATATATATATATATATATATTTTATCATTCATTCATTCATTCTATCTTCTACCGCTTTATCCGATCTTTCCTCGGGTCACGGGGAGCCTGTGCCTATCTCAGGCGTCTATGGGCATTAAGGCAGGATACACCCTGATTGGAATGCCAACCCATCGCAGGGCACACACACACTCTCACACATTCATACACTAGGGACAATTTTCCAACCTAAAGTGCATGTTTTTAGACCGGGAGGAACCCGGAGAAAACCCCCTGAGGCACGGGGAGAACATGCAAAACTCCACACACACACGGCCAAGACGGGAATCGAACCCGGACCCCGATGATGGTGTGAGGCGAACGTGCTAACCACTAAGCCACCGTGCCCCTAAAAAATGTGTGTGTGTGTGTGTGTGTGTGTGTGTGTGTGTGTGTGTGTGTGTGTATATGTGTGTGTGTATAGTGTGTGTGTGTATGTATATATATATATATATGTATATATATATATATATATATATATATATATATATATATTTATATATATATTTATATCGTATATATATGTATATATATATTGATATATATAGATATATATATATATATATAGATAGATATAGATAGATAGATAGATATATAGAGAGAGAGAGAGAGATAGAGAGAGCTAGATAGAGAGAGAGAGAGATATTGTTCTGAACAAAGGAATGACCAAAATTCAAAGAACCAAGTCATAAAAATGATTTGATATTCCTGTCACTAGCCACAATGAAGACCACCAGATCAGATCAAGGAAAATAAGTTCTCTTGGCAAACGTTCCTGATAATTTGCCTTCATAAGGTCGATGAAGTCTCGAATTGTAATATTCACTTAATACAAAATTTTATGTAAATCTGTTATTCACACTCTTTGGAACTTTTTCTCTGAGAAGTCTTGGCACTGGCTATCTACAAACAACTCTAATTTCAACTCTATCTACAAACAACTCTAATAGGTGAAAGTGACTGTCCAAACTTTATTCATTTATTTATTATTTATTTATTCTTATTGCAAAAAAACCTGTGCACAAAATAAATTTTGTAGTGAACAAGTCTATCCAGCACGTTGCGTAGCCTTGATCTCCGGAGCAGCCTTTGCCTCAGTCTTCTATACTTCTGTATCAGTCTTTGTCCATCTACATTGTAGTGAACATAGTCATTCCTAATCGTTTTAAATCTTAAGCATCATTTTAAAAAAAATTTTTTTTGTTTTTGGGAAAAGCGAAAGTTTATACTTGTGTGAAAATCTGACATTAATTCAGATGATTCTAAAGGCTCCAAAACTTTTAAGCTCCATTGTATTTATTACAACATTTCCTTTAAATATTAGCTTTGAATTTGATAGATTTAAGCCTATACATTCTTTGTACGTTCTTATTTCTTGTGTCAGGAATTTTGTGTTCTCCTTCTTTTTGTTGTTTTTTATTACATTAATCTAAATTTCTTCCTAGGCTGTGGAAAATCCTTCCTGTGCTGAAATCAAGGATGTTTTAACTGCAGCAGGGATGAATGTCAGAGTTGAGGTACTGTATGCACATTGTTCACGTGCATTTTACAAACTTTTTCTTTTGTTATATTTTTAATTTATTTAGCTGTATTCTCTATAATAAGCGATTATTTCTATAAGCATTCTGAAATCTAATATACAGAATCTTACTTTTTTCTCCCCACATACAGAACAAGCTGTATTCAAGGGAATGGAATAGAGATGTGCAGTTCAGAGGAAGAGTGCGCGTTCAAATCAAACACGAGGATGGACGTTTGTGTCAGGATAAATTTACCTCTAGTAAGTGTCAATATAGCTTCTGTTTACTGTAATACTGTAGTATTGCTTATGTCCCTTCTGTATTTTGGTGTTTTATCCAGTACAATTCAGGAAGCACTGATTAGTTGAATGAGGTCTGCTTAGTACAGAGAGAGAGCGCAAGAAATGTGCAGGGCACGGTATATTCCAGACCACAGGTTATTGTGAAACGTTACTAGTATATATCTAAAATAAGATTGACTAGGCATTAATATCCTGTAATTATATTATATAAGCGTCAACTTACCAGGTAAATTGGGCTGTGAACCAAAAGGTTCAAATCCTGTAACCCCCAAGCTGCCATTAGTTGGGCCATTGAGCAAGGCACCTTGAACTAATGCTGAGTTTTGCCTTTCTTATTAGCAGACCCAAGCCCGGATAAATGTGTGAGAGTTAGGAAGGGCATCTGGTGTAAAAAGTAAACAACAAATGAACAGCCTGTTTGAGTTTAAATTCATTCATTCATTTTCTACCGCTTTTATCCGATCTTCCCTCGGGTCACGGGGAGCCTGTGCCTATATCTCAGGCGTCTATGGGCAATTAAGGCATACACCCTGGATAACACCCTGGATGGAATGCCACACACACACATCCCATCGCATACAATAGCAGGCACACACACACAACATTTTTCCAAGGTGCACACACACATGGTTTTTTCCAAGGATGCCAATCAACCTACCCTGCATGTTTTTGGACCGGGGGAGGAAACCGGAGAAAAACCCCCTGAGGGGCCGGGGAGAACATGCAAACTCCAAAAACACATGGCGGGAATCAAACCCGACGGGAATGCGGTGTGGGCAAACTAACCACTACGCCACCGTGCCCCAAATTTAAATTCAGTTTTAAATTCAGTTTTCAATAAATGATCTGCTGCCTATTTTTTGTGTCCTGTTTCTTCTTTTGACATTGTCAAGCAATACTTACAACCTGGTTACAATCTACCACTGCAAAGTCTGAATACTTGTAATATTTCCCCGGTCTGAATATTTTGTTCCGGAATTACATGATTATAATGATTTGCGATTAATCATTTGCTAATTTCTTCCAGTTTCCTGTTTGTATATTTACTTTCACACTAATCACAGACTAACAGTGACCTCCTTCTAGCCCTACCTTGCTGTATATGATCGTTTCAGCTTTAGATACAATTCAGTGAGTTAGATGTGGTTATTTTAATTTTATTTCACAGGATTCCATTTTAAGCTTTGTGTACGTGATGTAGATTACGACGTTACTGCTTGGCTATGTGATTGGTTGGTTTATATTTGTTATTAAATGTATTATAATGGGGGCACTGTGGCTTAGTGGTTAGCACGTTCGCCTCACACCACCAGGGTCAGGGTTCGATTCCCGTCTCGGCCATGTGTGTGTGGAGTTTATGCATGTTCTCCCCGTGCCTCAGGGGGTTTTTCTCCGGGTTCTCCGGTTTCCTCCCCGGTCCAAAAACATGCACGGTAGGTTGATGGGCACCTTGGAAAATTGTCCCTAGTGTGTGAATGTGTGTGTGTGTGTGTGTGTGTGTGTTTGCACTGCGATGGGTTGGCATTCCATCCAGGGTGTATCCTGCTTTAATGCCCATAGACGCCTGAGATAGACACAGGCTCCCCGTGACCTGAGGAAAAATCGGATGTAGCGGTAGAAGATGAATGAATGTATTATAATGATTGGTTGGTTAATAATTGATTTTAATTGTTTTAATGTACTGTGTTCCAAACGCATCAGAGTTTGGCTTGAACTTAATACGACGATGAGATTCTTTATAACTATAGTTAGAACCAAAGCATGTCAGGGAGAACAGCATGTCACCTGGTCTGATGATTATCAGTTTCTGCAGTAGGCTCGACGTGGACCCAGCCTGCCTTGTGCCAAAGGTTTGGGCGATCGGCGGCAGTGTAACGATGTGTAGAATGTTTTCGCGGCACACACCGCACCCCTTAACACAAGCTGAGCATTGTTTGAATGCCACAGACTATTGGAATATTGTCGCTGGCCATGTGCGTTCCATCAGGACCACCGTTTACCTATTTTAATTCCAGCATGATAGTATGAAAGCAAAAGTCATTCCAAATTATTTCCATGAATATGATCATTTAAATAAAAAATGCCTTGGTCAATCTAATAGAACACTTGGAGATGTGGGAGAATGGGAGATTAGCACAATGAATGTACAGCTGACACATCAAAGTCATGAAGTAACCTTGTCTACATGACCAAAATGTCAAAGGAATGTATCCAACATCTTGTGGAATCCGTGTTCTGAGAAAGAAGCAAAGTGTCGTCCTACCATTAGTGCAGTGCTATTTGTAGTCCTGATTGAAGATCTATTACTATAACCAATAAGTGAAATGATCTTACTGGTGATCCCACGTTAAATGTGTTTGTTTGTAAGAGTGCACCAACATCACAAGGTGAATCCGGGATCATTTATTTAAATTGTATGCATTAAAGGATGAGTACAGAGTTGCTTTATTTGTAGTTTAATCTTCGAGTTCGGTTTGCTTCCTGTCTGTGCTTTATGGTAAATGTGATTGTTTTTGTTTTGTTTCAGAAAAAGATATTATGTTTTATGTAGCCGAGATGATCCCGAAGTTAAAGACGAGGACGCAGAAAAGCGGAGGAAGTGAAGCAGGAGCACAACAAGGGGAAGGAGGAAAGAAAGGAAAGAAGAAGAAGAAGTAGTTGTATGCTCTCTTCACATGAATATAATGGGCTTTACAGTCGTATATGATTCTCTTGCATGTCGTGTCAGTCCAGGACCTAATCCGTCTGTCTGTCACCTCCTTATGAACATACATTTTTGTCTGGAGAAAACTTGACAAAAAGTGGCAGCAGAATTTAATTTTAAACCCTCTGTTCTAATATTTGGATCGTTTTAGTTATATTACAGTATTAATCATGTTTCAAATGAAAGCCAATTGGAGTTTTGTTTGCATCAGAGAGTGCAGTGTCATTTTTCTTACCGCATTGAATATCTTTTTGAGCAACAAATAAAAATGAAATACACCAGCACTTCCTTTGATTACGTATATCTCTTATTTCCCTTTATCTGTTTTTTCTTCTAAAGCAAAGTGTGTGTGTATATGTATATATGTATGTATGTGTGTGTATGTATGTATGTATGTATGTATATGTGTATTTATATGTGTGTGTGTGTGTGTGTATGTGTGTGTGTGTGTGTATATATGTATATATATATATATATATATATATATATATATATATGTGTATATATATATATATATATATATATATATATATATATATACACACACACACACACACACACACACACACACACACAACACACACACAGTACACATATATATATATACATATACATACACGTGTGTGTGTATATTATATTGTGTTGTATATATATGTGTATGTATATATATGTGTGTGTGTATGTATGTATGAATTAGAACGTTGCCACTTTTGTGTGGACACATTATATTCACAGAAACGCTTGGCCCGTAATGTTATGTATTGTCTTTGTAGTGTTTTGACCGTTTAATTTGCATTTCGTTAGTGGACCATTTTGTGAAGTTTTTACTTAATAAGTTGACAGGAGGAGAAAAACCACATTATATGGATTCCATAATAACATTTATGGCATTAATCAGTTACCTTTATCGAGAGCACCATGCAATAATTTCAGTTGTACCACTGAACAGTACACAATATCTCCATTTTCCCCTGTTCAGTCCATCTGTGTCTGACGAGATCATTCTCATCACAATGACTCAAATACCAGTGGGTAAGTGGGTGTTAATTTGAGAAACATAGTTGTATTATATTTGCATGTGTATAAGTAAATGGCAGATGTACCTAAAGCATATACATTTCCTTTGATATAACTTGAAATAGTTGAAACTTGTTAATAAGGTCTAAAAAGAACTATTTTAATCCTATTCATTAATAGTAAAACTGTGGGTGCTGTCAGTTTATTCAGAATGTAATTTCAAATAAAGGTATGCGCCACAAATGTTCTTTCAAGTTGTGTGTGTGTGTGTGTGTGTGTGTGTGTGTATATACACGGTGTGTGTGTGGATATACACGTGTGTGTGTGTGGAGAGAGAGAGCAAATACTTGTGTAGTACTGTAGTTTATTCATAGCAATTGAAGCTAATAACAAATATAAATGTCTAACATTTACATATTAAATAAATAATATAAGTAACATTTTATGAATGAATAAATGTATTTTAATTTGCAGTGAGTTTATCCAGAGTACTGGGTATTGGGAAGCTCATCTTAAGTCATTCCTGATCAGGCTGCTTGACCTTTGCTGACATGACATGCCTGTCGTTGATGTTCTTGATATGTTTTGTTTGGTGCTCAAGTCTTATTAACCATTCGTCACGGAGCCTATCAACACAAAGTAAAATAAACATGTACGTCATGGCGTCGCATATATCTGGGATGTGTGATGTCAATCAGTGTCAAGGAATGTTAGACAGTTGCTGCTCAACTATACTATAAATAGCCGACTGAAATCATTCTAAAGAAAGATATACACTTTATTCAACTGTATTAATGCCAATAATTTGCCACAATCCAATTTTACCTGTCTTGGAATAGTTAGTAGAAGAAATAATAATAATAATAATAATAATAATGCAAAGATTAATCATATTTAATATCATATCATACTATAATGAAGTACTTTTATATTACATTAGCTGCCTGCTAATTTTGAAAAGTTTTATATATGTGAAATATATATATATATATATATATATATATATATATATATATATAAGTGAAATTATATTAGTTATTTTGCAAATAAATTTTAATCTGAAAATACAAAAAAAAAAAACCCCGTATATTGTGTAATATCAAAATAATATAGAATATATATATAAAAAATATGTATAATAAAATAAATATATATAAAAAGAAAAAAACGTTGTTCTTACTTTGACAGAGCACTGCTCTTCATCCGTGACTCTTCATTCTCGGTGACCTGGACGTGATTTGAAATTCTTTTCTCCCAGAAAGATTTGATAAATAATTTGTCATGGATTAGTGCTGCACTCATGTTCGCTTTGGGGCTCTTGCGCTCCTGAGGCACCAAAGCAAAGCAAAACGAAATAAAAGAGTCAAATCCAAAACTATATGACCTAAATAATAATCATGCAGAGTAATCACGCATGCAGAGTTCACTCTGGCTTTTGCTACATGTAGTAATCTCGCATTCCAGCGGCGCCAGATGTGTAAAACAGTGTTTCGCTGGTTTAAGATCAGCACAGTAACATATAATTAGATTAACCTTCTGAAGCCTCGCTCTCTCGCCCGCGCTCATTCTCCTGTGAAACCACAAATATTTCGAATAGTGTCTCGAGAATCCAAAGATTACCTTTTAAGCTCTTTTCCCAGTGACGTGTATTTATTGACCGCGCAAGGAATCAACTGTGCAGAGAAAGGAAAATGATAGAGATATGTTTGGAAGCCTCGGTGGAATCACGCTACAAATTCCCAGTGGGCAGCGTGTCACATCCATTGACACTTAGTTTAGTGGAAGCCCATAACGTTATTACGGTACTCAACAGGTGCCACAAAGTTATGTACACTGTACAGTATCAGGGTGATAGCATTGCGTGTTCTGCTAAGTGTCACAGGAGATTTTCAGCATCAGCTTTTATTGTACATGCACATCATGTCAAAAGAAGCTGGCAGGACAAATGAGAATAGACGAGCAGCGGAGCAACACTGCTGCCATTGGATCTTATTACTAAGGCTGAACAACTGATGTCTATATCAGGTTGATATCTCCAGCCAAAGATTCATATCTCGACACTTCCTGGACTTATTGCGTTACTCGGCGGGGACAAATGTATCACATTCTGGGTGCTGCATGTGTCATGTAAAAATAGTGATTTAAGCCCTTTAAACACAATCGATAGACTGGGTCTGTAGAGAAATTAACATGAACGTGAACACAATTTCCGAATTCGCCAAAGTGCCAGGACAGCGGTGGCCAACCAGTATGAGGCTAAGAGACACTTTTTTTTCTGTGTTACTGCAAAGAGCCACATCATACACATGGGTACACATGAACATCATCCCATTCCCATTGACGCATGTTATGTGAAAGCTCCTAAAGAGCCGCAGGAGGCTCGGGAGCCACGGGTTGGCCAGGCCAGTGCTAGGCACAGAAACAGATACAACACCTGAGATGTGTTTTTCGTGTTACCCACTGGACACTTGCCTGGTTTTGCTCTCGACAGGTCAAATTATCGCCTATGCCAGCTCTGTGGAATCGGCCGGCAGTATTCTAGAAAATATGAAGCGACACACAAACCTGTTAGCATGCGTTTGACATTTCGTTTCTTTAGACTCTGATATGTCATAAGTCCAGGGCATTACGCAGAGGTCAACAAAGATTAGCAAGTTCTATTTTTATGATTCTTAAGCAATGCTAAATGCTCATAAAATTCATTAGGACACGGAGGTGAAGACGTGACATAACGAGTCTGAAAATGTGTTTTGTCTGTATTGAAAATAATTCATCAATTTTAGAAATCGGGCACGGTGGTTTAGTGGTTAGCACGTTCGCCTCACACTTCCAGGATCCGGGTTCGATTCCCGTCTCGTCCATGTGTGTGTGTGGAGTTTGTGCGTGTTCTCCCCGTGCCTCAGGGGGTTTTTCTCCGGGTTCTCCGGTTTCCTCCCCCGGTCCACAAACATGCACGGTAGGTTGATTGGCACCTTGGAAAATTGTCCCTAGTGTATGAATGTGTGTGTGTGTGTCTTGCAATGGGTTGGCATTCCATCCAGGGTGTATCCTGCCTTAATGCCCATAGACGCCTGAGATAGGCACAGGATCTCCGTGACCCGAGGGAAGATCGGATAAAGCGGTAGAAGATGAATGAATGAATGAATGAATGAATAAGAAGAAGTTAATTGAGAAAGGGGAGTACCATTAAAAGTCGGGTCACGGCACTGTACACAGTGATTATGGGATATATGGAGCAGTCTCCCTATAAATAAAAGCATTTCTATTGTTTGCAGTGTTTAGAACGCTTGTGTTACTGGAGCGAATATATTCATTCATTCATTCATTTTCATCCATCACAGGACACACACACACACACACATTCACACACACATTCATACACTAGGGACAATTTTCCAAGGTGCCAATCAACCTACCGTGCATGTTTTTGGACCGGGGAGGAAAGAAACCGGAGGAAACCGGAGAACCCGGAGAAAAACCCCCTGAGGCACGGGGACAAGAACATGCAAACATCAAACTCCACACACACATGACCGAGACGGGAATCGAACCCGGATCCTGGCGGTGTGAGGCGAACGTGCTAGCCACCGTGCCCCTGGAGCGAATATATGATTTATTTATTTGTTGTAAAAGCTGAAATGGTCGAGCACACAGCAGGACACCAATCAGCAATATTTTACAGAGTGTATTTCTACTCAAGCGCATTTCTACATTTCTCATCCACCACTGCAATTCACATCTTTAATATCATCAAGATTTTCTTTTAAAAACACACCAACAGTGCAATTCCTGTATGTACTTAAGCTACATATCCACCTGATTAAAGAAGCATCATATTTATTTATATAGCGCTTTTGACAATACAGATTTTGTCAAAGCAGCTGTACAATAATAATAATAATAATAATAATAATAATAATAATAATAATAATAATATAATAATAAATGATACACACAAATGAGGGGGGGCACGGTGGTTTAGTGGTTAGCACGTTCGCCTCACACCGCCAGGGTCCGGGTTTGATTCCCGTCTCGGCCATGTGTGTGTGGAGTTTGTGCATGTTCTCCCCGTGCCTCAGGGGGTTTTTTTCTCCGGGTTCTCCGGTTTCCTCCCCTCCCCGGTCCAAAAACATGCACGGTAGGTTGATTGGCACCTTGGAAAAATTGTCCCTAGTGTATGAATGTGTGTTAGAATGTGAGTGTGTGTGCCCTGCGATGGGTTGGCATTCCATCCAGGGTGTATCCTGCCTTAATGCCCATAGACGCCTGAGATAGGCACAGGCTCCCCATGACCCAAGAAGATCGGATATAGCGGTAGAAGATGAATGAATGAATGATACACACAAAAAAAATTCTAAACAATTATGTGTCCTCAACTGAGCAATCCATAAGTGAAAGGCAACAGCGGCAAGGAACCAAAACTCCATCGGTGACACAAAAAAAACCCTTGGGAGAAAGCAGGCTCAGTCGGGGGGGGGGCAGTTCTCCTCTGACCAACAGACTAGTAAACTGTATCCATGAAGGTGGTCTTTTAGGGCTGACCATCATCTGGATAAAGACTGGATCAGGGATCTGCAGTGATCATGTGATCATGATACAGACTGGATCTGAGTGGTGATGATGATGACCTCGGAATAAACAGAAGACAGACTAATATAAGCGAAGGAACAAAGGAACAATATTCATTCATTCATTCATCTTTTACCGCTTTATCCGATCTTCCCTCGGGTCACGGGGAGTCTGTGCCTATCTCAGGCGTCTATGGGCATTAAGGCAGGATACACCCTGGATGGAATGCCAACCCATACACACACACACACACACATTCATACACTAGGGACAATTTTCCAAGGTGCCAATCAACCTACCGTGCATGTTTTTGGACCGGAGGAAACCGGAGAACCGGAGAACCCGGAGAAAAACCCCCTGAGGCACGGGGAGAACATGCACAAACTCCACACACACATGGCCGAGACGGGAATTGAACCCGGACCCTGGCGGTGTGAGGCGAACGTGCTAACCACTAAACCACCGTGCCCCAAAGGAACAATATATATTTTCTTTTTCAATGTTTTTACATTCTTAATACAACCGAATGTCTAGTTCACAAATTCACACCTGATTGCACTATTGTAAACATTGTATAACAGATTTTTTATTTTAAGAATAATTTTTTGACCGTCTCTCTCGTTGTGATCTTTTAAGTTAAACTGACCGTAATATTCTTCTGTGGTAAACATTAAACAGGGAGTGCTGTCGAACCGAAAACCAATGCAGATGATTTGGGACGAGATGGAGCGCAGAGTGAAGGCAAAAACGGTCTACAAGTGCTTCAATTGTGTTGGAAAACCATTTCAGGTTACGACCTCATGAAGCTCATCGAGAGAACGGCAAGAGTGTTCAAAGCTCAAAAACTCAAAGCAAGGGATGAGGGGGGGGATCAAAAATAGGAAAAACATTTTAAGTTAGTAAACAACCAAGGAGACAACCCATGAAGAAACAGACAACAGTTCAAGTCCAACAAGTCCAAAGTTTATTCGTCAACAATCAAGCTTTTATATATGTGAGCTATGTGCGCATTTCTCTGCACGTACACACTCTAATACAGAAGAACAGATTGTCCTAAAATGGTCTCAAATAGGGAGGTGATGTAGTCCAGTGGTTAAGGTGTTGGACTCTGGACCGGAAGATCACGGGTTCAAACCCCACCACCATCAAGCTGCCATTAGTGGGCCCTTGAGCAAGGCCCTTAACCCTCAATTGCTCTGTTGTAAGTCGTTTCTGGATAAGGGCGTCTGCCAAATGCCGTAAATGTAAATGTACATGAAAATGTCTCAAACAGAACACAAGTGATAAACATATAAACAAGTATAAGATATGAATACTTGAAAAGAGAAGATTATAACTTTACTTCATAAAAGAGCTTAAATGAGATTTCTTCAACAAAGTTGTTTCACTATTTCACTGTTTACTATATAATTCAATGTCTTCATTCATAGATTTCATACCTTGTAAAAATGCCATGTATATAGTCACGAAATTAAAGAAAAGCCTTAAATGAGAAGGGGTGTACAAAGTTTTGACTGGTAGTGTATATATATATATATATATATATTATATATATATATATATATATATATATATATATATATATACTGTACAGTATGTGAAATGTGAAACACAAACACAAACATAAAAACAAGCATGTGCATAAACAACTAAACATAACCTGAGTGTGAGTGATAACGACTATGAGCGACAACCGAGAAAGAAGAATAAGAACCTCGGAGTGTGGTGTGTGTGCGGTGTGTGTGCGGTGTGAGCGGTGTGTGTGCGGTGTGTGCGGTTGCTGTGCAGTGTGTGTGCATGAGTGGTGTGTGTGCGGTGTGTGCAGTGTGTGTGAGCGGTGTGTGTGGTGTGTGCGGTGTGATGTGGTGTGTGTGTGCGGTGTGTGCGGTGTGTGTGCGGTGTGAGCGGTGTGTGTGTGCGTGTGTGTGTGTGTGCGGTGTGTGTGTAGCGGTGTGTGTGTGTGCGGTGTGTGCCAGCGGTGTGTGTGTGTGTGTGCAGTGATAGTGGTGTGTGTGTGCGGTGTGTGCAGTGTGAGCGGTGTGTGTGTGTGTGTGTGCGGTGTGTGCGGTGTGAGCGGTATGTGTGCGGTGTGTGTGCAGTGTGTGTGCGGTGTGAGCGTTGTGTGTGTGCAGTGTTGCATAGTGGTGGTGTGCGTAGGTGTGCGTGTGAGTGTGTGTGTTGTGTGTGTGTGCGGTGTGCGTAGCGGTGTGTGTGTGTGTGTGTGTGCAGGTGTGTGCGGTGTGTGCGGTGTGTGTGCGGTGTGTGTGCGGTGTGAGCGGTGTGTGTGCAGTGATAGTGGTGTGTGTGCGGTGTGTGCAGTGTGAGCGGTGTGTGTGTGTGTGTGTGTGTGCGGTGTTAGCGGTATGTGTGCGGTGTGTGTGCCATGTGAGTTTATACACAAGTGTTAATTATCTTGAATGTGAAACAGGTGTGGAAAGTCATGTGACATTAGATGTGATGGTGCAGTGGCTTGTAGAAAACGCAGTCCCTGTCTGCAATGCTGGCAAGAGCAGACCGAGCAGGTCAGTCTAGACGTCTGTAGCCCCATCCACACATTTCAGCTTTGCCCTGGGGAGAGAATGTATATTCTTAGAAGTCAGTTGTATGAGATCATCTCTCGTCCCAAAGTATGTGTCCAGTACGACCCGACAGCCAAGTGTTACCTTAATAAAGCACACAAAGCACCTCAACTTATGTACTTATCAACTTTTGTCGTTTTATATTTCTTCTTCCTTTATTCTTTAGATTTGTTCTTCCTTCCTATATTTTTCTGGTTATTCAAATAAGAAGCAAAAGTATTAATAATTGGTCATGTGGACACTTTACGGCTATTTATTTTGTGTTTTTTTTTAGACTGCTTTAGGCAACTCTATTGGTCTTATAAAGATAAACACATGTAGTTCATTCCCCGTTAAACTCTTTAAGGTCAGTGTTAAATAACTGTTTGACATCAACAAGGTAAGCTAATCTTCATTTTATATTATCTTTATTTCTTTAGTTTAAATTTAAAGTTAAAGTTAAAGTTGGAGGGGAGGGGGTGTAGCTCAGTGGTCTAAGGCGCTGGGCTGCTGATCGGAAGATCCGGGTTCGAGCCCCGGTATGGCCAAGCTGCCACTCTTGGGTCCTTGAGCAAGACCCTTAACCCTCTGTGCTCCAGGGGGCGCCGTATCATGGCTGATACCCTGCGCTCTGACCCCAACTACCAACATCAAGCTGGGATATGCGAAGAAAAGAATTTCACTGTGCTGTAATGTATATGTGACCAATAAAGGCTATTCTATTCTATTATTCTATTTTAAATGGAAAAGCAACCAAAACCAGAAAATAATTCTTAAACGAGCCACGTACCATATTTAACAATTAAAACAAGCACAAAACAAAAAAATATGACATAGGAATTATATATATATATATATATAT
>JACRUU010000020.1:3435766-3453266 GCA_030449085.1 Kryptopterus vitreolus
GTGTGAATTGTGTGTGTGTGTCCCTGCGATGGGTTTGGCATTCCATCCAGGGTGTATCCTGCCTTAATGCCCATAGACGCCTGAGATAGACACAGACTCCCCGTGACCCGAGGGAAGATCGGATAAAGCGGTAGAAGATGAATGAATAAATGAATGAATGGTGTGGTGAAATAATACAGTGTGATAATCCGGCAGGAGTCATTGTCTCCGAACTCATTAAATAAGGAGCCCGGGCGCGAAAACCAGCAAGATGGCCGCCGAACCGGAGGTGCGCACCGCGAAAACGGAAGTGCGTGCCGCGAAACGGTACGCCCCGATTGAGCCTGGCCACCTGGAAGGCCGCGTGCCAGTGGCGAAGCAAGCAGGGCTTGAGCCGAACCGCCACTGGATAGAAGACCTTGGATGCTAGGGACGGCCAGACGAACCGGAGGGTGAGCCTCCTGGTGAGCCTCCTGGTGAAAGTCCGAGGTGTTGCGACACCCTTAAGTTAGGCAGCGCCCCGGGCTGGGGTCTGGTGCTCGGCGGCGCCCCGGGCTGGGGTCTGGTGCTCGGCGGCGCCCCGGGTTGGGGTCTGGTGCTTAACGGGTCTTGGTATCGGGAGGATGCGCTGAATACGATCCCAGACGGCGTTGAGCTTTTCGGCACCAACCAGGCCTGCGGTGGTACCGCTCCCCCAACAGGGGTCTGGGGCAGAAGAGACAGCCGTCTCCTGATGTCCTCCATCATTAAGTCAGTCTCCATCAACATCTGGGTGTTTTCCATGAAATGCTTATCAGCCCATGGCTCAGGCGCACCTGCTGGGTCCATGTTTGGCCGGATTATTCTGTCAGCAAGAGGGCAAGGTGATTATAAGGACCCAAATGTAGGATTCGAGGCCAGGTTCAAAATAAAGAGTCTTTAATAATGAGAAAATACCAAAAACCAGGGGAACAAAAGCAGAGCAAAAGGGAAACCAAATAGTCCAAAATCCAAAAACAAACCAAACATCAAAAGGCAGAACAGGGAGTCCAGGGACAGGAAACAGGCAGCAAGGCTGGACAGGCAGGGTGGCAAGATCATTTCAGGTGCTGGTGTGGTGAAATAATCCAGTGTGATAATCCGGAACGAGTCATTATCTCCGAGCTGCTTAAATAAGGAGCCCGGCGGGAAAACCGGCAAGATGGCCGTGAAACCGGAAGTGCGCTCCGCGAAAGTTTGTGCAGCCCGCTCGGGAGATCCTGACAATATATAGTTTTACTTTTTGACTTCCCCTGTCTTTTAGTATGTCAGAGGGTGGTAATGATACTAAATCTCATAATCAAATAAACTCTAATTTCAGACCAGAAAGATGGACATAACCGTGCTGTTAAAGTGCGTTTTTCAGTAACAGTATGAGAGTATGGAGTATGACGTCATGTGGGCAAAATCTTGACGCCTTCCTACCCAACTCTTTGTAATAATCACTTCATTGTTTTATTGAAATGACTCACTTGGGGAATCGGTATGTGTGAGGCTGCTAACATGTGACATCTCCCTGAGTGTGACATTGGGAAATAATATCTGTCGAGGTAAAAATAGAATCTTACTCAGACATACTAAATATAGATGACCCATAGATGTGGATTGTGTTTGACTCGGGTAAACAAGCAGCTAAACCTAGAAAGGAGCAGAAAGAATACATATTGCAGGTACGTTTATGTATTGTATTCCGGTTTGAGATTGCGCCTTGAAATTTTGACACTTATTTTCGTGTGTCTCTTTATATGATTTTGACAGGTACAGGTTATGTAACACCTACGTAACATGTAATGTATACTGTAACGCGCGAATTAATCCATTGTGTTTTATTCGAGATTTAATGCATAGTATTGCATTATTGGATATTAACTTCTCGCTTTGGCTTTGTGTTTTTGCTTCATATGTTCAGATCGACAGTGCTTAGATGTATTATTACCACTGAAAATATGGAAAAAAAAATGTATACATTAAAAAGACGTTTGTTGTATTGTGTCTTTTTGTTTTGGATTGTTTTAAGAAGCTCAGGAATAGTAGGCATGAGGGTGGATAGGATGGGACTTGACATTCCCGTGTATGACCTCTCAGTGATACGAAGTCTTTGGGAGGGCCGGGTGAGAAAATACAAGCAGCGTCAGAAGAAAGAACAGGAACGGGTCGACAAAAGTGCTCTAGTCAAGTAAGGCGAATTGGACGAAGCTATTTTATTGGGCTTTATTGGGCTTTATGGGGTTCGGGGGTTATCTTGTTTCACATTTTACCTGTAACAATGTTGGGCATTTCTAATCGGTCACTTGTATATCCCTTAACCCCTATGTTAACACACAAATGTATACATTCGCTGTCTCAACAGCCATTCCTGGAAAAATACAACGTGCAACCGTAACATAAGTGGCCCTAGCTTCTAAATAAAGTGTGAAATGCTCTTCAACCTGGGCTTAAAAGCACATTTTAGAGTAATGTAAACAGAGACTGAAAGCATCATCAGTAAATATTCATTTTATTCTTCATTATAAAGAAAAAAAAAGTTTTTATTTATTTACAGATAAATAATAACCATCTTTTTCTTAGGATAAATCAACAATGGCAGTATCGCATAATGTGCCGAAAAATGAAGACCAAAGAAGTCACGGCTCTCCAGTGCTACCTGGAAAGATCAGCCTTTGCAGAAATGGGAATTTTACCCACAGTTCAGACAAGTATGTTTACTAATAAATGTAAAGTCTATTAAGTGTAACTTGCGTGAGCAACAGGATTTACAGGATTAAGCACTAATCAGGGCATGATGTTTCACCACTGAAATACTCCGATATTCATATTTTGGGTCTGGCTGAGGTTTGAACTTTGAACACTGATTGATTGCTGTGAGAGCAATGGATAGAAAAAGATGTCTGGTTTCATATTACAGCATAAAATATCATAATCTGGACAAGACAACAAATTCGATAACATTATTGTCAGGTTAGGGCACGGTGGTTTAGTGGTCAGCACGTTCGCCTCACAACACCAGGGTCTGGGTTCGATTCCCGTCTCGGCCATGTGTGTGTGGAGTTTGTGCATGTTCTCCCCGTGCCTCAGGAGGTTTTTCTCCGGGTTCTCCGGTTTCCTCCAAAAACATGCACGGTAGGTTGATTGTCACCTTGGAAAATTGTCCCTAGTGTGTGAATGTGTGTGTGTGTGTGTCCTGCGATGAGTTGGCATTCCATCCAGGGTGTATCCTGCCTTAATGCCCATAGACGCCTGAGATAGACACAGACTCCCCGTGACCCGAGGGAAGATCGGATTAAGCGCTAGAAGATGAATGAATGAATGTATTGTCAGGTTCAGACTAGTGATTTACACATGGCTGGTAGGCATTTTCAGCCTCCATCTCCTAAACGCCACATTACCTCCTGTTCCTCTTGTGATGTAAATCATTTCTTGGATTGTCAAGCTTTGTCGTCTAGCTCGTCCAGTCCGTTTTAGCACCAAGTTCGCAATTAATTCAAGTTTTATTTGTTACATACCTAGTTGTACAGAGATGTTTAAATAATAATGAATAAATAATTCATTAGTTTAAATAATGTGGATCCTTATTAATAGAGTCTACATTCACGTTTGCAAGTCACTCTTCCAAATGCCATACATTTATTCATTCATTCATCTTCTACTGCTTTATCCGATCTTCCCTCGGGTCACGGGGAGTCTGTGCCTATCTCAGGCGTCTATGGGCATTAAGGCAGGATACACCCTGGATGGAATGCCAACCCATCACAGGGCACACACACACACACACACACACACACACACACACAATACACATTTTTCCAAGGTGCCAATCAACCTACCGTGCATGTTTTTGGACCGGGGGGGGAGGAAACCGGAGAACCCGGAGAAAAACCCCCTGAGGCACGGGGAGAACATGCACAAACTCCACACACACACATGGCCGAGACGGGAATCGAACCCGGACCTTGGCGGTGTGAGACGAACGTGCTAACCACTAAACCACCGTGCCCCTAATGCCATACATATAAATGACAAATATGAATAAGCAAATTTTAGATCATTGAGCGTTTTTTCTTCTCCTTCTTCTTGTTCTTCTTCTTCTCCTTCATTCAGGCACTGACAGTGACGAAAAGGCGTTAATTTTTGAGCTGAGTGGAGATAAATGGAGGGTAAATATTGGGATGATTTATTTATTTATTTTTTACAGTTTTAAATAAATGAGCTGTAAAATCACCACAAAATACTAAAAAAAGAGAGAAGCTGATGTTTTTTGCATTCCAGAAACTACCAGAAGATCTTCAGTATATGACTTACCTGCGAGAATGGCACATTCATCAAACACAGATTCAAAGGTTGCCTGAATACATCGAACAGTTTTTGGACTTGTGTGTCTTAGACTTAGCTAAAAACGGACTCACGCAGCTTCCGGCTGAGATAGGTGAGTTCCTAATGGTAATACTAATGAAGTAATCTCAGGTGATTATTTCTTTCATTTTGAATTGATTGAATTCCGGAGAAGGGGCACGGTGGTTTAGTGGTTAGCACGTTCGCCTCACACCGCCAGGATCCGGGTTCGATTCCCGTCTCGGACATGTGTGAGTTTGCATGTTCTCCCCCGTGCCTCAGGGGTTTTTCTCCGGGTTCTCCGGTTTCCTCCCCCGGTCCAAAAACATGCACGGTAGGTTGATTGGCACCTTGGAAAATTGTCCCTAGTGTATGAATGTGTGTGTGTGTGTGTGTGTGTGTCCTGCGATGGGTTGGCATTCCATCCAGGGTGTATCCTGCCTTAATGCCCATAGACGCCTGAGATAGGCACAGACTCCCCGTGACCCGAGAAGATCGGATATAGCGGTAGAAGATGAATGAATGAATGAATTCCGGAGATTCGCCGGGAAAAGCGGAGAAGGAAGTGAGAGGAAAAAAGGGTTTGTTTTGCTCCGGAAGATAAAAATGGGTGGATAAAGGAGAATAAAAGAGAGATAACGAGGGATCAAAATAGCAATATAAAAAAAAAGGGATAAAATCCAGTCGTGCAGATAAACGAGTAAATAAAAGCCAAAGAGAAAGAAAGCAAGAGACGGAGAAGGCAAAGAGAAGCAGTGTGTGAAAGGCAGAAGGAAGAGAGAGAATCCTTCCTTCTTTCCTTACCTTTATTGCCATCCCGTCTTCCTTCTTTTCTTTCTTTCCTTAATTTTATTCCCTTTGTGTCTTCTTTCCTTACTTCATTCTTTCCATCCTAACTAATCCTTCTATTGTTTTCTTTCCTTCCTTTTATTGCCTTCATGTCTTCTTGTCTTTCTTTCTTTGCTTCTATCTGTTCTTTTTCTTCCTCCCTTCTGTTGTCTTTATTACTTCTATTGCCTTCTTCTCAATCTTTCTTTCTTTCTTTCCTTCCTTCCGTCTATTACCTTCCTTCTTCCTTACTTTTATTGTTTTCCTCTCTTCCTTTTTCTTTCTTTCTTTCTTTCCTTACTTTTATGGCCTGAATTCATTTGAATGGCCTTTTATGGCTTGATGAATTCATGGCTTTAATTCGTAATTCTTGATTATGGCTTTATGGCTTGATGAATTCATTTGAATTTCCACCCAGACATTCTGGAAAGCATTTTTGTTTGGTCACTCCTGAACCGGGGGAATAAACTGATTGTCGCCGACAGGGAAACTGGCAAACCTAAAAGAACTGAATGTGAATTACAATCTGCTATCCAGCATTCCATGTGAGCTTGGAGAGTGTGAAAATCTAGTAAAGCTCGAAATGACAGCAAATTCCGACCTGAGTGAATTGCCTTTTGAGGTAATGAAAACTCTTGCATTTGCATATTTTTGATATTCGTTGGTTAATACATTTAATATAACTGTGTTTTTATTTTAGCTGAGCAACTTAAAAAAACTCCAACATCTAGACCTAGCCGAAAATAGATTTGCCACTATACCGGTCTGTGTACTCCGAATGTCAAGCCTTCGGTGGTTGGACATCAGTAGGAACAGTCTGCGTGATTTGCCGGAGGATCTTGACAGGTTTGTGTAGTGCATCTTATCCATATTGTATACCATCTTTGCTTACTTTGTTGTTTTATTTGTTAATGCCGACGACAAAAAATGCTATTTTAGGCTGGAGGAGTTACAGACGTTGTTCCTGCATAAAAACAAATTAAAATATTTACCAATGTCAACGATAAATATTGTCACCCTCAAAATGGTTGTCGTCAGTGGAGATGAATTGACCTGCGTCCCGTCCGGTCTCACCGAAAATCCGGACATCAAGTGAGTATGAATTTACCCGGCAAACCTTTGCTCTTACTTCAGCTGACACGAGCTAATTAAATATATACAAATATTCTTTTTTTAATTCAATTATTTTAGATTCATAAAATTATACGATAATCCAATAAACGTGGATGTTAGCACGGACGACAAGAAGAACACTCTTGAGCAGACTGAGCAGGACAAGGAGTTCATGCAGACGTATATTGAGACTCTCAAGGACAGAGGTATGTGATAGCTGGAGACACTATGTAAACGAATTAAACATGGCATTTTTTTAAACAATACTGTTGTTGTTGTCGTTTAGAAACTTCGTCCTATTAACAATAATTCATTCATTCATTCATTCATTCATCTTCTACCGCTTTATCCGATCTTCCCTCGGGTCACGGGGAGTCTGTGCCAATCTCAGGCGTCTATGGGCATTAAGGCAGGATACACCCTGGATGGAATGCCAACCCATCGCAGGACACACACACACACACTCACATTCATACACTAGGGACAATTTTCCAAGGTGCCAATCAATCTACCGTGCATGTTTTTGGACCGGGGGAGGAAACCGGAGAACCCGGAGAAAACCCCCCTGAGGCACGGGGAGAACATGCACAAACTCCACACACACGTGGCCGAGACGGGAATCGAACCCGGACCCTGGCGGTGTGAGGCGAACGTGCTAACCACTAAGCCATCGTGCCCCATTCTATTAACAATAATAATATAAATAATTTAAGCTGTGTCCGGGTTCGATTCCCGTCTCGGCCATGTGTGTGTGGAGTTTGTGCATGTTCTCCCCGTGCCTCAGGGGTTTTTTCTCCGGGTTCTCCGGTTTCCCCCGGTCCAAAAACATGCACGGTAGGTTGATTGGCACCTTGGAAAAATTGTCCCTAGTGTGTGTGTGTGTGTGTGTGTGAATGTGAGCGTGTGTGCCCTGTAATGAGTTAATGCCCATTGACCATTGATTGCTTTAATGCCCATAGACGCCTGAGATAGGCACAGACTCCCTGTGACCCGAGGGAAGATCGGATAAAGCGATTAAAGCGGGTAGAATTATTAGAGCGTTTATTAGATAGAAGAAGATGAATGAATGAATGAATTTAAGCTGTTTTTTTAAAATAATCACTTATACATGGAAAAGAACGGATTGCATGGTAAGATAGCTTTTTGTGATCTCCTTTGCCAATGCAGCAGCAGTCTATATAAAGTACTGCACCGAAAATAAACCTGTTATTCAAATTCTGGTATTGTGATAATTACCACGGCATGTCTTGTTATTAACGACAGCGCGAATATATCTGGCAGATTTCCTGCATTCATTAACAATGACTTTTTCTTCATAGATACAGCACCAGTGTACACCACCAAAGTGTCCCTGTCCTGCCTTCTATAGTCAGTGATGATCGACTGGGATGATTCCAGAGCCAACTGTGACATCACCAACAACAAACAAACCAGAATCAACGAAGACATTCAAATACTCCTGTAGGATCCGGGGCTCTAGACCTTCAATAAAATAAATAAATAAATAAATATTATTTACTTCCCAGAAGCATGTCAACGTAAACTTCCAGTTGTCCATCGAGCTGCTTCACAAACTGACGTGTGTGCACGTGTGGCACAAGGTCGCATTATGTAGCTTTAATAAGTCCAAACTCTTATCGCTGGACAATGGTTTATTGAGTTCTTTCTTACTAGACAATGTGATTAATTTGACCTGTATTGAGAACACTGTATTGATTGTATGATACGTTTTTTTTCTCCTTTATATAATTAAAAGGTGAAAGGGCTCCATGCTATTATCTGCTGTTTAGCACAGACAAGAGTTAAGAATTACTGCATATCTAAAAATCCGACATCATGTGTATAAACAGGTACACAATTCAATGCCTTAGCCCATAACAGAGCTGTTATTTAATTACTCACCCAGCTGTTGAACAGAGAACCATTAACTATATATATATATATATATATATATATATATATATATATATATATATATATATATATATATATATATGAGGGGCACGGTGGCTTAGTGGTTAGCATGTTCCCCTCACACCGCCAGGTCCGTCTGTGTTCGATTCCCGTCTCGGCCATGTGTGTGTGTGGAGTTTGTTGCATGTTCTCCCCGTGCCTCAGGGGGTTTTTCTCCTCCCCGGTCCAAAAACATGCACGGTAGGTTGATTGGCACCTTGTAAAATTGTCATTGTCCCTAGTGTGTGAATGAGTGTGTGTGTGTGTGTGTGTGTGTCCTGTGACGGGGTTGGCATTCCATCCAGGGTGTATACCTGCCTTAATGCCCATAGACGTCTGAGATAGGCACAGACTCCCCGTGACCCGAGGGAAGATCGGATAAAGCGCTAGAAGATGAATGAATGAATTATATATATATATATATATATATATATATATATATATATATTTGTGTGTGTGTTTTTTAGAATCCAGTTTACAGAAAACACTGTGGCTAATTTTATTGTTTGCCTTTGCACGTAAAATATGCGAAATACTCCAAACATGTACACGGAAACAGGCATGTATTAAATATAGGTCAACGATGATTTAATGTAACAAACTAAGTGAAATGCAGGGAAATAAAATGACAGTAGGTTTGTCATGTACAGTAGCACGTACATGACACGGCATCGTAGAATTCAAATGAGATTGTATTTTTATTGGTAAACTCTGGATTGATCCGACGGTGTTGTTTTCGAAACTGGAGACATTTTCAGTGGAATTACACGATTACAAATAACAAAACACATGATCAGGAATGTCTGGGTTGAATAAGTAAAAGCATAAATGGGTAGTTGCTGAGCGGGAGTGAAATAATATCAGGATCTTATTGTTTAAATATAGCACGTCAATTGTTTTGCTTTATTTATTTATTTTTTTATAAAAGTTTAGATAGAGTTGAGCTAGGCCCAACGTTACAGCCTGAGGTAGCAGTTAATTAATTGTGGTGTGACCACAAGCAGAGGGTACGCAAGTATAGTTAAATAGTCTCACATGGGGAAATAAATACCCCTTTTGCATATACATGTAACAGTTCAAAAATGTACAAACTGACAAAAGGAAAGAAAAAAATATATACTTTGGCCAGTTTGTGACAATTGTACACCATATACTATACCATTTTTTAATGTACATTTTCTTCACCTATACTGCAATACAACATATGTTTATATAATCTGAAGATATGACAAAACCTTGTGCATTCATTTGCTAAGTCACACTATAAAGCTGTACGGTGGTCAGATAGTGGCTGCTAAATTATACCACACTATGGACAGGAACATTCCCTCTAGCTCCATAGCGAACTTCAGTTTCTATTAGGAATTTAGTTACTGCACTTTCCGTACAAAGATTGTCGTTCTGGATTTCTTTTATAGAATACTATTACAGTGCTAGACATTTAAAAATTCATACATTCAGCAGAGACTGGAGGAGGAGGAGGGGGGGAGGGGGAGGGGGGGGGGGGGCTTGAGAAAAAACTTGCGTGGTGAAGGCACATTTTCAACTAAGAGCATAAAATGATATTAATACATCTCAGCTGGCATAAGCAAAGCTTACTTTATGTTAAACTGTAATTATAAAGTTCAAAATGCTCTTTCTGAGACAGAGCCGGAACAAATACCTTATATATAGACGTGTGTGTGTGTGTGTGTGTGTGTGTGTGTGTGTGTGTGTGTGTGTGTGTGTGTGTGTGTGTGTGTAAAAAAAAACCAAAATGAATATGATTTACTAAACTAGTCATTCCATTTGTTTGCACCTCTGTATTCTTGCATGTTCCAAAAAAATAAAAATACAAAATAAAAAAAAGGCTTCTGGTAGTTTCTGTTGGCTACATGATGCTGTCCTGCAAAAGAGGTTCAATGTCCTCGTCGCTGACAGGAGCAGAACTGTTACAGTGTGTGTCGCCGACATGGGAAACCCGCGTGCTGCAGGTTTTCACCGCCACAGTACGGCGTTCCGGGATGAAGCAGGCGACCATTAATGCCAGGAGAACGGTACAGGCTCCAAACAGGAAGGGAGGACCAGGAATGACTGCTCTCTAAAAGGAAAGAAATAAAAGGTTCATGTTCAAGCGAAGTCACCAAATTGTCCTTCCACGGGAATTTCGTATGAACTTTAACCCACAGACATTTCTTTGGCAGTTTAACTTGCAAAGCCGGTTTTGGCTGGTAATCAACTCTGGATATTTCAGACAGTGCACAAAGAACAGTTTTACATTTGGGAGACGAGTATATACCGGATACGCATTATTCTGTCGCAATGATTACATTTGCTGACAGAATCTTAAATCCACATCATGAGACAAACCATCAGCCATACCTTATATATTAATAGGTTACACGCCTAATGTGGTTCACCTTTGTGTTATATTTAGGGGGAAAATTGGGAAATTGGCATTGAAGAGCCACTGGGGGGGAAAAAAAAAACACCTAAATAAATAGATTACATTTCATATAAGAATTGACCCTGTTAACATGCGCTACATTCAAACCAAAGTGGATTTTAACGATAGTTAGGTTGGCATTGCACTTAAAGATAACCAACCAACCAACCATTTACATAACGTGTTAAAAAAAAACAGAACTAAAAAAAAAAGTAGTGTGCTTTATTATTCATTCATTCATCTTCTACCGCTTTATCCGATCTTCCCTCGGGTCACGGGGAGTCTGTGTCTATCTCAGGCGTCTATGGGCATTAAGGCAGGATACACCCTGGATGGAATGCCAACCCATCGCAGGGCACACACACACACACCCACACACATATACACACTAGGGACAATTTTCCAAGGTGCCAATCAACCTACCGTGCATGTTTTTGGACCGGGAGGAAACCGGAGAACCCGGAGAAAAACCCCCTGAGGCACGGGGAGAAATTCCACACACACATGGCCGAGACGGGAATCGAACCCAAACCCTGGCGGTGTGAGGCGAACGTGCTAACCACTACGCCACCGTGCCTCGTTCTTTATTATAAAGAAATAAAAATAATTGTAATTTTGCGCTCGGGCCTTTTCTGAAGACATTTTTAACAAATAAAGATGGCCATTTTAAGAACGACTTTCTGAATTTATGTCAAGTACTGTATAATGTCATGGATTCTTGTTGAAGTCCTGCAATCAAATATCAATGTGACCTGGTTTTGGCTGGTAATCCTAAACAATATTCATTCTGATATTTCAAAAACATTAACAAAACAGTGCAATCCAATGGTACAGTGCAATCCAATGGTGGAGCTCTCTGTTAAAACACTGAGCTGATGTTGGAGAGAAAAAAAACCCCTGTGATTCTGTGTACGTGCTCTGATTAGTGCCAAAAATCTTGCTTTGTATCAGTCAGACGTGCTCAGAGCCCTGCTCAGAGCAAACAGGCTCAAGGCCCTAGGCGCTCAGGCTATTTTGCTAAATTTCTACTAATCCATGTGGCTGTTTCTTGAAACACTGTGCTCAACACCCTTGCATGGCCGTAGAAGAGGCGTTTTACCTGATGGTACGCGATATCAAAGACATGTGTCTCCCAGTTACTGAGACAGATTTTGATAATGACAGTGTTGTATCGAGTGTTGACTCTTGTATTAGTATAGGTAGCTATGAGTGCAGGGGGATTGCATATGTGGCGTCAGGCCAGTAAAGATTCCACTGGGGATATTTTCTGAGTCGTTCCATGTTCACAAAGGCCCGGAATCATTTCCTTTCCTTCACCCCTGGCCAGGTCACTCTGACCAGGTACAAATAAACGTCCAAAAACCATGTGTGTATATGGTTTTGGATCACTAAATGGGTGCGAACCTAGAGGCATCCTATAAATCATTATATAAAGGATTGAAAACTGGGACCTAAAAATGTAATTCAGTGCATACTGGATTTGACAGAAAAGCTCTATATCTGGAATAACTCAACAGAAGAAATTGCATCAGGCCAACAAGAATGACATTAAACAGATAGTGGTGAAGTACAGCAGATTACATGCCTGAAACACCTTAAGAACTCCTCATACTCTTGTTAATGGACGCTCCAGAGGGGTTAATATAAAAAAAAAAAAATTGGTGGCTTAAGCCTCTCTTTTTTTCGGCCATTAGGATATACAGGACTGTTCCGGCAACTAATGGGTAGAAACCTTCACTTGCATGCTGAATTTTATTATTTATCGCAGTTATTTTTAGGGGTACATTCAGCATCTGAGGTCGGTACGCCATCTGCTGGGACAAGCCTTGTGCACACCAGGACCATATCTCGGACCATATGAAAGAGGGGGGAAGGGGGTGGATTTGCGGCTTAGTGGTTAAGGCATTGGACTCTGGACCAGAGGTTCAAATCCCACCACCAAACTGCCATTAGTGGGCCCTTGAGCAAAGCCCTTAACCCTCAACTGCTCAGTTGTAAGCCGCTCTAGATAAGGGTGCTTGTCAAATGCTGTAAACAGAAATGTAAATGAAATGGGAGGAGGCATGAGCATGCTCGATAGAATTATACATAATTTGATAGGGGAAATTATTAAATAGACTAAAAAAAAAAAAAAAAAGCTTTTAAAATTCTCCCAAGCTTGACTCCTCATTCTTCCAACCCAGGGTCAGGGGATTATGAATGATGGCTTTGTGATATATAATATACGTTACATTACACTTTTGTTCCACTACATATGCACATTGTGCGAACACACACACACACAACAAACATTTTGAATGTCAGAATATATTTAACGATGAATAAATCTTAATGAAAGAATAAAATCCGTACCTTATCACTGACAGATGAAGCCGAGTCGTGGTTCATTGGCCCAACGGCATTCAGTTCGACTTTGAAGAGGAAAAAGATAAATCCAAAAAGAGCTGGACCAAGCCCATTGCACAGTCCCCTAATTCCAGTTATCATTCCCTGAACTGCACCTACAGTAAAGAGATCATAGATTTACAAAACCTTGAAAACATTACAGCTCAAGTCCAACGTATACTTGTGTATTTTTTCTTTTAAGGTTCAACAATATTCATTTCATATAAAATGAAAGCGTTATACAATTAATATGCAGGACACATTTCGGAAGCATGATTACTGATGTTCTCCTACCCTGTTGACCGTGATCTGTGATATGAGACACCAGGGCACTTATTGTTGGAAAGGTTATGCTGGACATTGCAGCCACGGCTCCGGCTGACCACATCATCCTACAATCATTTATTACAGAGATACGGCAAGTGTGGTTAGAAAAAAACAGAAAAGAACCGCTACTCGTTCGACAAAGAATACACTTTCATGATCACAACATACCATGTGTCTGACCCGAAGCCATACCAGGCTAGCTGGAACAGCTGGAATCCGAGTCCCAGTAACACAGTATTCTTATTGCCGATTTTCTTCATCAGCACACTTAGGAGCAAAGTCTAAAAGGAAGGCAAGGGGTGAACTGTTACAGTACATCAGAAGCACAAAGCAATTACATAACCACTAAAGACTAAAATGATTAGGACAAAGCCGGAGAACACCAACTCATCCTGTAGACTCTTTTTTTTCACTATTATGCACGATGTTATCCCATTTCATTTAATGCTACTGATCAGTGAGCTTGAATGCATGGCATGAGTGTCAGATAAGTACAGACAGACGGCAGAGAAGACAGTTTGGTAAAAACAATGATAAAGAAATGTATTTTAGAGTTTTGCGGTAGGATTGTGCCTAAAGCTACGCCTTATGCACCAAAAAGTAAAAACCCCATGGAATAAAATAATGCTAATATTCCTAGTTTTTTTCCCCAAACAGCAGATCAAGTAGATTTGGATTAGTAAAATTGGGCATTTACGAATGTGCTTTAGCTACAAAGGCCGCGTTCATGTGTGATTATACCTGTGCTATAATAGACAGAATCCCGACCATTGCAATAAATGCGGCGATTGCTGTTGACGAGAAGTTAATGACCTGAAAGAGAAAACACAGTTTCGAAATATTAGCACGAATAAATAACTCCAATCGGGAAATTAAAAAAAAGGGTACAATTCAAAACCAAACTATGCATCACGTTTACAACATACTGTAAATGTATTTCTCCGTTTGTTATTTACACGCGGGGGGAAAAAAAAATGCCACTTACTTGTCTAAGGTATAAGAAAAAGCTGGAATACTGTCCTGCCTCCGGAAGATATGACAGCAGAACCGTGACACATATGAGAAGCACCGTGGTGTCCTTTCCCACTTTTCTTAACGACTGTGAAGGCAAAAGAACAATGCATTCTACATTACCAGATGTAACATTACAGCATATGAAATGACTGGAACTGTAACGTGACGTCTTTTGCTTTGTAAAGACAATTAGGTTTGAGATGATAAATAATCAAACAACAGATTTGGATCCAAATGTGTTAACTTGGCACCTTCTCTTTAAACCAATCCATTTTCCAAATGATCAAAAATACAAGAACAGGAATTTCTTGCCGGCCAGACAATCCTCGCTAAACGTATTGTTTAACATTTAGAAGATAATAAAAGAGACAATCCAAAACGGCCTTGGGCAGTACATCGTTTGGGATGTGTCACCAACAAAAGAAACCCCTGGAGAACTACAACCAGGCAGCAAACAATCCTGTAAAACAACATAAGTTGTTGACAGAATCAGTGTGAGAGGTTGTAAAGTACACGAGTAAACCGCCTGAAACAAACCACAACGTCGTGACGCAGCGGCATAATTCTGGAAATAAAAAAAAAACACCTTTAATGGTGCCAAATTGGTGCGCTTGTTGTACACAAGGGATATAACATAAATCCAGTTTAACCATTCCCATATTATTTGTAACCTAATTTTTATTTGGTCTGCCACCAAAGCTCCACAATTAGATCTAAATATCAAGAAATAAATCATTTTTATAAGATATATCAAATTATAACTCACAGAAAATGGGTCAGCTTGCTCCCAAGAAATCGGAAACCCCCATGATGATAGTCGCTTTTTGTCTGGCAGAGACTCTGGTACAACGAGGAGTATAAAAAGAATATCAGCTACAGCAACGATGGTGGCCACCAGTACCACCAGACTGTCTCCGTACGTGTCAGAAAGATAGGCTCCTATCGCAGGACTTGTAACTAAACTGGCAGCAAAGGTCGCTGATACCTGAGAGGAAAAGATGCAGAAATTGTCAATAAATAATGTATACAATGGTGGCGTATTACTTTTTAATCGTAACCGGATCAAAGGCAGAGAGCAAAGAAATGTTATCAGAAAATGATAATATAAGCTGATATTCATTCATTCATTCATCTTCTAAATCTACCTTCTACCGCTTTATCCGATCTATGGGCATTAAGGCAGGATACACCCTGGATGGAATGCCAACCCATCGCAGGAGACACACACACACACATTCACACACTAGGGACAATTTTCCAAGGTGCCAATCAACATAACGTGCATGTTTTTGGACCGGGGAGGAAACCGGAGAACCTGGAGAAAAACCCCCTGAGGCACGGGAAGAACGTGCAAACTCCACACACACATGGCCGAGACGGGAATCGAACCCGGACCTTGGCGGTGTGAGGCGAACGTGCTAACCACTAAGCCACCGTGCCCCTTTGTGCTGATATTATAAAATGTTATTATTATTATATTCATTAAATAGCTTAAGACATAACCACTGGATAGTTATAACTCATGCTTTAGTGAGAATCTAGGTTACGGATCAGCTAACATTTATTATTCCTTGAAAAAAAATATTTGGAGTAAACTGAATTGTCACGAGGGGGGCACGGTGGCTTAGTGGTTAGCACGTTGGCCTCACATCGCCAGGGTCCGGGTTCGACTCCCATCTCGGCCATGTGTGTGTGGAGTTTGTGCATGTTCTCCTCGTGCCTCAGGGGGTTTTCTCCGGGTTCTCCGGTTTCCCCCCCGGTCCAATAACATGCACGGTAGGTTGATTGGCACCTTGGAAAATTGTCCCTAGTGTATGAATGTGTGTGTGTGTGTGTGTGTGTCCTGAGATGGGTTGGCATTCCATCCAGGGTGTATCCTGCCTTAATGCCCATAGACGCCTGAGATAGACACAGACTCCTCGTGACCCGAGGGAAGATCGGATAAAGCGATAGAAGATGAATGAATGAATTGTCGCGGCCACCGGATAAGAGAACTCCATATTCCGGGAAGGAATTAGTATCAATAATATTTACACAGATTAAACTGATGCTATCACTACAAATCCTTTTTCCATTACATTATTACAGACACTATTCTTTAAGTCATAGTACACCAACAATGACCCAGGTCGGAATAAAGTGAAAAACCCACTGTGTCAAATAATTTCCCACGTGTTCCGTTCTGTTCGGCTTCGCTCTGTTCACATACCAAAAGTGATGCTAAGCATTCTCTTACCAATCCATACGCTGTGCTCCTTTCGTTTTCGTCTGTAATATCTGCCACATACGCAAATATAACAGAGAAGGTGACAGAAAAGATTCCAGATGCAGAAATAAGGGCAAAATACCACCTAGATGAAAATACAGAAACATGTAGTGAACATTTTTGGATATGGTTTAAAGGTCATTGTATGTGTACAAAACGGAGACATCGCTGCGTACTAATCTGAATAGGTTGAACTTAAACCTGTGTACAGTGTGATATTCTAAAACACTACCTCTCTGACAGATTACAGCGGTCATGTCTCTGATCTCGAACAGAGCTGCGGTAATCCGTATAAGAAGAATACGCTCACATGAGAGGCCATGTGATAGCACACAAAGAACTCAGTGTTGGCTGAGCCGTAACTCCTACCATGGGCTTATCCTCATCAGTGGGATGGGGGCACAGGTGAAAAACACTGTCAACAGCAAGAAGGACTTCCTGCCCCATACATCCGACAAGGCACCAATCAGTGGGGCACTCATAAAAGATAGCAATCCCTATCACAGGTCACAAATATATTAGTATTCATTTGAATTATTTTACATAATATCTACTGAATCGGGTCAATTCATTATCAGGAGTAACAATAGTTAATTAACATAATGTTTGGGATAAATAATAATAAAAAAAAAATAATAATAATAATAATAATAAGACACATGGGGGTTCCTCATGTAGCAATGAATGTTACAATCAAACATTATACATATATATATATATTTAAAGAGAAATAAATATAATCACCTTCACCCCTTGAATAAGTCCATTCATGAGAAAAGTGTGCTGTGGAAATGTTTCATGTAGAACCTAAAAAAAAAATTAGAAAAAGAGAGTTTATTCATTCATTCATTCATTCATTCATT
>JACRUU010000020.1:3460766-3465766 GCA_030449085.1 Kryptopterus vitreolus
ATATCCCACACTAGCTACTGGCAGAGCAGACCATTGGTCATTTGGTCCCCATAACCCTAATAACAAACCTGTACACTAATACAGGGGTCGCCAAACTTTTTGAACCTGAGAGCTACTTCATGGATACTGAGTCATACAAAGGGCTACCAGCATTTGCCTTTAGTTCATTCATTCATTCATTCATTCATTCGTTCATCTTCTACCGCTATATCCGATCTTCCCTCCGGTCACGGGGAGTCTGTGCCTATCTCAGGCGTCTTTTTTGGGGAGAACATGCACAAACTCCACACACACATGGCCGAGACGGGAATCGAACCCGGACCCTGGCGGTGTGAGGCGAACGTGCTAACCACTTCCCCTTTTGCCTTTAGTTATGTATTATAATTAATGACACTGATGATTTCTCACAATAAGTATTGTGAGTTAACTATAGTGAGTTCACAATGAGTTAACTAACATTTTAGATGCATCTCACTGATGAGTTTTTAGAACAGGACTGAGAGCTACTCATGTGGTCCTTGGGGACGACCTGGTGCCCGCCGGCACCCTGCACTGCGGGCCCTGCACTAATATCACCAATCAGTGATAAGACAAGTGTAAGACAAGCCTCCTCATCCATTGTATATCAACATCCGTCACTCACCTCAAGTGGAACAAGTTAATATTACCATTTAATCCTTGTCCTTTGCCAAGAAACGATGGCAGATCTTTTGGATTTGGTCTCCTAACTCACATTGTTACTACCTGCTAATTAGGATTGGAAAAGAATCCAATCAAGGTTTAATTCAAATGTCAACAAACTGCTTTATCGGACTACAGATATACAAACTGTTCTATTGTATTATAGATATTGTAATAGGTTTGTCTGATTATTAAAGGTTTAAAAATCACCACAGCAGTGAAAAATAATGAGCCAAATATTAACTCGTTCACGAACGGTAATGCTTCCTGAAATGTACACCTCTAGGCTCTTCTTCTCCCATCTCAACCCATAATATGGATATTTGCCCTAATTGGAAAGTGATTGTCATGATGGTTTTTCTTGAATAGATTGAATAGAACACCCATCTGAATGATCACGGGCATGCAAAACCGGTTGAGAACAGTTGAGATTTATTGTGTTTCATCAAAAGAAGGAACCGTGTCGGCACTATGAGAAGTGAGAGTAGATCGCCTGCGTCTCGGAGAGTGCAGATTGGCATCGAAGGTGAATTAACAGGAGCTGTAGTATAACTGGGAGAAGCAGGTGAAAGGTGATGAAGGGCCAGACTCCACAGATATATTACACTGGTTAGTATGAACAGCCAGGAGGGAGAGTTGATGGCGACGAGGGTCTTTAATAGACTCCAATAAGACCTCTTGCTCCTAGGTGGGTTAGTAGATCGACGAGGACGAGCTGGGTGAAACACAAACTATAATATTGATAATGAGAAGTGATTTAGCTAAAAGCATATAACTGAATGATTTGTAAAAAAGCGGTGTTAAGTGATTCAGACCGATAAAGAACAACAGATACAATTATTAAAACATTATTAGCAAAAAAATAATGAGCAGATTGAAAAGTTGCAGACCAGCAAAAGATAATGTAATGAAAATATAATAAGAGTAAGAAGATATGACGAGTCACACCGAGAGAGCAAGTGCCAGGGTTTGCATGAAGAAAAACAGCAAATGATGGGTAAAAACAACAACACATAATGAAAAGTCAATTATCCTGACAGGCGTTTCATAAAATAAAGACAAGCTGGAAAGCACACAAAATATTGAAAGTGAAATAATAGTGTGAATCACAGTGGTGATGTCCGAGCTCAAAGGGCAACTAGCGATCGTGATGTTTTTGGAGAAGTGCAGGAGGGTTTAAAAATATCAGACGCCTGAGAGAGCCTCGAAAATAATTGGATATGAAAAGGACAGAGACGCATTATGGGATGGGGGGTGTTCACGACAACACCAAAAATAAAATAACCGAAATGATGGAAAAGATATGATAATTAGTAGGAAGGGCTAAATAGGGTGTAATATTGGAAGTAATAGAAAATGGGCCGTGACGATGCAAATTAAAAGAGGATGCGCACCGGTGTGCTTCTACATTTACATTTACATTTGCGGTATTTAGCAGACGCCCTTATCCAGGGCGACGTACAGAAAGTGCTTTAAGTCTCGATCTAAGGATAAGATTTATTCAAGAAAGGTTAATACAAGATTTATTCAAGAAAGGTTAATACAAACTCAAGTACACAAGAATAGACAGTTGCTGCTTTTTTTTTTTTTTTATGGATTTCTGGACAGTGAGAAAAGAGAATAAAAGGAATGATAGGATGGGTGTTGTTGGAAGATGTAGGTCTTCAGTCAGCGTTTGAATGTAGACAGTGTCTCCGTTGTTCGGACCTCCAGTGGAAGTTCGTTCCACCACATCGGTGCCAGAACAGAGAAGAGCCTTGAGCTGGTGTTACCTTTTCCCCTGAGAGATGGTGGAACCAGGCGAGCAGTGCTGGACGCTCTCAGGCAGCGAGGTGCAGTACGGGAGGTGATGAGGTTGCGGAGGTAAGATGGTGCAGATCCATTTTTGGCTTTGTAGGCGAGCGTCAGTGTTTTGAATCTGATGCGTGAGAGCAGCTACAGGAAGCCAGTGGAGCGAGCGCAGCAGTGTGGGTGGTGCGAGAGAATTTAGGCAGGTTGAACACGAGTCGCGCAGCTGCATTTTGAATCATTTGCAGTGGACGAATAGTGTTCTGAGGTAGACCTAGCTTCTAAGACAAAAAGGGGAGCAAAATGAACCGGGATTTGCCAGCACAAACTTTTTTTGACTTGAACAGCTGACCAAGACATTAAGATAAGGCACAGAGTTCATTCCTGACTTCAGCCAGAGAGCGGAGTCTCTGAGATCCAACAGTGGTGTTTTTTTTGCTTTTAATATTTTTTTTATTTATTAAATCAGTCAATGAGGAATAAAAGTGGCTTTTCACTCTAATTAAATGGTATTAATATAATCAGGGTTGTCACATCTCTCTCTCTCTCTCTCTCTCTCTCTCTCTCTCTCTCTATATATATATATATATATATATAGATAGATAGATAGATAGAATGAATGAATATACACACTAGACATAACAGTAAAAGGATAAAAAAAAAAACCTCTGAGATGATATAAAGATCATGAGCAGGAATATCAGTCATTTTTCATTTCAGTAGTTTTAAGCTTTAAGTGTATTACTCGGATTATAAACTGATATCATTACGTCAGTGCAGGTCGCTGACGTAGCGTAAGTCTCATGAACCTTCAGGCTACACATCTTAATAAACCACTGTGAGACATTGTCTATTGTAGTGTTGTCAAACATATTGATATTTCGATAAATATCAATACTGAGATATCTGAACAGTGCCGATACTTTTCATTCATTCATTCATCTTCTAGCGCTTTATCCGATCTTCCTCGGGTCACGGGGAGCCTGTGCCTATCTCAGGCGTCTATGGGCATTAAGGCAGGATACACCCTGGATGGAATGCCAACCCATCACAGGACACACACACACACACACACACACACACACATTCATACACTAGGGACAATTTTCCAAGGTGCCAATCAACCTACCGTGCATGTTTTTGGACCGGGGGAAACCGGAGAACCCGGAGAAAAACCCCCTGAGGCACGGGGAGAACATGCAAACTCCACACACACATTCCCGAGACGGGAATCGAACCCGGATCCTGGCGGTGTGAGGCGAACGTGCTAACCACTAAGCCACCGTGCCTCCAGTGCTGATACTAATTTCCCCAAATTATCAATATCCCAATATTAGTCTGGGGGCTTAGTGGTTAGCACGTTCGCCTCACACCGCCAGGGTCCGGGTTCGATTCCCGTCTCGGCCATGTGTGTGTGGAGTTTGTGCATGTTCTCCCCGTGCCTCAGGGGGTTTTTCTCCGGGTTCTCCAGTTTCCTCCCCGGTCCAAAAACATGCACGGTAGGTTGATTGGCACCTTGGAAAATTGTCCCGTGTGTGTGAATGTGTGTGTGAATGTGAGTGTGTGTGTCCTACGATGGGTTGGCATTCCATCCAAGGTGTGTCCTGCCTTAATGCCCATAGACGCCTGAGATAGGCACAGACTCCCCGTGACCCGAGGGAAGATCGGATAAAGCGGTAGAAGATGAATGAATGAATATTAGTCTTTCTTTTTGCCTGTCTCGTCTCCTACGATAGTTGTTGGTGGTGAAGTTTTGAGTTTCTTCGTTGGTGTTTTGACTTCGTGCCGTAGCAACAGTAGCGACTGAAACTGGGTGGATTATGTTGAAGCGGGACCTGATAAAAGTCGAAAAACATTTATTTGTAGTACAATTTACTAAAGCTGGTTACAAATGTTTTGTTTCTTCCGCATGGATTTTAAAAATGGCGGTAGAGAGGAATACGTACGCCAAGCAGACCAATGACAGACCATGCGCTGTGCGTCGACATGACGCGTAGTTACATTACTGGAGAGGTGCGTGTCAGGTCACAGCGTAGCCTCGACGCAGAAGTATAAATCGGCCTTCAGCAATTTGAATCTGATGCGTGCAGTAACCGGAAGCCAGTGGATGTAAGGCGTCAGTGGGGTGGTGTGGGAGAACAAGTTGTGCAGAAGTGTGTTTTGGATCATTTGCGTTACTAAATCATTAACAGAAATGGCCGAGTATTGTTGTTGATATGAGTGTTGTCTCGTTTTTTTTTTTAAATTTAATTCTTAAACTTAATATAATCTGATTGAAATATTAGAGCGGGGCACGGTGGTTTAGTGGTTAGCACGTTCGCCTCACACCGCCAGGGCCCGGGTTCGATTCCCGTCTCGGCCATGTGTGTGTGGAGTTTGTGCGTGTTCTCCCCGTGTCTCAGGGTTTTTTTTTCTCCGGGTTCTCCGGTTTCCTCCCCCGGTCCAAAAACATGCACGGTAGGTTGATTGGCACCGTGGAAAATTGTCCCTAGTGTATGAATGAATGAATGAAATATGAATGAATGAATGAA
>JACRUU010000020.1:3470766-3558266 GCA_030449085.1 Kryptopterus vitreolus
GATATTAGCCTATTCGTTGTATTATCACCTTAAAAGTCTGGAACAGGGATTCCCAAATGTACATGATTTCTTATGGGGAAATTCGTTCCAGCATACGAGCTTTTTGGCGTCTCTGAATGTGTTGCAAATTTAGCGACGCAACTTGAACGTCACAGAAACTGTTATTTGGAGCACTCGGCCAATCTGTTGAAATATTCTGGCAACTCACTGGGCTGGTGTTCACACACTTTTTTTGTGTGTGTGTGTGTGTGTTTAAACAAAAGCTCATATGTCATTCATTCATCTTCTCCCGCTTTATCCGATCTTCCCTCGGGTCACGGGGAGTCTGTGCCTATCTCAGGCGTCTATGGGCATTAATGCAGGATACACCCTGGATGGGATGCCATCCCATCACAGGACACACACTCACATTCACACACTAGGGACAATTTTCCAAGGTGCCAATCAACCTACCGTGCATGTTTTTGGACCGGGAGGAAACCGGAGAAAAACCTCCTGAGGCACGGGGAGAACATGCAAACTCCACACACACACATGGCCGAGACGGGAATCGAACCCGGACCCTGGCGTTGTGAGCCAAACGTGCTAACCACTAAGCCACCGTGCCCCTCCTCATATACGTCATATGTACCGGTAGTATTTGTATGATTGTTTGGTATCCTCCTAAAATTGCCTTTTTTGTAAAATGTATTCTTTAATTTATTCATCTGTGTACAGTTTCATGTCCAAGATGTGGCTTTTTTCCTCCTTATTCCATGGCAAATTATGGTTTAGATTCCAAGTGATGAATTGGCATTTGGCAGTTTGTGGGAACTATATGCAGTCCATAGCGCTGTTGACGCTAAATAAAACAGGCCTTGACAATTAGGCTAGGCGCAGAAACCTTTTGAGTCGTCAAATTAACAAAACAATTTAGAAAAATGTGTAAATTCGTAAAACAATAAATGCTCGGCCAACATCAAAAGTCCCGAAAGACAAGATCGTGTTTTTGCAGACGTTAAAAAATGCAAAGATTGCTTTTTTTTACTTAGTGAAAGCAAACGACAGGAAAACCCAAATACAAGTGACAAAGCAGTAAAATACAAGCAGTAAATGGACAAATGAACATCTAATAAATAGAAGGTCACTTAAATGAACTCTCTTTAAGTGGTGTCTTTGTTAAAGTATTCTAAAAGAAAACCTCTTTAAGAAAGTCCATTCATTCATTCATTCATTCATTCATTCATCTTCTACCGCTTTATCCGATCTTCCCTCGGGTCACGGGGAGTCTGTGCCTATCTCAGGCATCTATGGGCATTAAGGCAGGATACACCCTGGATGGAATGCCAACCCATCGCAGGGCACACACACACACACATTCACACACACACACTAGGGACAATTTTCCAAGGTGCCAATCAACCTACCGTGCATGTTTTTGGACCGGGGGAGGAAACCGGAGAACCCGGAGAAAAACCCCCTGAGGCACGGGGAGAACATGCAAACTCCACACACACATGGCCGAGACGGGAATCGAACCCGGATCCTGGCGAAGTGCTAACCACTATGCCACCGTGCCCCCGAAAGTCCATTCATTCATTCATTCATTCATTCATCTTCTACCGCTTTATCCGTCTTTCTCGGGTCACGGGGAGCCTGCGCCTATCTCAGGCATCTATGGGCATTAAGGCAGGATACACCCTGGATGGAATGCCAAGCCATCGCAGGGCACACACACACACACACACACACACACACACACACATTCATACACTAGGGACAATTTTCCAAGGTGCCAATCAACCTACCGTGCATGTTTTTGGGGACAGGGGGGAGGAAACCGGAGAACCCGGAGAAAAAAAAAAACCCCTGAGGCACGGGGAGAACATGCAAACTCCACACACACATTCCCGAGACGGGAATCGAACCCGGATCCTGGCGGTGTGAGGCGAACGTGCTAACCACTAAGCCACCGTGCCCCCAAGTCCATTCAAATGTTACAAATTTTTACAAATAATGATAAATTTTATTATTATATTATTATTATTATTATTATGCCCGTTTGTCCATTTACATTTGAGCCTGTTAAAATGGAGGGATTAGAAAATCATTTTGTTAAACCATTTGAACCTTTGCTTTATTTTTAAAAAATCATATATTCCATGTAGTTTATTTTAAATGCTTTTATTTTGCAGAAGACTCTACTGAATCAAAAGAGGACGGTGAATCGTTTGACAGTCTGGTTGGAAGGCAAGTGGATTATGACCATGAGAACGGCGCACAGAGGACCGGCACGGTTATTTATCAAGTTCAGGCAAAGCCATCCATCTACTTTATTAAATTTGATGACGACTATCATATCTATGTTTATGACATGGTTTGAGTTGTGACATTTGTCACTTTCCATTTTTCATCAACTTTTCTTGCTTTTTAAGACGGTTTCTAAAAACGGCTTGTACATGAATGCTTTTCAGTTTTCATCCCGATTTCTTTCATTCATTCATTCATTCATTCATTCATCTTCTACCACTTTATCCGATCTTCCCTCGGGTCACGGGGAGCCTGTGCCTATCTCAGGCGTCTATGGGCATTAAGGCAGGATACACCCTGGATGGAATGCCAACCCATTGCAGGACACACACACACACATTCACACACACATTCATACACTAGGGACAATTTTCCAAGCTGCCAATCAACCTACCATGCATGTTTTTGGACCGGGGAGGAAACCGGAGAACCCGGAGAAAAACCCCCTGAGGCACGGGGAGAATATGCAAACTCCACACACACATGGCCGAGACGGGAATCGAACCCAGCCCTGGCGGTGTGAGGTGAACGTGCTAACCACTAAATCTTTCATTTGCTTCTTTTTGTCTTTTTTGCACTTGTACATTCTATTGTGTCCATGCGTACTGAACTGAACTGTTTTCTAATAGAGGAATAAAAATGTATAGTAATGTGTATATATCACTTTTTGTATTGTACATATTGTGAGCAATTCATTATTGGATGATATCAAATGACATGTGATCTTAAACAATCGCAATATTTCAGATTTCCTCTGGACGTAAGATCACCGTCAGCACACATGGTTTTATACATTACACTAATTGGAGAAGTGTGATACATATGCAATAACTCCACAGTAATGGAAAGAGTTTAGGAATGGGATGTTCACAAAGCGGGCACGGTGGTTTAGTGGTTAGCACGTTCGCCTCACACCGCCAGGGTCCGGGTTCGATTCCCGTCTCGGCCATGTGTGTGTGGAGTTTGTGCATGTTCTCCCCGTGCCTTTTTTCTCCGGGTTCTCCGGTTTCCTCCTCCGGTCCAAAAAACATGCACGGTAGGTTGATTGGCACCTTGGAAAAAATTGTCCCTAGTGTATGAATGTGTGTGTGTCCTGTGATGGACTGGCATTCCATCCAGGGTGTATCCTGCCTTAATACCCATAGACGCCTGAGATAGTCACAGACTCCCCGTGACCCGAGGGAAGATCGGATAAAGCAGTAGAAGATGGATGAACTTTATAGTAGGTAGTATTTTTTTTATAAATATGTGCAGTCTGAAATAAGTGCAATCGCCCCTCCAGTAAACGAAGAAATATTATTTGTATCTGTGACAAAACAATTAGTAAATGACAAGACAAAACATATTGTTAACCTGTTAAATCTTCACATATGCACACATGCATTATTTGGAATCACTGTGTTCTATTGTTATTCCCTGTACAGAACAGGTTCTAAGTGTAAAGTGCTCTAAGAGTAAAATAAAGGACTATTTTCTACCGTTCTACCATTTCTATGTTGTCTTGATTACACATGCGAGTCATTGTTTTCTCTAAATACAACACTGGAACGGACACGTTGAGTTCAGCTAAATAGACATCTGGAAAGCATTAAGTGGCGTAATAATAGTTGAAAGCAAACGTTTACATGTATCTAAGATTCTCACTTCATTATGATGGAAATGCTGAATGGTTCCTGCTTTGGGATTCAATCAGATTAAAGGGTCATGAAACCCTGTTGTATCGGAGGTCTTTTGTCACACTGAGCGTTGTTGACTGGGGGCAAAGGGGTGGAAGGTAGAGTGTGGAGAAAAGGTGGAGAGTGCATAAAAAGGGGAGTTACAATAACTACGTATAACATGCAAATGGCAACCAACACAGCAGGAGACGGAGTCAAACCTTCCCCCTTTCTTTCATGCAAAGAATCCAGCCAGTTGTTTTTGCTTCATGTATTTGCTGTATAACATGTATATATGTATAGTTTACAAGGCAGAAGAATAAATAAAATGACTATTTTAAAAAGACATCCCTACAATACCAATGTCACCAATTTATTCTCAATATAATGTTAGTGAGGGGACAAATTTGGTCTCCATTAAAAACAGCCATATTGCTTTCTACTGATAGAATAGTACAATTATTTATACAAGCACTGTTTTTATGCACGTTTTATGCATAAAATGATTTACACATATATTGTTTCTTACAGATAGCTCTGTCTTCTACTCTGACATTTGACAATTTTGAACTTTAAACTGTAAGTTTTTTTTTATTCTTATAAAACTTTGCTGGGACTGTATGTAGTATATGAAAGTTCTGTTTTAATGCTTGTATTTATGTAATATATATATATATATATATATTATATTATAATATTGTCATGTTCATATCCTGGCCAATTTTTTCATATATATATATATATATATATATAGATATATATATATATATATATATATATATCATTGAAAGTCAAATTCCTTGGTGTAACCCATGTGCTAAACAACTCTGCTTTCATAGTTTTTACAGGGGAGGAGTTTGGTGTAGAAGGCAGAACAGAGCAGGCACTCAGTAGCACACTGAGGCCTTTAGGGTACCTCAGAGCAAAATTAGGGCTCGCATAGAGACTTGCACATACATAGTTGTGTCAAGTTATTCTTAATACAAACACCAAGTTGGACAAGTTAAAAGAACTATATGGATTCATTGTAGACATGCAGTGAAGATTATGTTAGTCAAATAGAGCTGCAGAAGACACAGAAACGTAAGTACATGATATGAATGGCCGCTAATTGGATATTTTTGTTCATGATATGTACGTTTTGTTTATATATATATATATATATATATATATATATATATATATATATATATATCTATATATTATATATATATATATATATATTATTTTTTTTTTTTAATAAGCATTTGCATTTGTAAACTAAATGTGTAATGATATCGTATCGAAAAGATTCGTAGTAAAAATGTTTATTTGATTTTTGAAATTAAACAATTCATTTAATAAAGACAGACTTACTGGAAACAGAAACCACGACGTTAGATAATTTGCTAGAAATACACCATAAAGTCCTCAGCTCCTTCTATTTTCGATTTTAAAATGCGTATTATTATAGTGGTTATTGTGGTTTTAGGTCACATTTGCGAAATGGTAAAGAGGATTTTTGTGAGGGACTTGAAATAGTATTATATGGATGGTCAATGTGTATAAATGTGCATGCTGCCCTTACAACCGCTCCTTTATTAGTAGGGTAGTGTGTGATTTACATGAATGGGTTGGTTATCTCGGTAGTGAATACTAAAGCCTCCATACTCATCCTAAGATCACTTATTGCTCAGATTATTGCTCAGATTTGTCTAGTATCTGTTATTTGCTGTGCAGGTTTTAAAAATAAGTTAGTCAGTTAGTCATAAGTTAGTAAGTATTAAAGGAGTATGTTTTTAGAACATGTCAGAAAAATAAGTAAAAATAATAATCCTAACAGTGCTTAGTGGGTAACACGTTCGCCTCACACCTCCAGGGTCCGGGTTCGATTCCCATCTCGGCCATGTGTGTGTGTAGGAGTTTGTGCATGTTCTCCCCGTTCCTCAGGGGGTTTTTCTCCGGTTTCCTCCCGGTCCAAAAACATGCACGGTAGGTTGATTGGCACCTTGGAAAATTGTCCCTAGTGTGTGAATGTGTGTGTGTGTGTGTCCTGTGATGGGTTGGCATTCCATCCAGGGTGTATCCTGCCTTAATGCCCATAGACGCCTGAGATAGGTAGACTCCCCGTGACCCGAGGAAAGATCAGATATAGCGGTAGAAGATGAATGAATGAATAATCCTAACAATACGGGGCACGGTAGCTTAGTGGTTAGCGTGTAAGAGTGTTATTATTATTATTATTATTATAATTGTGAATTCATGCATTTTATTATTTAAAATATAACCTGAACCAGGGGGCACGCTGGTTTAGTGGTTAGCACGTTTGCCTCACACCACCAGGGTCCGGGTTCGATTCCTGTCTCGGCCATGTGTGTGTGGAGTTTGTGCATGTTTTCCCCGTGCCTCAGGAGGTTTTTCTCCCGGTTCTCCGGTTTCCTCCCGGTCCAAAAACATGCACGGTAGGTTGATTGGCACCTTGGAAAATTGTCCCTAGTGTATGAATGTGTGTGTGTGTGTGTGTGTGGGTGTGTGTGTGTGTGTGTGTGTGTGTGTGATGGGTTGGCATTCCATCCAGGGTGTATCCTGCTTTAATGCCCATAGACGCCTGAGATAGACACAGACTCCCCGTGACCCGAGGGAAGATCGGATAAAGCGCTAGAAGATGAATGAATGAATGAATGAATAATCCTATCAAAGTAGTAAAAGATTTCTAGAGATAAAAGTTCATTACAGCTTCATATAAATTGTTAAACTTTGTTGTTCTGTTTATTTTTTTCTTTATAGAGATGGATTTGGATGTTTGATGCTCTTGTCGATGTGGAAATTTGAATTCAGCATGAAGAACCACCGAGAATCGGAGATGCTTAAAGCCTGTCGAAAGTAATATTTCGAATTGTGAAAAATAAATAAATAAACCCTGCAGATATGCTGAAGAGATGGTGTGTAGCCATGACGGCCCGTTCAAAACTTCTGATGATGTTTTCTTTTTGCTGTGCACTGTTCCTATACAACCAAGACTGCAGACCTCGTCGAACCCAACAAGTCTTAATCAGAAACACCATGGACGATATAAAATATCATGCATTACTGCAAGAACACGAGGAGCAATATCATCACTATACTGCGAGCCTAAAAAAGCAGATTATGCATTTGAAACATGTTCTCAGAGAGAAAAGAAATCAACAGGTTTTTGTTCAGGAGCACGATATAATGCCGCCAACGGAGGTGGAGGAAAAACACAATAGTAACTCGGAATTGGAGATGTTCCTTCACCTGCAACTGCGTCGTATGAAAAGCAACGTGGGTGTGAATTTCCCAAACGAGTACGCCGCGGTGCCGTTCGAGAGCTTTACACTTCACAGTGTCTATCAGCTTGAGAGTGGCCTCTCAAAGCAACCCGTCCGGAAAAATATGCCGCGGCATGTGGCTGGGGCGTTAGAAGCAGCGCTGCATGTCCTTAATGGTCCAAAAGATAAGGATGACCCCCAAAATCGCAAGACGTACTCACCACGGGATTTCATTGAGGGTGAGATGAACTTTAACTGCTACTTTTAATACATTTCTTAGACGCTTTTATATTATGACTCTCACAAGTGGTGTAGAATAAACTTATAATATTATGTATATTATGTATTATATATATATACATATATATAATAAAATGTCAAGGGACGTTTATTTGTATAGCTCATTCTTTGTTCATTTAAAGTGCACATGAAGCAACAATTATGCCGAGTCAATACTAGTGCACAAATAAGAAGTTGAACATATTATTAAGTGTTTTCCTTTTTTTTACGGTTTTGTTATTTTGTTTGTTTGTTTTTTTGCATATTGCACGACACTAGGATTCTTTTATTCTGAGCGAGATAAAGGATCTCTATATGATCTCACATTCAGAGACAATACTTCTCTGGACTTCAGAAGGCTGGAGCTCTTTCGGCCATTTGCACCTCTGCAAAATGTGAAGGAAGACGCCGTCGACACGTCTGGGATGCTAATAAATATACTCGTGCCATTGGACACAAGGGTCGACATTTTTCAACAGTTTATGAACAATTTTAGGTAGGATTCTTTTTTACGAACATAATAATAATAATAATCCATAATCATTTTCTTATCTGTATCTTAACATTTTTTAAATGAGCTAAATACAACCTCACATGGTCCTGCGATGGGTTGGCATTCCATCCAGTGTGTATCCTGCCCTAATACCCATAGACGCCTGAGATAGACACAGACTCCCCGTGTCCCGAGGGAAGATCGGATAAAGCGGTAGAAGATGAATGAATGAACCTCACATGTACAACACATTAGGTATTATACAGTGCCACGATTTATTTCTACAAAAATATAACTAACAGAAAATATATGTGGGGGAGCACGGTGGCTTAGTGGTTAGCACGTTCGCCTCACACCGCCAGGGTCCGGGTTCAATTCCCGTCTCGGCCATGTGTGTGTGGAGTTTGCATGTTCTCAAGGGCTTTTTCTCCGGGTTCTCCGGTTTCCTCCCCCGGTCCAAAAACAAGCACGGTAGGTTGATTGGCACCTTGTAAAATTGTCCCTAGTGTGTGAATGTGTGTGTGTGAACATGAGTGTGTGTGTGTGTCTTGCGATGGGTTGGCATTCCATCCAGGGTGTATCCTGCCTTAATGCCCATAGACGCCTGAGATAGACACAGTCTCCCCGTGACCCGAGGGAAGATCGGATAAAAGCGGTAGAAAATGAATGAATGAATGAATGAATAAATGAATGAATGAAAATATGTGTGCGAAAATCTCACTACACGACAATCCATGCAATGATTACTGAAATGGTAAAACACAAGTTATATCTGAGACCCTGAAGGCCTAAGATTAAATGTTAAAAAGTTTAGAACAGCACAATTAGAAAAAAGATGAACAATTATGGTTTGTTTGGATGGGTTGCCAGGTGAAAGCTGCATGACGGCATGACACAAGATCTCTGGAACAATGTGCTTAGGGAAAATGAATGGAGATGTTTGTCCATATGCAAAGGGGAGCTGGGAATAAATGAATGGAAAAAAAAGCCCAAATGAACTGAAGCAAAGTGGTTAAATATGGAATCCTGATAAAACACTATACAAAGCTACACACCATTACATTTTTTTTCTTTTTTTTCATATGGCGTATCCATTTTGACTTTTTTTTGTAAAATAAATAATGGCGCTGTAATACATGTGTTTACTATACTGCCTATATTATGTCCTGATACAATAAAATCATATAATTCAAAGAGGGTTTGCTTTCTTTTTCACACAGCTGGATAACTTCCATTCTTTCCATTCCTTACAGGGAGATTTGTGTTGAAGATGGTAGGATTCATCTTACTGTAGTCCATTTTGGAACCGAGAAGATAAACGAAGTAAGAAGAATTATAGAAAGCGCTGCAAGGTATCATGGGACTATTTGATCAAGTGTATATAAATGTATGTAAACAATAAAGAACGGGGATGGGATGCTCTCCCCAACCCCATTCTAATTAATTATTGCTAATGAATATATGTCAAACAGGAGAATGAGATCAAGGAACTTTACTCTAATCCACTTAAATGAGAAGTTCTCCAGAGGACGAGCGTTGAACGTAGCAGCTCGAGCCTGGAAAAAGAGCAACGTCCTCCTCTTTTTTTGTGACGTCCATGTTCGCTTTACTGCTAATTTCCTAAATGCCTGCCGCATCAACTCCCAACCTGGTAGGACCAATGTCGCATTTCCATTTTTTTTGGCTTTTATAGTTGGCTTTGTTTGGCTTCTGTTTGGCTTTATTTCAGTGTATGCTGTAATGCTGTAATGTTGATACCGTTGTTTTGCTCAGTCATGACCTTTCGGTTGTTGTGATCATTATTTTCTTGGATCTTTTAGGTAAAAGAGTCTATTACCCCATACCATTTAGCCAGTATAACCCAGATATAATTTATGGCGATCGTATACCAACTCTTGAAAAACAGCAGGTAAGCAGAAACACAAAAATAACATCTCCTAACCACCAGGAGCAAGATAAATAACCTGTATAGCTCACTGTTCACATGCATACCTTCTAAAAGAGTAACAAAGTGATGTACGATGCACTTTATGCAACAGAAAACCATTGTGTCTTTTGTTCTGGCTTATCAGCATACAAAGTGCTGCTCGTGCTACTGGATTGGTTGGTTTACTTTTCCCTACCACATGCTGTTTAATTTAATACACAGAGCACACATTGCTTGGGCTGGAGTTGTTTGTCCTTCAACATAGCACATTCCTGGTTTTTAGATTATTCTACAGTAGTGTTCAGAGGTGGCAAAGGTACACACATCCTTCACTTAAGTGGAAGAACAGAGTGGGAAGATCACGTTTTAAAATACACAGGTAAAAGGTGAAGTGGACTCTGACATGTACATGTACTGAAGTAAAAATGTATTGGTCCTTAATGTACCTTAAAGGAATACTTTTTGATACCATTATCAACATGGGCATGGATAAATCGCCATGCTTTATGTAAATGTGTTTTTCTTATTAGTGAAAGAAAACTCAATGTAGCGAAGTAAGCATTTTATAACTGTTTTACAGAAATGGTGGTGTTTTTAATTAGACCACCAAAAGAAACCTATAGTAATGAACACGGACTCAGTGCTTCAGCTAGACTTACTGTTGCCTTCTGCCTTGCTCATACTTCATGGTTATCTTTGTCAGCTAGCCTACGTTAATGGTGTGTGACAGCCAGGAAATGCTACACCGGGGGCAGGTTAACCAGAAATGGCTGAAAACGACGCAATGAGAAGGAAAAATATTGACATTTCAGCAAATAGATAAAAAAACTAACAAGCCTGGTTTAAAAATGCGAGAAGCAAGAAATAGGAAAGCAGCTACACTATAGAAAGCAACTAGTAACTAGAAACTAGTTACATAAGTATTAAGTGTAAGAGTATTATTATTATTATTATTATTATTATTATTATTATATTATTATTATTATTATATTGTGAATTCATGCATTTTATTATTTTAAATATAACCTGAACCAAGGGACGCGGTGGTTTAGTGGTTATCACGTTCGCCTCACACCGCCAGTATCCGGGTTCGATTCCCGTCTCGGCCATGTGTGTGTGGAGTTTGTGCATGTTCTCCCCGTGTCTCAGGGGGTTTTTCTCCGGGTTCTCCGGTTTCCCCCCGGTCCAAAAAAACATGCACGGTAGGTTGATTGGCACCTTGGAAAATTGTCTCTAGTGTATGAAGTGTGTGTGTGTGTGTGTGTGTGCCCTGTGATGGGTTGGCATTCCATCCAGGGTGTATCCTGCCTTAATGCCCATAGACGCCTGAGATAGGCACAGGCTCCCCGTGACCCGTGGGAAGATCGGATAAAGCGGTAGAAGATGAATGAATGAATATCCTGAACCCAGATCTTCTGATCTTCCACCCCCCCATAGAAATTTTAAGGAGAAAATCTATACTTTATTATTTTCCAGCCGACTTTTTACTTCTACTCCTTACATTTGAAAAATAGATATTCGTTATTCCTTTTCCATTCCGGCTATATTTCCAAATATGTTGTGCCATTCAGATAGAGAGAATTTGATTGTGTTTGGATGAGTATATAAGTATATAGATATGGATTATAACATTAAAGTGCTTCTGTGTGACATAATATTGTTTTTTTTTTTTTAGCAGGTAATCAATAAAAGCTCTGGATTCTGGAAAGATTTTGAATTTGGAATAACATGTCAATACATGTCCGATTTCACCAACATAGGTAATCATATTTTACACAAAATGTTAATATGTAATGTAATGTAATGTAATTATTCTGAAACACATTGTCATTGCCAGTAATAAACAAGTTACAAGCTTTTTGAGCTGCACAACATTTTTACACATTCTAATATTGTGTTTAATATAATTTATATAATATATTATAATAAAAGTAAGATAATAATTTTAATAGCTGTATAATATTTTTTTTTACTCATTCACCCCATTTCTTCCAATCCACAGGAGGTTTTGAAGTAAGCATCAAATCTTCGGGAAAAGAGGATTTGCACCTGTACAGAAAATATCTTCACAGCAACCTACTGGTCGTGCGTGCACCTTCACGAGATCTCTTCCATATGTGGCATAAGAAAGTGTGTGCAGATGATCTATCCACAGAATCCTTTAACGAGTGCATCCAGTCCAGCGCTGTGAGCGAGGCCTCTCACAGTCACATGGGACGACTGTATTTTCAACAACAAATCGACAGTTATTTACACAAATACAATCGAACGGAAACTCCGTGATAATGAAGACATTAAAAAATTCATGCACATAATACATTATGATAAAAACACTTTAATAACAAGTCTTGTTTGTTATTTATTTGTATATAGCTTTATAAAAAGGAAGTAGCTAATTCAGTTTTTTTTTCTTTTTCAAAAAAATCACTGATCACTGCCCGTATGGTAAAAATATATATTTAAAAATATACAAATGACCAAAAAAATATATTTTAAAATTTATTTGCATAAATACATTTTTGGCGAGGCATGGTGGCGTAGTGGTTAGCACGTTCGCCTCACACCGCCAGGATCCGGGTTCGATTCCCGTCTCGGTCATGTGTGTGTGGAGTTTGCATGTTCTCCCCGTGCCTCAGGGGGTTTTTTCTCCGGGTTCTCCGGTTTCCCCCCGGTCCAAAAACATGCACGGTAGGTTGATTGGCACCTTGGAAAATTGTCCCTAGTGTGTGAATGTGTGTGAATGAATGTGTGTGTGCCCTGCGATGGGTTGGCATTCCATCCAGGGTGTATCCTGCCTTAATGCCCATAGACGCCTGAGATAGGCACAGACTCCCCGTGACCCGAGGGAAGATCGGATAAAGTGGTAGAAAATGAATGAAAAAAAAAAAAAACATATTTTGGAAATGTTCTATATTTTCAATAAATATTTATTTTTCCCACCATATATTTAAATCCAAGAAAATACATTCACTTGAAACATTTTAAGAAAGTCTTTATTTTATGTTTTAAGACATGTACATACTGTATAGCACATTTAACAAGCTGGGAACATCCACATATAAGCATTAATCAATGCACACATCAGTAATGCAGATAGAAGCTCAAGAATGCTGGCTTGGTGTATGAGGACCAGTGGGGTACATTCTTTATTACACGTCATATTTAAGCTTCTGAAACAAATGTTTTGAAAAAGTATATCAAGCAAGTACAGCTGATCTTCATTCATTCATTCATCTTCTACCGCTTTATCCGATCTTCCATCGGGTCACGGGGAGTCTGTGCCTATCTCAGGCGTCTATGGGCATTAAGGCAGGATACACCCTGGATGGAATGCCAACCCATCGCAGGACACACACACACACACACATTCACACACACATTCATACACTAGGGACAATTTTCCAAGGTGTCAATCAACCTACCATGCATGTTTTTGGACCGGGAGGAAACCGGAGAAACCCGGAGAAAAAAACCCCCTGAGGCACGGGTGGAGAACATGCAAACTCCACACACACATGACCGAGACGGGAATCGAACCCGGATCCTGGCGGTGTGAGGCGAACGTGCTAACCACTACGCCACCGTGCCCCACCCACAGCTGATCTTATGCTTCTATTTTCTAATCAAATTCCGTCTAGATAAAAGCTTATAATAAATCTGGATCATGTAATAGTGTAAACGCATGTGGTAAATGTGTAGATTGGAGGGTCAGAAATCTCTCGTTGAAATATTTTCAATTCTTTTTCTTAATTAAAGTCTTGCAGGTTTCGAATGACATAAAGTTGAATAAATGGTGACCATTTTTATTGTTATTACATTTGTCATTTATCACTTTAATATATATATTTTTTAATATATATTTTTTAATATATAGCAGTTCTATGTTTCAACAACTCTGCATCTGAAACTAATATTTATCTTACATTTAGGGTCCGATTTTTAAATTTTTACATATTTTTTTTTACAGTTTTTTTTTGGAATACTGATACCTGCATTTTCATAGCATTTGTAATTTAAACAAATACATGGAACACAAACAAACAAACAATAATAATAATAATAATAATAACTGTTAAAATAATAATAATGATTATTATTATTATAATTAAGGGGCACGGTGGTTTAGTGGTTAGCACGTTCGCCTCACACCGCCACCCGCCAGGGTCCGGGTTCGATTCCCATCTCAGGGCCATGTGTGTGTGGAGTTTGTGCATGTTCTCCCCGTGCCTCAGGGGGTTTTTCTCCGGGTTCTCCGGTTTCCCCCCGGTCCAAAAACATGCACGGTAGGTTGATTGGCACCTTGGAAAATTGTCCCTAGTGTTCCCTAGTGTCGCTAGTGAATGTCTGTGTGTGTGTGTGTGGTGTGTCCTGTAATGGGTTGGCATTCTATCCAGGGTGTATCCTGCCTTAATGCCCATAGACGCCTGAGATAGACACAGACTCCCCGTGACCCGAGGGAAGATCGGATAAAGCGGTAGAAGATGAATGAATGAATGAATGAATGATTATTATAATTATTATTATTTGAATTATTTTAACTGAATTCAGAAGCATTAACGGTTGATTTTAAACACTTAATCAACCCGTTAAAAGAACGGGATAGACATGAATATGACACAAAAAACAAACAATTTCTCTGGTGGTTTGTTTTTGTTTACGATCGTTTTTGAATTTAGATACACATTTTTATTCATATAGTATTTCCTACTCACAAAGATCAATAGTCAAACAATGTCCTGTAGATAGTACGAAGCAGTCACGGCGCGAACACTTTTTGTGAGGTTTCACACAAACATACAGCAAAACACAAAAACACAACAAGGGTCTTTATCAAGAGTCAGGGTGGGGAGGCGTGGGGGGGGGCACATTGGCGAGTAGACGGTAGGTGTGGGTGATATCAGAATAAGTGAGAGTTATAGTGTAAGAGAGAATAAGTGTAAATGTCGCTATCCTGTGACATTCCGGCGGTCCTTGAAGAGCAAGTTGTTAGTCAATCCGGGAGACAGGACAGGTGGGGGGATGGGGGGGGGTTGGGAACGGGATAGACACACAAAAAACAAACAATTTCACGATCGTTTTTGAACGTATTTGATCAATAGTCAAATGTCCCCAGTCACTTTAGGGCTCTTTATCAAGAGTTCACATTTTAGGTCCGCTATCGGCGGTAAGATCAATCTGCCTCCAGCGGCTTTAGAAAATGTCGGATAAACCAGGGCAATGCCCAGCCAACTCAGCACCAGTCCCAGTATCAACGTCCAAAGTATGTAAATGTCTTCTGCGTCCTCAAGTGACAGACTCTCAAGGCACAGTGGGCGCCAGCTGTTCGATGCGTTCCACACGTACCCGGCAGGCTGCGTTCCCGAAGGGCAGTATGGTTCTCCCGAACTTTCCTTTTCTCCGTGAAAATATAGTATCCAATGTGTGACCAGCTGATCTTATGGGAATTCAGATGCACAGCCAGTCTTCACTTATCACATATGCAGCCAAGGTTACCTGGTCAAGGGCAGTTCTCCGCTCAGCACGACTGTCAGTTTTACTCTGTCCTTCTACAAGAGACAAAACAAGATACATGAACATGTGATCAGGGTACAGAGGATCGGCCATTAAAACAACACACACCATCGAAGTGCACTGATGCTTTAGAATGCTAACTCAACCTGAGGTATTCATTCATTCATCTTCTACCGCTTTATCCGATTCCTCGGGTCACGGGGAGTCTGTGCCTATCTCAGGCGTCTATGGGCATTAAGGCAGGATACACCCTGGATAGAATGCCAACCCATCGCAGGACACACACACACACATTCACAGACACATTGATACACTAGGGACAATTTTCCAAGGTGTCAATCAACCTACCGTGCATGTTTTTGGACCGGGAGGAAACCGGAGAACCCGGAGAAAAACCCCCTGAGGCACGGGGAGAACATGCACAAACTCCACACACACAGGCCCGAGACGGGAATCGAACCCGGATCCTGTCGGTGTGAGGCGAATGTGCTAACCACTAAACCACCGTGCCCCTCAACCTGAGGTATATTTTCAATATTTCTTATTTTAAAAAAAAGATCATTTCAGTATATATGACCATACCTAAAATCCACAGTAAACAGTACTTACATATTCAGCATCACTGGAATGCTAAAAACAAATAAACAAATAAATAAATACATACATATGTACAATTAAAGTCAACAGTGTTGTTACAGACAGATTGTTAAATCAATGGGAAGTGCTTATCTACAAACCTCTACACTACAATTACACTTTAATCTACCAACAGCTATGTTCAAAACTCTAACAGGCTAGGATTTCTGAATCTTGGTGTGTACAAACATTTGAATGTGAATAAAAATAAAAACAATAGTAGAAAACAGATAACTTACATTACTGACTTGCTTATATTTACCGTTATCTTGCTTTGGTCTTACTTTGTCTTTATTGCACTGTCTATTACATTATTCATTCATTCATTCATCTTCTACTATATCCTATATATCCGATCTTCCCTTCGGGTCACGGGGAGTCTGTGCCTATCTCAGGCGTCTATGGGCATTAAGGCAGGATACACCCTGGATGGAATGCCAACCCATCGCAGGACACACACACACACACACACACACACACACATTCATACACTAGGGACAGTTTTCCAAGGTGCCAATCAACCTACCGTGCATGTTTTTGGACCGGGAGGAAAAACCGGAGAACCCGGAGAAAAAAAAAAAAACCCCCTGAGGCACAGGGAGAACATGCAAACTCCACACACATACACATGGCCGAGACGGGAATGGAACCCGGACCCTGGCGGTGTGAGGCGAACGTGCTAACCACTAAGCCACCGTGCCCCCTCTATTATATTAATTATTACATATTTTAATATAATGACTTACTTACACTGATTTAATTGCATAACCAATCCTACAGCTGCATCTTTACTAACACACTATATTAGAAAGTACTATATAAAATACAAACCGGATTCCAAAAAAACCGGATTCCAAAAAAATTGGGACACTATACAAATCGTGAAAAAAACTGAACAAATGCAATGCAATGCAATGATGTGTAGGTGCCAACTTCTAATATTTTATTCAGAATAGAATAACTGCTAACATAACGTTACTTACACGAAACAAAAGTTTAAACTAATGAGAAATGTACCATGTACCATTTTAAGGGAAAAAATATGTTGGTGATTCAGAATTTCATGGTGTCAACAAAAAATCCCAAAAAAGTTGGGCTGGACAAGTAAGCAGTAAGAGGCTGGAAAAAGTAAATTTAAGCATAACGAGGAGCTGGAAGACCAATTAACACAAATTTAGGTCAATTGGCAACATGATTGGGTATAAAAAGAGCTTCTCAGAGTGGCAGTGTCTCTCAGAAGCCAAGATGGGTAGAGGATCACCAATTCCCACAATGTTGCGCAGAAAGATAGTGGAGCAATATCAGAAAGGTGTTACCCAGCGAAAAATTGCAAAGACTTTGCATCTATCATCATCAACTGTGCATAACATCATCCAAAGATTCAGAGAATCTGGAACAATCTCTGTGAGAAAGGGTCAAGGCCGTAAAACCATACTGGATGCCCGTGATCTCCGGGCCCTTAAACAACACTGCACCACAAACAGGAATGCTACTGTAAAGGAAATCACAGAATGGGCTCAAGAATACTTCCAGAAACCATTGTCAGTGAACACAATCCACCGTGCCATCCGCCGTTGCCAGCTGAAACTCTACAGTGCAAAGAAGAAGCCATTTCTAAGCAAGATCCACAAGCTCAGGCGTTTACACTGGGCCAGGGATCATTTAAAATGGAGTGTGGCGAAATGGAAGACTGTTTCTGTGGTCAGACGAGTCACGATTCGAAGTTCTTTTTGGAAATCTGGGACGCCACGCCATGTCCGGACCAAAGAGGACAAGGACAACCCAAGTTGTTATCAACGCTCGGTTCAGAAGCCTGCATCTCTGATGGTATGGGGTTGCATGAGAGCGTGTGGCATGGGCAGCTTGCATGTCTGGAAAGGGACCATCAATGCAGAAAAATATATTCAGGTTCTAGAACAACATATGCTCCCATCCAGACGTCATCTTTTTCAGGGAAGACCCTGCATTTTCCAACAAGATAATGCCAGACCACATTCTGCATCAATCACAGCATCATGGCTGCGTAGGAGAAGGATCCGGGTACTGAAATGGCCAGTCTGCAGTCCAGATCTTTCACCTATATATAGAGAACATTTGGCGCATCATAAAGAGGAAGGTGCGACAAAGAAGGCCCAAGACGATTGAACAGTTAGAGGCCTGTATTAGACAAGAATGGGAGAGCATTCCTATTTCTAAACTGGAGAAACTGGTCTCCTCTGTCCCCAGACGTCTGTTGAGTCTGTTGTAAAAAGAAGGGGAGATGCCACAAAGTGGTGAAAATGTCCTTGTCACAACTTTTTTGGGACACAGTGGTGAAAATGTCCTTGTCCCAACTTTTTTGGGATTTGTTGACACCATGAAATTCTGAATCAACATATTTTTCCCTTAAAATGGTACATTTTCTCAAACTTTTGTTTCGTGTGTTATGTTTCTATTCTGAAAAAAATATTAGAATAAAATATTAGAAGTTGGCACCTACACATCATTGCATTCAGTTTTTATTCACGATTTGCATAGTGTCCCAACTTTTTTGGAATCCGGTTTGTACATTTTCTCTTATTTTGACTCAGGAAATTATTATTTTGTGCATAATGTGTGTTCTTCTTTTTTGCCTGCTTAAATTAGGGGTCACCACAGCAGATCATGCATCATGTGTCTACATATGCATCTTTCATATCAGCCAACTGTACGTCTTCCCTCTCCACATCCATAAACCTCCTCTTTGGCCTTTCTCTTTTCCTCCTGTCTGGCAGATCTATCTTCGAGCATACTTCAACCATTATACCCCATGTCGCTTATTTTTAATTCTGTCCATCCTCGTCACTCCCCATGCAAATTTCAGCGCCTTGTCACCGTCTCTAAACCGTACAACATCGCATATCTCACTACAGTCCTATAAACCTTCCCTTCACTCTCACAGATAGCCTTCTATCACAAATCACTCCTGCAAACTCTTCTCCACTCACTCCACTTTACCCGAACTCTTTCCTTCACTTCTCGAACACGCTCTCGATTACTTTGCACCGTTGACCTCAGCTGTTTCAACCAATCCACCTTCATCACCACTTTTCCCCTGCAACCTCACCACTCCACTGCCTTCCCTCTCGTTCACACACACACGTACTCTTCCTCGTACTGACTTTCACTCCCCTTCTCTCAGTGTACCTCTCTCCACCTCTTCTCAACTTGCTCCCTACTTTTACTACAAATAGCAATGTCATCTGCACACATCATAGGCCATGAAGACTCCTGTTTAACCCCATCTGTCAACCTGTGCATTATCACTTGATACTTGATTGAATCCCACTTGCACCTTGAACCAGTGTGTCGTTCCCACGTTCATACTTCACTGCCGCACCCGACTTCCTCATACAATACCACAACTCCTCTCTCGGCAGCCCGTCGTACACTTTCTCTAGATCCCCAAACACAAACTGTAATTACTCCTGACCTTTTCTATACTTGTCCATCAACATTCTCAAAGCAAAGTTAGGGCAATGCAATTGACCCTCGCACCTTCACTACATCGAGGAATCGTCAAGCTAATATATGAAAGCAATGTATTACTTCTTCTTCTTCTTTTTTCTTTATTATACAATTATAACAATAACAATAGTGTGCTGTAATACTAATAATACTGTAAAAGTAATAATTATTTCATACACTCATTTTAATGAATCTTCTCTGTTGTGTACAATAAGAGATTGAGGAAGGTTTATAAGAGCATGGGAAAGGTTTATAATGCGTGTGGGGAGGGTTAATAAAAGATAAAAATATTCATATAAATATGTGGTGTCTACCTCATGTCTTTTCACCTATGGTTATGGAAACAACCAGCACCCCATCCCCCCAATTTTCAAGGGATGACTGTATATCCTGCATTGCCTTAACTTGCACCACAAATTCTCCTTTTCACCTGCCTTGGTGTACAACTTCTCACACAGCTCATCACATGCCTTTTCTTTGGCTTTTACCACATCCCTTGTCATCTGTTGCCACAAACTCCACTTTTGCAGTTATTGCCCAATCCTTCATCAACTGTTCACCACCACCTATCCCTCTACACCTCTCTACCTCTGTACTCTTTCCTTAGGATTACCCCTACATCATTTCTCTTTCTCCATCCACACAAATGTTTCTGGCCTTAGAAGCTTAGTTCTAATTGGTCTCCTCAACACATAGCATGTCTACCTCTCTCTGCGCCACCATATCAGCTATATCAGCATATCTTACCAGCCATAGTCACCAGTCAACAATTGAAGTACCAAACCTAACATCCGTGATCCTGTGCTTCTCCTTTTCCTGCTGTCTATGTACTATGTAGATGTCTTCCCCTTCTCATACCTCCTCTTTTGGTCCATAGTTTCCACCAGTACCCTGTTGGCCAACAATACCCATGGCGGTCGTTGGTAACCAGGGCCTCAATCAAGCCAGAATGGAATTCAAGTTTGTGATCTACATATTCGATATTTGATGCTTTACGCTGTATGGGGAGGTTTGCAGCTCAGTGGTTATGGCTGGTTATCGCATCACAGCGCAGCCCAGAGCGAGCAGCGAGAACAGCGCAGCCCAGAGCGAGCAGCGAGCACAGCGCAGCCCAAAACGGTACGTAGCATGGCTAATGTTCAGCTTGTTCAGTGTGCTGAGTGTGGGATGTTTAGACAGTCTTCCTCCGTCATTACTGATAAGTTTACCTGCGATAGGTGTACGCTAGTTAGCAAACTGACGGAGAAGATCTTAGCATTAGAGGAGCGCATCCAGACCTTAGAGAGTGGTAGCAAGAAAAAGTGTAGTGTACCTGTAACGAGGAGTCTGGATGCCGCAGGGAGAGCTAGCCAGTCAGCGACTCCGTCTTTAGAGCCCTCACAGCGGGGGGAATGGGTGACGACTCGGCGGCATACTCGTTCAGCCAAAGCTACGGCTAAGGCTAGCCCACCGGAGCACGCCAATGCGATTCACGTGTCCAACAGGTTTGCTCTCCTCAGTGAAGCACCCACTGAGAAACCTGAAGGTACTCTGGTTATTGGAGACTCAATAGTGAGACACGTGAAATTAGCCAGGCCTTTAGGGGCACCAGCGGCTGTAGTTAAGTGTATGCCAGGAGCCAGAGCACCGGACATTTCAGGTAGTCTTAGGGCTGTAGGCCAGCGTAAGTTCTCTAAGATAGTTGTCCATGCAGGAGCTAACGATATACGCCTTCGCCAGTCAGAAACTAGCAAGCGTAACTTCATAGAGGTGTTTAAATTAGCGAAGGCAATGTCCGATGTTGTAATATGCTCTGGCCCTATCCCAATGAGACGCGGCGACATAGCTTACAAGCAGGTTATGGTCGCTAAACCGCTGGATGTCCAGGTGGTGCTCCGAAAACCACGTGGGCTACATAGACAATTGGAAAACTTTTGAGGGTAAACCTGGCCTGTTAGGGCGAGACGGTGTCCATCCCACCAGGGAAGGGGCCGCTCTCCTTTCCTGTAACATAGCACATAGTCTTAGGGTAGGACTAGTTAATCACTGACTACCCAGAGTCCAGGCCAAGGAGCAGACAAACCGGCTAATCCGAACCGTCTCCTAGCTGTAGCTGTACAGAGTCGTCACTCAGGTTATATAAAATTGAGACTGTGTCTGTTTCTCGAGCGAACCACAAATCTCAAAAGACTCAGAAAGTCTGTTTTAATAATCTAATTAATGTAGATACCTCTTATTCAGATCTTACTGAACACACAGCCTCCACCTCTGTTCTGAAGTTAGGTTTATTAAATATCAAATCTCTTACATCTCTAAAGCAATCTTAGTTAATGAAATGATCTCAGATCAGGCGTTTGATATCCTGTGTGTCTAACAGAAACATGGGTTAAACAAAACGAGTATGTAGCATTAAATGAAGCTAGTCCTCCAGCATACAGCTACATACAGCAGCCTCGCCTAACTGGTAGAGGAGGAGGAGTCGCACTTATCTATAAGGATAAAACTTTAACTATTGTACATAAGCATGGACACAAGTTCAACTGCCTTTGAAGTTCTCCATACTAACATTAGTATAGCCACTCAATAATAAGGTGAGACAGTCGCTTCCATGTTAATTATCATTTACAGACCCCCAGGACCGTATTCAATGAATTTCTTAGTGAATTTGCAGATTTACTATCAAACCTGGTCGTTTCTGTTGATAGAGCGCTTAATCGTCTGGAGATTTTAATATTCATTTTGAGAACACAGACGACCCGCTGAGGACAGCATTTATGTCCATACTCGACTCAATGGGAGTCAATCAGTGTGTGATAGGACCCACTCATAAAGCAGGTCACACCCTTAGATTTGATATTATCGTTCGGGCTAAGTGTTACTAGCATAGTGACTGTCCCGCAGAACGAAGTTATATCAGACCACGATCTAATTTTATTTAAAGTGTGTTAACGGTAATGATGTACACACAACACCACGCTATCAAACTAAGCGTACTTTCACATCTTTAACTGCTCAGAGTTTCGTTAGCGATCTTCCCAAAATTATCCATGATCATTGGATCCCCCTCTGACCATGTAGAACTCGATCAGGCGACCGAATATCTAGAGTCAACCTTCCGTGGCACCTTAGATAATGTTGCACCAGTTAGAAGAAAAATGGTTAAAGATAAGAAACTTGCCCCTGGTATAATGACCAAACACGCTCTTTAAAACAGACTGTTAGAAAATTAGAACGAAAATGGCGTCAGTCTAAACTGTTAACATTTAAAACAGCATGGAAAGAGAGCACCAGAAAATATAAAAAAGCCCTGAGTGAAGCTAGATCAGCTTACTTTTCCACCCTTATAGAAACTAATAAAAACAATCCTAGATTTCTATTTAACACTATAGCAGAGTTAACTAGGAATAGGAACACGATAGAAATCTCCACAGTAACAACATGTAGTAGCGAACGACTTCATGAATTTTTTCAATAACAAAATAACAAATATTAGGGAAAATATTCAGGCCTTAAATCCCGATTTTTTCATTGATTCTGGTGATAAACTAAATACACCAGACCAGATCCTAGATCATTTTACTCTTGTCGAAGAGAATGAATTAATTTCACTCATCTCTTCTGCTAAATCGACAACGTGTGTATTAGATCCCGTACCGACACACTTTCTTAAACAGGTAGTAGCAGCAGTATCAGAACCCCTGCTGACAATAGTAAACTCTTCACTCTGCAGTGGGTATGTTCCAAAATCCTTTAAATTAGCAGTCATTAAGCCACTCATTAAAAAACCTGACCTCGACCCCAGTGAACTAGCAAACTATAGGCCGATATCAAACCTCCCCTTCATTTCAAAAATCTTAGAAAAGGTAGTTGCACAGCAGTTAAGTTCATACTTACTTAAGAATAACATACACGAAGTTTACCAATCAGGATTTAGACCTCATCACAGCACAGAGACAGCACTCGTCAAAGTAGTGAATGATCTCTTACTGGCCTCTGATCAAGGCTGTGTCTCTCTGCTGGTATTACTCGACCTCAGTGCAGCCTTTGACACCATTGACCATAAAATTCTCCTTCACAGATTAGAAAAGGTAGTAGGAATTCAGGGAACAGTCCTTGCCTGGTTCAGGTCTTATTTAACTGACCGCTACCAGTTTGTAGATTTAAATGGCGACTATTCTGTGCATTCCCAGGTACAGTATGGTGTGCCACAGGGTTCGGTATTAGGCCCATTGCTCTTTTCTATTTACATGCTTCCTCTGGGCAACTTAATTCGTAAATACGATATTAATTTCCATTGTTACGCTGATGACACACAGTTATATGTCTCAGCTAGACCAAATGAAAAAAATCAGTTTAGTAAAGTTGAGCAGTGTGTGAAAGCCATAAGAGACTGGATGTTAAGTGGGGGTAACTTCCTCCTGCTTAATCCGGGTAAAACAGAGGTTCTAGTACTCGGACCACATGCAGCTAGGAGTGAAATATCAGACCAAACTGTTAACTCTAGATGGTCTTTCTATCACACCCAGTACAACTGTAAAAGATCTGGGTGTGATTATAGATTCCAATCTCTCATTCGAAGCTCATGTAGATAATATTACCAAGATAGCATTTTTTTTTCCATCTCAGAAATATTCGCTAAGATTAGGAATATATTGTCAATTAATGATGCAGAAAAACTAGTCCATGCTTTTATCACATCCAGGCTGGATTACTTGTAATGCTTTACTGTCTGGATGTTCAGCACGGTGTATAAATAAACTTCAGTTAGTTCAGAACGCGGCAGCGAGAGTGCTCACTAGAACTAGGAGATATGAGCACATCACCCCTGTCCTATCCACACTGCACTGGCTCCCAGTGAAATTCCGTATAGAATTTAAAATATTACTTTTAACTTATAAAGCACTGAATGGTCTCGCCCCACAGTACCTGACAGAACTATTAGAGCCTTATGTTCCACCACCACCACGCCTGCTTCGATCAAAGGATGCAGGCTGTCTGTCAGTACCACGTATTAGGAAAATTACAGCGGGGGGGCAGAGCTTTTTCTTACAAAGCCCCAAAGTTATGGAACTCCCTCCCTATTAATGTTGGAGAATCAGACACAGTCTCAGTGTTTAAGTCCAGGGTGAAAACTTTCTTATTTAACCAAGCTTTTAGTGAATAGTCCTACCTTAGATAAAGGAGTAGATCTGGGGGACACATGGATGTTGAGTATTATAGTGATCTGGTGTGTTTAGTTGCTGTCTGCCTCACTCTCATTAATCACTCAGGTTTGTGGTGGTGAGAGTGACTGTTTGCTTACACATCAGGAAGCTCTCATGTCCGTGTTTTCCCTCTGATCTCTCCTTTTAGTTATGCTGTTATAGTTTATCCTGCCGGAGTCCACATCTGCACTCGACACTAAATATATCCACTCCTATACTGCAACCATGACCTTTACTAACCACTCATTTCATTTCTCTCCTTCTTTCTGTCTCCCTCTCTTTCTCTCTCTCTCTCTCTCTCTCTCTCTCTCTCTCTCTCCGTTGAGCTACATGTCCCACTGCTGAGCTGTCAGTGATCCAGACCCCCTCTCCACTCTGTTCCTGTCAGAACCTCCTGGTGACTCCGCCCCCGGCTGAATACACTCCACACTACACAATATAACATCCTCAACCACACACACAACACTAACAACCCAAATGAGGATGGGGTTCTCTGTTGAGTCGGGTTCCTCTCAAGGTTTCTTCCTGTTCCCAGGGAGTTTTTCCTTGCCACCGTCGCTTCGGCTTGCTCAACAAGGAAACAATTAGTGCTAAACTGATTTTCACTTTTCAAACATTAGTATTATGTAAAGCTGCTTTGGGACGATGACACATTGTAAAAAGAGCTTTATAAATAAAATTGAATTGAATTGAATTGAATTGAACCGAATGGTTGCAGGTTCGAGTCCAAGCACTACCAAGCTGCCACTAGTTCCCGAAGTTAGGAAGGGCATCCATCATAAAAAAAAAAAAAAAACATGCCTAAACATCCACCATGGCAACCACTAATGGAAGAAGCCTATAGAAGATGCTTGATGCGGTATACTCTTTCTAACACAACCCTCCATATTTATCCGGGTTTGGAACTGTTATTTGTGTGCATTGGCTTTGTTGTATTATTTTCATTACAAACATAAAATGCTGAGTGAAATGACCATTTATTTGGGTTGCAGCCTGTTTATGAAGACATTACATGAATCAGGAAACCCTAATTTGGATTTAGAGCAGATCCGTAGAATAGATGCCACAGTACAGTCAGCTTTTCTCTTAAAATATGGTAAGGGTAATACACACACACACACACACACACACACACACACACACACACACAGTCTACATGCTCTTCACTTGTGGTTAGTTTTTCCTGTGGTCTGAATGGAGGCTCTGTACTTGATGCTGGGATGACTCATGTCTAAAATAGATTGAGAAGAACATTGTTTGTTGCTGTGGAAGTTTATTTTAAATTGCTAAATGTTTGACGTGAATTTCAGGTTGATATCAGACAACAGTAGGAGAGGTGATGACACTAATGTATGTAATCAGATAAGTCACAGTCTATCATTAGCTTTTCTATATTAGCATTACTATGAAATACTCTTATGACATTTCCACGGAATATTAATAATAGTGTGTTAGTACTAAGAAGAAATCACACCTCAGATTTTTTTTTCTTTCAGCAGATACCCAATGTTCATGAAGGAAGGATTCAAAATTGTGTGCTTACCTATAAACCTCTACACTACAATTGCACTTTAATCTACCGACAGCTATGTTCAAATCTCTAACAGGCTAGGATGTCTGAATCGTGGTGTGTACAAATATTTGAATGTGAATAAAAATAAAAACAATAGTAGAAAACGGATAACTTACATTATTGACTTGCTTATATTTACTTTTATCTTGCTTTGGTCTTACTTTGTCTTTATTGCACTATTATTCATCCATTCATTCACTCATTCATTCATTCATTCATCTTCTACCGCTATATCCGATCTTCCCTCGGGTCACGGGGAGTCAATCACACACACATTCACACACTAGGGACAATTTTCCAAGGTGCCAATCAACCTACCGTCCATGTTTTTTGGACCAGGAGGAAACCCTGAGGCACGGGGAGAACATACAAACTCCACACACACATGGATTAAAAATTAAAAACGTCAATATAAACCAGTAAAACATTATTGCTTAATAGTGCAAACAGTTAAATGCTGTCGAATAGTTCTTCTTTTTCCTAGGAACATCAATGCCATCAATATATATATATATATATATATATATATATATATATATATATATATATATATATATATATATATATATATATATATATATATATATATATATAGGGCTGCTACAAAAAATGTAGCCTAAGATGGAATGTTTGTTTTCATCAGCTTTCTTATTAGATGGTTCTCAGGCTTATATATAAAGAGCCTTAAAAGAATCCAATACCAAGTAATTGCATTCACAAATGCTCATATCTGTACTCTATCTGCCGCCGCATGGTTTTTATTCCTTGTTCATTTACTTTTATTTTGCTATGGTGTCATATTTCCTGGTCCTGTCTCCACATCCTGTGTCAGGGTGACCTGTTTCCTACACAAGCTCAGGCCTGGGTGCATTCAGATATCTCACATTTTATGACCCGGGGTCAAATTAAACGCCACACTGTGCTGGAGTCACACAATAGTCCTGTTCTCACAATCTTTCGTTTTTATGTTGTGTTTTTGTGTTTGCACATATTCCATGTCTGACAATTAAAGAATGATGAAATATGTATGTATGTCTGTATATGTATTATATTATTACTATTACATACCACTGTTACTACTACTAAAGAATGCATGAACAATATGATCATTGTTATCATATTAATGCTTGATCATATGATTACAAAATGAGTAAATAATCATAAATACTTGTGTCTCTTTAGTATATTAATCTTTTAATGATTAAAAGAGGGGCACGGTGGTTTAGTGGTTAGCACGTTCGCCTCACACCGCCATCTCCAGGACACCGCCAGGGTCTGGGTTCGATTCCCGTCTCGGCCATGTGTGTGTGGAGTTTTGTGCATGTTCTCCCCGTGCCTCAGGGGGGTTTTTCTCCGGGTTCTCGTTTCTCCGGTTTCTCCGTTCTCCGGTTTTCCTCCCCTGGTCCAAAAACATGCACGGTAGGTTGATTGGCACCTTGGAAAATTGTCCCTAGTGTATAAATGTGTGTGTGTGTGTGTCCTGCGATGGGTTGGCATTCCATCCAGGGTGTGTCCTGCCTTAATGCCCATAGACGCCTGAGATAGGCACAGACTCCCAGTGACCTGAGGGAAGATCGGATAAAGCGGTAGAAGATGAATGAATGAATGAATGATTAAAAAATTACCCCCCCCCTTCCCCACGTGCTCTGACTATTGGAATGTGTGCATAAACGTTGCACGCAGGGCCTGAACGGGTTAATCCAGAATCAGGGGCGGGGGCGGGGCCAAATGGATTGCGGGATTAGACTACTAGCATACTCAGTAGTACAGTATACTGCAGTGTCCCTGCTCAACACTACACACACTATTTAGTAGAGTAGTATGCGCTTGAGCGAGATGAGGACAAATCAGATAGCGGTAACATCGGACCATTTCCGACGGCAACATTCCACTTCTCACTACTGGCTGCTGAGAGCATGATGATGATGATGATGATGATGATGATGATGAGGAGGAGGATTTAGTCTCTGAATCATAATGTTGAAATACGACACAATTGTTGTTTATTTCTTCCTGTAGTTTAGTCTCGGAAACATTGATTTTACGTTTGCTAGTGTGTTTTGCGGCCTTGCGGAAGTTATTGCGGAACACTTATTAAAGGGGAACCGAATCAGAGTTGTTTAAAAGCAGGAAAAGGTGAGTGGAAGGAAAGATGTTCGAGACAGAAGGATATTTCTGCATTTTCCTGGATGTCATCTGCGTTGTGCTCGGTAAGTGTAATAAAACCTCGTTCCAGGAGCTCAGGCTCATCCCAAGCACTTTTCATTTTATATTGGGGAAAATACAGACTTTTAGGTTCTATATACTACACACACACACACACACACACACACACACACACACACACACACACACACACACTTGATAATGATTAAAAAGAAGTTATAGGACGGGAGGGTATAACTGTAGGTACAATGTCAACATCCGGGAACTGCGAAATGGAAAGCTTTCTATCGACGAGCCAAAAAGGGAAGTGAAAAATCTGTGTTTATCTGTTTATATTATGGAGATTTGATGCCGAATACACAGTTTTTGGTTGTATGTTCGATTAAAAGCATAATATTTTGAGGGCAAATTGTTTATCCATTGACACACAACATTGTAATGAAACTTTCCAAGAATTAAGAGTGATTACTCATAATAAGGATATTCATTCATCATTCATTCATTCATTCATTCATTCATCTTCTAGCGCTTTATCCGATCTTCCCTCGGGTCACGGGGAGTCTGGCGTCTATGGGCATTAAGGCAGGATACACCCTGGATGGAATGCCAACCCATCGCAGGACACACACACACACACACATTCATACACTAGGGACAATTTTCCAAGGTGCCAATCAACCTACCGTGCATGTTTTTGGACCGGGAGGAAACCGGAGAACCCGGAAAAAAAACCCTGAGGCACGGGGAGAACATGCACAAACTCCACACACACATAACCGAGACGGGAATCGAACCCGGACCCTGGCGGTGTGAGGCGAACGTGCTAACCACTAAGCCACCGTGCCCCATATATAATAAGGAGATATATATATATATATATATATATATGTGTGTGTGTGTGTGTGTGCGTGCGTGTGCGTGTATATATATATATATATATATATATATATGTGTGTGTGTGTGTGGTGTGTGTGTGTGTGTGGTGTGTGTGTGTGTGTGTGTGTGTGTATATATATATATATATATATATATATATATATATATGTATGTGTGTCGGAAAGTACAGCCACACACTGGAGTGTAAGACTGTAGAACTCTTGTTCATTAATGAGATGAACTACAGCACAGGGCCTTTGTTTAAGTCCTGTACATAACAGAGCATTGTAAGATTCTAGTGGAAACAGCTAGCCAAACAACTCCCCAAAACAAATAACACGCTTATAACTTGAATTAAGTCCCTGCCCTCAAATGAAATACTCCTAAGATCGGGACATGACCAGTGTGAGGACCCGGCTTAAACATTCCATTTCAATCACAGAATATTTAATAACTTTTCAGAATGGCAGAGACCCTGATGATCACAGGTAATGAGATCTGGTTTGAGTTGTGGTTCATTTGTCTGCATGGATCTAAAGAGATAAGTCATCGGTAGCTATTACATTATTATTAGAACCATTACCGTGTTCTAAAAAACAAACATTAGTTGTGTATATCATGACTGTCACATTAACTGGTTCTCTTGAAACAATCTTTAAACAAGTGCTTGTCATTTAACTTTGCTAATTGTTTGGGCTTTACAGATCGCCCCCCCCCCACACACACACACATTGTAGATACACTTATACAAGCCATGTAAGCCATGTTGTCTATAATATAATATAGAAATGGAAAAGATCTCCCAGTTGTAATTAGGGTTGGGAATCGAGTTCGATTGTGAAATGGGATACTTGTTATAAAATGAAAAATTCGATTCCTTTTGTTGATTCCTGGACACCTTTTTTCACCCGGCAATCTGCCAGGACCTTCCGCGCGTCCAGTCTGCCGGGATCTTATGTGGTAAACTAAACATCAGTTTACAATTGATCATGACATATATGAGGAGGGGCACGGTGGCTTAGTGGTTAGCACGTTCGCCTCACACCGCCAGGGTCCGGGTTCGATTCAGGTTCTCCGGTTTCCTCCCTGGTCCAAAAACATGCACGGTAGGTTGATTGGCACCTTGGAAAATTGTCCCTAGTGTATGAATGTGTGTGTGAGTGTGCCCTGTGATGGGTTGGCATTCCATCCAGGGTGTATCCTGCCTTAATGCCCATAGACGCCTGAGATAATGACCCGAGGGAAGATCGGATAAAGCGCTAGAAGATGAATGAATGAATGAATGAATGAAACTGATCAAATTAAAATAATACCCAGCCCTAGTATGTTGTTGGACTCTGGACGTGGCTCATGGTGGAAATATAATGTAAGGCACAACCCATAGACTACATATACTTTCCAGCTATAAAACAGTAATATCTGTTATGAGACAATACATGCTAAGATTTTCTTAAAAATCAGTGTTCCATTTGTTGTAATTGAATTACTTACTCAAGGAATCTATTTTCTTACTACTGCTATATGTTTTTTTTTTTTTCTAATATGGGTGACCTGTTATATACAGTACATATTTGAAATGAAACAACGTAAACAAACAGGATAAACGATATGGTTTCATTGCACCTTGTTATATGTCTGTTTGGCGTTTGTGAGTCATTGGATTCACTTTCCCAAATTCCGCATGGAAACACGAGTAGCAAAAAAAAAAAAGGAGTTAGGAATTTATGAAAGCATTTCAGCGATCTTGACTTACTACTATATCCATTTACAGTGTACTTTCTGACTGGACTATTTTCAATTTTCATACAATTTGTGTTGGATAACACTGTTTAGAGTAAGAAGTATGGTGGTTTCTCATTCTAACCAGCCAGAAGGTTCTGTTATATTAAAACAAATAGCGTATTGTAGCCATCAAGATTCAGTCACACTTGGCTTGTCTTAACAATCACATGAAAAAGGTGGAACAATGGTGATTCATTGAAACGAAAAACAAGTGTCATGTGACAGCTATTTGTCACGGTCTGTTGTCATTTATATTACGATCCAGCTGTGGCGTCTGTTAAAATAAATTCATTTACTGATATATTTTATTTTTATTTTGTTTGTTTCAGCCGGACTTCCATTCGCAATATTAAACTTACAGCACAACCCGTTCAAAAGAGGATTTTTTTGCAGTGACGACACCATCAAGTACCCATACAAAGATGATACTATATCTTATCAGCTGCTAATGGGAATCGTGATTCCATTCACATTGTTTGTAGTAAGTATTTATGAATCTATTTGTTTCATTTATGAATAAGGCATTGAGAAACCCTGCGGTTGTTGTCAGGGCACCACCTTTCCATATATTTTTGCTGAAGACGTTCAGGGAGGTGAGTGGATAAGGCGTTGCGCTCTGTATCAGCAGGTCATTAGTTCAAATGAACTTCAGTCCAAATTTTGTTTCGTTTTGCACACTAGTTTCCTGTATCAGCCAATAGCCAATAGAAATTACAATCATTATTCATAGTTCATAGTCATGCACCTTTAAAATGCACCTCGCTGCCTGAGAGCGTCCAGCACTGCTCGCCTGGTTCCACCGTCTCTCAGGGTAAAAGGTAAGGCCAGCTTAAGGCTCTTCTCTGTTCTGGCACCGATGTGGTGGAACGAACTTCCACTGGAGGTTCGAACAACGGAGACACTGTCTACATTCAAACGCCGACTGAAGACCTACCTCTTCCTACAACACCTATCCTAACATTCCTTTATTCTCTTTTCTCACTGTCCAGAAATCCATAAAAAAAAAAAAAAGCAACTGTCTATTCTTGTGTACTTGAGTTTGTATTAACCTTTCTTGAATAAATCTTATCCTTAGATCGAGACTTAAAGCACTTTCTGTACGTCGCCCTGGATAAGGGCGTCTGCTAAATACCGCAAATGTAAATGTAAATGTAAAAATAAGCAGATGTAAAATGAATAAAATAAAACGGTAGTAACATTTTCAGAATATAATGTGGTTCATTGTTGTAATTCTATTTATATTTATAATTACAAATATGTCACATTTTTTTAAAGCCTATAAAGCATCACATATCCACATATCTGCTCTCCAGTAAGAAAAACTCAGCTGGAATTAACTAAAGTTAGTTGTACATTAAATTAAAATCAAAAACAAAACAGAAACATTTACATTTAAAGCATTTAGCATTTATACAGAGTGACTTTGGATCTCCATCTATGAATAAATTAATTTGATCGATTACAAACTTGAGACACAAAATCTGAGACCAAAGAGGAAGAAGTGCTAGTTCAAGTGTGGAAGAGGTAGGTCTTTACTCGTCGCATGAAGGTAGCCAGTGACTGTTCGGACATCCACGGGAAGTTCATTCCACCACCTCGCTGCCAGAACAGAGAAGAGCCTTGAACTAAACTGACCTCTTACCTTGAGAGAAGGTGGAACCAGTCGAGCAGTGCTAGACGCACTCAGGCAGTGAGGTGTGGGACGCGGGGGGGGGGGGGGGGGGGGGGGGGTGGGGGGGGGGGGGGGGGGGGGTGGGGGGGGGAGTGGGGGGGGGGAGGGGGGGGGGGGGGGGGGGGTGGGGGGGGGAGGGGGGGGGGGGGGGGGGGTGGGGGGGGGGGGGGGGGGAGGGGGGGAGGGGGGGGGGGGGTGGGGGGGAGGGTGGGGGGGAGGGTGGGGGGGGGTGGGGAGGGGGGAGGGGGGGTGGGGGGGTGTGGGGGGGGGGGGGGGGGGGGGGGGGGGGGGGGTGGGTTTGATGGTGCGGGGGGGTCTTTCCTTCACTGTCGTGGTATTTTTACGGGGTGAGGGGTTTGGGGGGGTCTCCCCTGTGGTGGTGGGGGGGGGGGGGGGGGGGGGGGGGTCCGGGGGTGGGGGGGGGGGGGGTGGGGGGGGGGGCGGGGGGGGGGGGGGGGGGGGGGGGGGGGGGGGGGGGGGGGGGGGGGGGGGGGGGGGGGGGGGGGGGGGGCCACTGGGGGGGGGGGGGGGGGGGGGGGGGGGGGGGGGGGGTGATGAGGTCTCTGAGGTATATGAAGGTGCAGGTCCATTTTTTGCTTCGTAGGCGAACATCAGTGTTTTGAATCTGATGCGTTCGGCTACCGGAAGGCTGTGGAGCGAGCGCAGCAGTGGGGTGGTGTGTGAGAACTTGGGTAGGTTGAAGACAACCTACCTCGTTCTGAGGTAGAACCTGCCAGCAGAGAGACGTTTTAGTCCTGTCTCTAAATGACGAGACACTGAACGAGCACCTGAGCAGCCTGTGTGGATAGAAATGGTCGAATCCTTCTGATGTTGTAAGATTACAAGAAGTGGCTCAGGAAGAAAGGAGGGAATTGTGGGGAGTTATGCTGAAATCCAGACCTGGAGATCACAATCAGTTCTGTTTTCTTCGGGTTGAGTTTCAGTCAATGAATGCTCGTCCAGGAAGCGATGTCTGGTAGGCATGCTAACATCCTAGCAGAAGCTGTGGTATCTGATTGGGGAAAGGTGTGTCATCAGCATAGCAGTGGTAGTCAAACCCATGAGGGAAGATGACTTCACCAAGAGAGTGAGTATAGAGTGAGGAAATAAGAGGACCAAGTACTGAGCCTTGTGGGACACCAGTGGTGAGTCTGCACAGGACAGATGTAGTTCCTCTCCACGGTAACTTTCTCCAAGTAGGAGGAAAACCACTTCCATGCCGCTCCAAAGATCCCAAGACTCCTGAGGGTAGCCAGCATGGTCTTACGGCTCACAGTATCAAATGCTGCTGAAAGGTCTAGGAGGATGAGGACAGAGGACAGTCTAGCTGATCTGGAAGCATGTAGCTCTTCCATGACCACAGTCTCTGTGGAATGTGCTACTTTGAAGCCGGGCTGGTTGGGGTCTCGAAGGTTGTTCTGCGAGAGATGGACAGACCGTTGGATAAAGACAGTAAAGACTGACAGCGATACCAGTCTGTAGTGGTTGATGTCCAGAGCAGGATGGGAGTGACCCTTAATAATGAAATCCTTGTCTTCAGGGACATTACTTTAATAAGTTAGCATGAAAATAGTTACTGGCCATTTTTTAGCAAATTACATGTAACCTTTTTTGTAATACAGCACTAATGTTAACTGTTAGATTCAGCATCCAATTAAGCATCTCCTCTCTCTCTCTCTCTCTCTCTCTTTTGTTTTTTTACAGATAATAGGCGGAGAGTGTATTTGCATATATCTAAGATCCAGATCTGCCTTAATCAATGACTATGCAGCCTGCATCTACAAAGCTGTTGGATCGTTTATTTTTGGAGCAGCGATAAGTCAGTCCTTGACCGATATTGCAAAATACACCATTGGTCGGCTGAGGCCACATTTCCTGACCATTTGCAAGCCTAACTGGAGTCTTGTGGATTGTAAATTAGGCTACATTGAGAACTTCTCCTGCACAGGAGACAAGACATTGGTCAATGAAGGCAGGTAAGATCTCCAGAAAAGGATTATTGGCCTAGATTTTAAAACTGTTGTCTTAAAATTGAAACTATATATATATAGGGGCACGGTGGCTTAGTGGTTAGCATGTTCGCCTCACACCGCCAGGGCCCAGGTTCGATTCCCTTCTCGGCCATGTGTGTGTGGAGTTTGTGCATGTTCTCCCCGTGCCTCAAGGAGGTTTTTCTCCGGGTTGTCCGGTTTCCTCCCGGTCCAAAAACATGCACGGTAGGTTGATTGGCACATTGGAAAATTGTCCCTAGTGTATGAATGTGTGTGTGTGAATGTGTGAGTGTGAGTGTGCCCTGCGATGGGTTGGCATTCCATCCAGGGTGTATCCTGCCTTAATGTCCATAGACGCCTGAGATAGGCACAGGCTCCCCATGACCCGAGGGAAGATCGGATAAAGCGGTAGAAGATGGGAAGGTTGTAGTCTTAGAAAGAGATGAATGAATGATATATATATATATATATATATATATATATATATATATATATATATATATATATTGCTCATATTGCTATATCTGTCTGTCTTTTTTTGAGTAAATCTTTTCTTCTTATCCTCAATAACATTAAATTTTTAAATATTGTTAATTTTTTTTCCCCACAGGCTTTCATTTTTTTCTGGACATTCTTCCTTCTCCATGTATTGTATGCTCTTCCTTGCAGTAAGTCCTAATATATTGTTACACGCTCACACAAACCATGTCTTGATGACTTATATGTCTCTCTCTTGTCAATGCCACATGTACACAGCATTTGAAAGCCGTTTCGGTGTGCTGTGTGACTAATATTGTTCTGTTTTCCTTGAAAAGCTGTACCTCCAAGGGAGAATGAAGGCAGAATGGGCTCGGATGCTCAGGCCTACTATCCAGTTCTTCTTAATTTCAGCATCCGTGTACGTAGGTCTTACACGAGTCTCCGACTACAAGCATCACTGGAGTGATGTTCTCACTGGATTTATTCAGGGAGCCATTGTCGCAGTATTTATATAGTGAGTATTTTGTAGGGCGTTTTCAGATTTACTTTGCTTGTAGAAGGTTTAAAAATGTATATATATATATATATATATATATATATATATATATATATATATATATATATATATATATATATATATTTTTTTGGTTATATATATATTATATCTGCCATTTACAAGAAAAATAACCTCATTTTATTTATAGCATGTTTTTACTAATCGAAGGACAAAGACAGAGATTCCAGCACAGATAAATGTAAACAAAAAGGCAAAATTCAGTGCAAGAAAAACAGATTTTACCAAGTGTCAGTTTCAAAGACTGAGATGGTAAATCCAGTTAATGTGTCCCTGCACTCGTTATTTTGTTGATTTGAATCCATGTTTGAGTTATTATCTTGGTAAAAGATCCATCCACGACCAAAGTATACCTTTCTAGAATGCCTAGACCACAAACCTCTCAAAAGCATCAATGATGCACCATATTAGACAATGTGCATCAGGTGCTTTTCTTTTGATAGATGTAATATATCAATATTTATATGTCGAATTGTTGAACTATATACCTGAACGTTTTTTTTTCTCCAAAAACCAAAAGCTAATTCATTTGCTTTGATGCTTTATTTGGCATAATAATGCAAAATGTTAAAGAAAATTTGAACTGTAAAATTTTGATAGTTTAATCTAAATCTATTGTGCAATATGGGTACTAAAATGGATTCTACGTTAACGCACTTTATTCCTCTGTCGTTATAGGTATTCGGCGTGTCCGATTTTTTTAAAGCCCAGCCCAAGGGAGACAAGGAAGAAATCTCACACACCACCCTGCAGGAGACCACAAATGATATGAACCACTACGGGAGCACTGAGTGAGACGGGAGACTAAACTGCATGAAATGTTCAGACCGGATATTTAACAGACAAATAGCTGTTTCACAAACCTCAAGCATACTTGTATATGTCAATAGTTCTCTGACCAAACCTGCTGTAGGTTTTGAACGATTCCGCAGCCACAACTGAATGTGGATTCTTCATTTGCTTTAGTCTCCCTCCATGAAACTCTTATTGCACTCTTATTGAACATTTAAAATAGAAGGTAATGTATATACATATATACATATACAGTGGTTCCTCGGAGTTCGGCGCTAATCCGTTCATTGGAAACCTCCGAACTCCGAACCGAATTATCATGTAATCTTATCATGAATTTCTTTTCCACGACTTTGCGGTCGACCATTATCTTAAATAGTGGATAAAGGTTCCCCCCGACCATGGAAATGGTGAAGAAAAATGCCAACATCATGTTCCACTCGTCTAAAGAGTCGTCATTTAAGCTCTGCGTGTCCGTGGCTGTCATCCACGTGGGCCGCTGGCTGCAAATTTGTCACGCTCGCGGCTCAAGGTCGGGCTCTGAGATGCACCGCGTCGCAGATGCCCTGAATGAAGCCAAGCACGGCACAGACCGGACCATATATATATCCATATATATATATATATATATATATATATATATATATATATATATATATATATATACTATATATATAGAAATACTAGAAATTACTAGAAATACTTCTAGAAATACTTGTGGTCATTCATGTTCTTTTTTCAAATAGTACAAATACCAAAATGATTATCTAGTGATATTGTGGCACGCTCTGTCCCGTTGATTTTATATTGCAATGCTTATTGAGTGTTGCGGAATCATAAGTACATACACAACATCTTATCATACGCTCCTTAACCTCCCGACTTCCATAGCAGGATTTTTACTAACTGACGTTGGGCAGGTATCAGAATCATGTGACAGCACATTATGAAAGACAAAATGAAATCACAATAATGCTGAGTTTATTATTAATGCTGAGAAGCACTTCAAATGTTCTTTTTTTTTTTTTAAGTTCGGATATTGTAGAATCTCTTGAAGTGAAGCTATCCATTTTTATTTGACTATAGGACTCACTTCAAATGCTGTTTTATATATATATATATATATATATATATATATATATATATATATATATATATATATATATATATATATATATATATATATATATATATTGAAAGCAGAACTCATTCAGCATTCCCATATCGTTCTCGGTATTGAAGAAAAGAATCATATGAAGGCACCTCTTGATCTGTGTTCAAGTATGCTTGTGAAATCTTTATGCGGTTATGTGGATAGACACACAGCCCGTTCAGCCTTCCGCCATTCAGCAAAACTACAACAGGTGGCTGAACGTCGCCATTGATTTTTTTTTTTTTATAGGTCTGCATTATCTTTTGTAGTGTTTCAGCTTGATTTCATTTAAGATGAAAGCAGTTATTTTGTGAACAGGCAATTTTTGTACATTTTCTTTAAAACTGACACTCCACCCAGTGGTAGGACCCTCTTGATTTTTATTCTTCTTTTTTTGTTTCATTTTGTCTTCCTTATTCATATCCATTTCCATCATGTACTTGGCAGTATGTCTATCCAAAGACCCCACACTTGTCGTACTCCCAATTATTAAGCCACAACTGTGTCACTCAATCCTTGAGCCCTTCTATATATATATATATATATATTATATATATATATATATATATATATATATATATATATATATATATAGATATATATATATATATAATAATATAAATAAAAAAAGAATTAAGCTTCGCATTAAATGTAATCAAAGCATTAAATGTAATCAAGCTGGTTCCGCCTGAGCTGGAAATTTCCAGCATTTCAGTGTGCCAAATGTCTGTTCAATTACTGGCAGCAGTGTTTTTATTCTAACATTGGCATTCGAGGGAGCCAAGAAAAAAAGAAAAAAAAAACCATTGCTCCGTCACCCATTGTGTAGCGTGGTAGATCTACACAATTACTTCCTTTGCATAGCAGATTTACGTGCAGCGTTTACATGACTTCTATACAACTGCCAACTCCTCCACTCCATTCTGTTTGCTTGAGCTCAGCAAAGAAGATTTCTTATTATATTTTTTTTATATTAAATCCACTTCGCTACCCGCTGCCACGATGATAATAAATAATTAATAAAACTCTCATAGCCGGCCAGCTCCTTGTTTTTTTAATGTTGCTTCATGTAGAATTATTTAGAGCAAGGCTTGTTCTAATTGTTGAGCTAAATGATCAGAGCACTGCTCTTCGTCCATCGTATAGACCAGTAAGTTTGGGAAAGTTGAACTATTAACATGCTTTAGAGACAGAGATAGAAAGCAGGTATAGAAAATACACACTCATTTTTAATAACAGGTTTGACATGTAATGATGAATGGCATATTTTAGCATCTGTACTTCCTTCTTGAATGTCATGGAGGAAGAAAAAAGAGAAAAAAAAATCCATACATGACAGTGTGGATATAACAGCAGGGTTATATGACATTTATACTCATCGAGAAACGTGCATATGGAAAATACCATTAGTGCCATTAGACATCGAATAGGAAAGTAAGAAAAGAAGGAAAATAGGACTGGTTTAATTTTCTCTCATGTTTATTTCATTCAATTTATAATTTATGTCTTGTACTTTATGGTTCATTGGGTCCGTGTGGATATTACTTTGACATGTACTACCTACCTAAACAATGCTGCAGACCAAGTGGTTCAAAGGTTGTCCTTCTATTTGTAATTTATTTCTTGTTCTTTGCTTCTGTTCTTAATTTATATCAGAGTATGAATGACATTGTATGGGGAAATAGACTTATTTTCTGTACATACTGTATGACATTAAAGCCCATATACAACAAAAAAACTTTCTGAAATAATTACTTAGAATCGTTCCTTTTGCTGAATTGTTTTGTCATTTTTTTCCCCCTCTCAAGAAATGTTATGCGGATCTGCAGGAAAATATTAAAAGACAACCATGATCCATTTATTACATGACTGTGTATGCTGAGGATACTGGGAAAGTGGTACATGGAAATGGTTAAAGAAGTGTATAAGAAAATATTATAAGAAAATAGCTAGTGAATTGCATTTATTTATTTTTGGTTTGTTTTTTTTTTGTGCATATGGATATGCTGTAATGCCAACACATATAAAGATGTACTGAATTTGGTAAGTTTGTTATGTATTTATTTACTGTAGATACATTTTCTTTGCTTAATTTTGAAATAATAAAGCAGGTCTGTTATAATCATCATATAATCACCGAACACAAACTGCCTGTAAAATTCCAACATGTAAACAATACCAATAAAGGTACATAACATAAAATGAATACGTCATTTGTGTGGATAAATGTCCGGTTTATTTCATTAAATCACTAAATAGATTTTTTTTGCATAAAGTTGCCACAGACAAATATACTGATGAGCTTGCAAATAAAGCCACATGCCTAATATTGTGAAGAAGCGAGACGTGGACTCCCCAAAACTTTTACTCGTCCTTTAAAAAGTTGGCATCTTCATGAATTGTGCATGTTTGTCCAGCACATTTTACAGATGTGTAATTTATAGTGTGTTGGCTATGTTGTTGCCAAGTCAACACTTTGTACTTTATTTCATGTTTTCAACCACAGAAAAATACTTGCAGTGTGTACAGTGTGCAGTGTTTAACCCTTTGCCCTCTGCCAAATGCTGTAAATGTATCCTGTATATCCTATGCGATTCTTACTTTAAAGGAGATTTCCATGAATGGGTGTCCTGACTTACCTTTTTCCCATAGTGCCCATAGAACTTACTTCCCATAGAAGTAAAAGAAATAATACATGATGTAAAGTAAAAACACCTACAACCATTGCTCCATGGCCCAGCTCTGGTGCTCATTTTATAAGATATATATAGATATATATATATATATATAATATATATATATAGATATATAGATATATATTATATATATATATATATGAATATTTCTACTCCTCTTATTTTGTCTTTTTTATTATATATATATATATATATATATATATATTATATATATATATATATATATTCATTCATTCATTCATTTTCTACCGCTTTATCCGATCTTCCCTCGGGTCACGGGGAGCCTGTGCCTATCTCAGGCGTCTATGGGCATTAAGGCAGGATACACCCTGGATGGAATGCCAACCCATCGCAGGGCACACACACACACACACCACACACACTAGGGACAATTTTCCAAGGTGCCAATCAACCTACCGTGCATGTTTTTGGACCGGGGGGAAACCAGAGAACCCGGAGAAAAACCCCACTGAGGCACGGGGAGAACATGCATAACGGGAATACTATATATATGGCCGATATACGGGATATATCGAACCCGGCCGATATATATGGCGGTGATTGGCGAATGTGCTAACCACTACGCCATCGTGCCATATATATATAAGCAAAATAAGTAAATCTTTACTTAATGAATAAAAAAAGACAAAATAAGAGGAGTAAACAGTATACATCAAAGGCCAGGAAAATAAGACGTTTTAAAATGGTATCAGAAAAGAGGGGATGGTATTTGTGGAACTTAAAAGGATTAATGGTATTATAACTGCTAATCGAATAACCTTCAATTACAAAAACAAGTGCATTAGAACAGTTTTATCTATTTTGCTCTTTTATAATGTAAGAGTTATATTTATTTGCTTGCTTGTTTGTTTGTTTGTTTGTAAATCACATGACGAAGTAAAAATTTCACATATCTTACACGTACTTCCTACAATGAGTATGGTTATTTGCCAGAAGATGGCGCTATGCTCAATACAGTGATCCAGCGATCTGCTCAGAAGCCTGAACCACAAAAAATACACCGAAAACACACAAAAAAAGCAGATTTAATATTTAATATTGTTTTCCACTCATATCTTTGTTTTCCGTTTCATTTATTTATTTATTTATTTATTTTTTTAAATCAGCCAACCAAATGAATCCTAAAGAACCATAAACAATTTAATTACAATACTTTTTTTGTGTTGTTTATTATGATGACATCATTCAAGGGCAGGTATTCAAAATCATTTTTCACCTACATTCTTATTCCTTGCACTTGTTTATTGTTAGTCATTCTTATTACAATTCGTATTATTTTGCAAAACCAGTGAATTGCATTGTGAAAGCATTTTTACACAGTTACTTAATGTCCTGTAGTTTAGCATTTCCAATGTGTAATTCTTCAGAAGCAAATTTCAGCATGTAAACAACTAATTTAAGGCGAACCCAATGCTATATGTTAAAATGTACTTATGACCTTTGGGTGTCGGGTGAATTTGTGGAGATCTTTAAAGTACAGCAGTTATTAGCAGTTGTTCATTTCAGCAACGTGTCGTCTTTGGGATGTCAGTGCAGTTGCTCAACCATATGGCATGAAGGATTTACTTTTTCAAATCTACACAAAAACAAACCCCCAGACAGATATGGAACTCTGGAGGAACAAGCACGGTTTACCTGAATACACATTTTTTTGAGTGCACATACCTGGTCACATATTAATATACAGCATGATGCATTATATGTACATTACATATATATATATATATATATATATATATATATATATATATATATATATATAATATATATATATATATATATATATATATATATATATATATAAACTGTAGACTGAAACTGTAGGTATTAGCAGGATTTATAGTTACATTAATATAAATGTTACTTCAGTCTCCTAAACACCAGGGACATATATAATACTTGGAAAACAGCTGGCTATGATGTCATAAGGCACCGAAACTCACACTGAGACTCAAAGGACCCCCTCTGGAAAATAAAAAGATCTGCTGTTTGGATGGTTGCCGTGTTTTCAGACACAGCAAACTTAATCAGACAAAGCAAGGGATATTTTTTGCATCTTATTCACATTGGAAAAGGAGCATCAGACTGAATTGGGAAAATGAGGTGTTATTTAACAGGGTTAGATTTTTAACCTTGTATAATATGTCAGCACTACTAAACAACAGTGCACAGTGTCTGTAGTGCACATTCACAACATTTCTAGGCACACATGCCATGTTAGTAGTGAGACCACTCTGTCCTGGAAGGAAGGAAGGACATAAGGTCGAGTCATTCTGATAGGGTTCTGTCTATTTTGATAGTGCACCTGTGTGTGTGTGTGTGTGTGTGTGTGTGTGTGTGTGCTGCAAGTCTGTGCTGATGTTTCCATTACAGACTCCAGTTATTTCTGCTCTGCATCACGTGCTGTTTTATCAACTTTATAACTTTGCAAGTTTAACCCTCATGAAACTTTAGTGTAGAGGGGCACGGTGGCTTAGTGGTTAGCACGTTCGCCTCACACCACCAGGGTCCGGGTTCGATTCCCGTCTCGGCCATGTGTGTGTGGAGTTTGTGCATGTTCTCCCCGTGCCTCAGGGGTTTTTTCTCCGGGTTCTCCGGTTTCCTCCCCCGGTCCAAAAACATGCACGGTAGGTTGATTGGCACCTTGGAAAATTGTCCATAGTATATGAATGTGTGTGTGTGTGTGTGTGTGTGTGTGTGTGTGTGTGTTGTGTGTGCGCCCTGCGATGGGTTGGCATTCCATCCAGGGTGTATCCTGCCTTAATGCCCATAGACGCCTGAGATAGGCACAGGCTCCCCGTGACCCGAGGGAAGATCGGATAAAGCGCTAGAAGATGAATGAATGAATGAATGAAACTTTAGTGTTTGACAGTATTGTCTTAAGATAAAATTCATTGTCTTCAGCTTTGATTCGTCAGAGGTCTACAGTGGTGTTTTTGCATATCGGTATATACTTAAATATTTATATTTGGGCAGACTTTCACTTTAACGTCACTATAAATATCTGACTTTTTACTTAACGGCATTTTGCGTTCGTTTTTTATTTATGACCGGATAAAAGGCTAGCTAGTGGGGTTAACTTTACCTGCCAATCAGGGTAACTCTTGTGCTCTATACTGTTCAACATCAGTTCAACAGAAGAAGAACATCTGGGGAGGAATAAATGAAGAAACTCCACAACATCTGAGGCCTTATTACAGAAATTACTGGACTCATGATCATTTTAATAGCTATCAATCAGGGTTTGACTCATTAATATCATTCTATTAATAGCTAAGAGTAACGTTAGAGTCATTTTACCTAAACTGAGTTGATTAAGCAGAAAGTCTTGTGACACAAATGATAATAGGAACATTATAGTCGTTATAAATCACAGTACTTTGGATACTCAAGTACATTTGAAGGTAAGTGAAAGGAGCACTTTTACTTTTACTGGAGTAATATTTTATCTCTACTTTAACTCAGTGACATGGTTTGTGTGCTTCGTCCTCCACTGGACGTCTCCCAGCTGTGTTTGTTGGTTGCCCCCGCCTAAGTCTGTTCTGCTCTGAATAATATTGCTGGTTTTTGTCCTGTACCTCTCATCTATCATGAAGTGAAGTAATATCCCCAATATAATCAATTCTAAGTGTTGTTTTTCTTCTGTCTTTTGTAATAGGTTAGTATCTCAATAAAACTCCAGATCAACAGCTTTTTTTATGGCCGAATACATATACAAGGAGTGTATATGCGTCCAGCTTTGCCTTCACACTCGCTATCTGATGTGGCTTAATAAAGTTATAAGACCAAAGGTTTTGTATGTTCTTTCCTTTTCGGAGTGCCTTCATACATATATTGGAGGTCCAGTCATTGCTGAGCTGCTCAGTAGACAGCCAGCGAGTTGGATACTTGTCCATTTTAAGGCTTGTTTAAGGCTAATAGAGTCAATTTGTCTAAGCTGTAATCACTAAAGTCAAAAGGTGTCATATGGCCTCTTGTTTTGGTTTCACAGACTCTCCGTTGACATCTTTGCTCCTCATTACCGGAGTCATGCAGGGCGAAATAATCCCAGAACAGCATTAACGGAACAAAAGTGTTTTTTTGTGTGGATTTGAGCAACAACAGCCACTTTATGGCCAGGCCATTTATAAACCTGCACCGCAAGCTCAGGTGCGATACAGCAGTGTGTTAACGACCTCGTTCCGGCATTGAGAGCCAGGTGTTTTTTTTTTTTTTTCTTTCCCTACGTTATGAACCAAACTGTGAAGCGGAATGACTGTTTCCACATTACTCATTTCCAACACAAGTCTTCCATAAATGTATCTTGAAAGGAAAAGGAAAGTGTCTATGCACCACTGGACCCATTTGTATCATGACTCACCACTAAAGAGACCCATTCCCAAGATAATATAAAAAAAAAAAAAAGAAAAATCCAATGTGCTAAAAATCGTGGATGGTTATATTATGAGTCAGCAGCGAGAGATGTATCTCAAAGATAATTGGTGTGCGAATGAGGCTTGGAACAGATGCGGGTAAGTTATGACTCATGACTAGAATCATTATTCCAAGGACAATTCCTTTAGGAATTTGATCTGGAATAACACACATATACCATAAACAATCAGCTTTGTTGTTCTTGTCCCCGTAGAGAGAATTTCCTTGCTACCACCAACTTTATGTTGTTCATTAGAGATAAAATGACATTTTCATTTGATAATTTCTGCAAGAGTAGGGGGCACGGTGGTTTAGTGGTTAGCACGTTCGCCTCACACCGCCAGGGTCCAGGTTCGATTCCCGTCTCGGCCATGTGTGTGTGTGTGGAGTTTGTGCATGTTCTCCCCGTGCCTCAGGGGGTTTTTCTCCGGGTTCTCCAGTTTCCTCCCGGTCGAAGAACATGCTCGGTAGGTTGATTGGCACCTTGGAAAATTGTCCCTAGTGTGTGAATGTGTGTGTATGTGTGTGTGTGTGTGTGCCCTGCGATGGGTTGGCATTCCATCCAGGGTGTATCCTGCCTTAATGCCCATAGACGCCTGAGATAGGCACAGACTCCCCGTGACCTGAGGGAAGATCGGCTATAGCGGTAGAAGATGAATGAATGAATGAATGAATTTCTGCAACAAAAAAAATAAATGCTGCTATGGCACTTCTGTGAACTGCAATGATTTAGACCATTTCCTGAAGATGTCAGCTACCATTCCTCTCCGAACAATCCCTGATTCTGATTTCATGTGATGTACTATACGGGCAAAAGTACTGGGACAGGAGACTTTTACCATACACTTGGAGGTACACAACTAATCACCTTTGAAAGGAATGTGAGCGCTGACTGCACCAGAGACCTCCTTACTCTACATCAGTACTTAATGTTAGTAAATCACCATTGCAGCTGAAGAAGCACAAACTCTCTGCAGACACAATCCAAAACATAGAACATAGAAAATGAATAAAATAGAACATTTACATTTGTAGCATTTGGCAGACGCCCTTATCCAGAGCGACTTACAACTGAGCAATTGAGGGTTAAGGGCCTTGCTCAAGGGCCCACTAGTGGCAGCTTGCTGGTGGTGGGGTTTGAACCCGTGATCTTCCGGTCCAGAGTCCAACACCTTAATCACTGGGCTATACCAACTCCCACCCAACATGCTGGAAGCTGTACATTTATTTAAACATTATTTTGACTACTGTATATAGTGCCTGTAGTGCTTATTCATTCATTCATTCATTCATTCATTCATCTTCTACCGCTATATCCGGTATATCTTCCCTCGGGTCACGGGGAGCCTGTGTCTATCTCAGGCGTCTATGGGCATATTTTTGGACCGGGAGAAAAACCCCCTGAGGCACGGGGAGAACATGCAAACTCCACACACACACACACACACACACACACACACACACACACACACACACACACACACACACACACACACATGGCCGAGACGGGAATCGAACCCGGACCCTGGCGGTGTGAGGCGAACGTGCTAACCACTAAACCACCGTGCCCCGTCTGTAGTGCTTATATTTTGTTATATTGTCTAACAAACATTTACCTGTGTAAAGTAGGTCATATGTTGCGCTACGTATGTACGGTACTTTCTTCTACAACGGAAGGTCCTGTCGCAAATTGCTTGTGAGTGTAAACATTCTGGGTAATAAAGTTATTTGTGATTCTGATTCGGACAGATGTGTAGAAAGCACAATACTCTTTCGTTAGTGTTGCTTAGCTAAGCTGCACCTGACTACAGTGAAGCCAAGTGAAAGCAAACACAAGTTAGCTTGGCGCTAATGTAAAGCTAGCGCAAATCTAGAAAGCAAACTACCTCTAGATCTGAGGGAGAGTTTCACTGCTATTTTGTAGTTACAAGCTGCTAGGCAGTCATTTGTGTACAAGGTCAGAATACTTGAATGGATATGTCCGCAAATACTTCACGGTTTTAGCTGTGTGGATGCATCCGTTGTGTGAAACACTGCCTCATGGTGGTTAAAACGAGAAAAATATATAAAAAAAAAAACTGCATTCCAACAGGAACATGAATGCATAATAAGAATTGCAGTACATAAAAGTCAGTATAGCATGGTGTTCTTTAATGCCTACTACATACATATTTTTTTCGAGGTGGTGAGCTATCGCTGGTTAGTATTCTGAGGACTATGCACAGACACACACACACACACACAAAAACACACACACACACACACAACACACACACACACACACACACAAAAAGCAAACACAATTTGCAGAACAGTTTTCAGTTGCTTAAAAGGATCCCTGGATGGCTAGAGCACAGTTTTAGATTCAGTCTGGTGCTTGAAGCTCTTGACCTGTATCTGCAGAAGTTAATGCAGTGTGCTACCTGATGGCTAATTGGATAAATGCCTAAATGAGCAAGTGTCCCAAAAAAGTCTACAGAGATAAATGACACAATAAATAAATTCATTCATTCTACAGATTGTGTCCGTTTATAGTTCCTGCGAATAAATGATCTACAATGCTGAGTGCACAGTTTGCTCATTTGCATTGTGATTCAGATGACGTTGTTATGAGGACAGAAACTTGAGAGTTTTTCTGTAATGAAGGACAGATGGGTATTGTTTTAGTAGTGCACAGGAGGAATGGAATTTGATCAAGACGCCAGCCATCACAGACATGCGAATCCTCACAGGCTGTGAATACCAAATTCGCTATCAAATTCTACCAATAGCATTTTATTAAGACAGTTGTTTCGAGGGGGACTCGGTGGCTTAGAGGTTAGCACATTCACCTCACACCGCCAGGGTCCGGGTTCGATTCCCGTTTCGGCCATGTTCATATCAATTGTATAGCATAGCAACAAAGGATCAACACACCCCCTCCAATTTCCAACTAAAGTATAAACTTTAGTTGGAAATCTGGCAGGGGGTGTGTTGACCCTTTGTTGTATAATATATCTATATATATATATATATATATATATATATATATATAACTATTATTTTATTTTTTAATGAATTGTGGCAATTAATGCCAACAACATGATCTATGGTACGTGTCAAATATGCATCAACTGGCTTTGTATGATTACATACATTAAATTGGCTGGAAATCGTCTACAAGTGGTTAAACTTCATCTTACATTTCTTTTACTTCCAGGAACTAAAATGTAAAAAAGTAAAAATAAATTGTGATAAAGAGCTGGTAATGAAATATTTAATAGTGGAATTTTACAACAAGTTGCTCAAATAGGGGGTACGGTGGTTTAGTGGTTAGCAAGTTCGCCTCACACCGCCAGGGTCTGGGTTCGATTCCCATCTCGACCATGTGTGTGTGGAGTTCTCCCCATGACTTTTGCATGGTAGGTTGATTGGCACCTTGGAAAATTGTCCCTAGTGTATGAATGTGTGTGTGTGTGTGTGTGTGTGTGTGTGTGCCCTGCGATGGGTTGGCATTCCATCCAGGGTGTATCCTGCCTTAATGCCCATAGACGCCTGAGATAGGCACAGATTCCCCGTGACCCGAGGGAAGATCAGATAAAGCGCTAGAAGATGAATGAATGAATGAATTGCTTAAATAGGAAAATGGAAAATATCATGGAGTTGTTTTGACAGGTCTACAGAAATGTTTCAGCTCGCATATGTATGAGTTTGAGGATCGTATCACTCCTCAGGTGAAAGGTTAGCAGTATACAGGCCTGTCACTGCTGTAGTGAAGATGTAAACAAGAGCCTCTATCTCTCTGGTCCACTCTGTCCTCCGCAGGTAGAAGAATAGAAGTGATTACTGACTCCTAGGCCCGTGTATCATCATGTGGATTTGTGGCAGATGTTTTGCTCCTTTGGGGCTTCCATCTACCTCCCAGTGAGTCTGCACTGGCCCGTGACTAACATCTAAGGCCACCATCAATCAGAGGGATAGCCCAGGGGTACTACAACTTGTTTATGTATGTTTTTTTGTTGTTTGTTTGAACAAACTTTCATGACTTTTTGAATTTATTTTATTGGTTGTTGTGATTTGGAGATTTCCAGTCTCTATACATCACATCCACTATAAAACATGAGCCTAATTTGGGAAATGTTCACTACAAATGCATCAGAAACCACATTGAAAAGCAAAACCTATACAATACATATAAAAAACAATCTTTATACTTGTATTGGCAGGTTATTGAGTAAAGAGTACATTTAAAAAAAGCGTACAAACCTAAAATTCCTTTTTCTCTCTCATCAGCAGAGCTGCTGTAACATTAAACAACGTTGTGCTTATTTCTGAAGATATATCTATGTGTCTATTTAATATAGACAAAAAATGTGCATGCAAAACGATACCCAGACGACATTTCTTCTTTTGCACCGTGGGTTCATCCAGTTATGTCTTTTTGCAATTAAAAATAAGACACAATTAACAAAAAAATAAATAAAATAGCCCCTGTATAGATGTTTTGAATTCTTTTGCTATAGATCATTACTGCTGTTTTTGTCCATAGAGAAAATCTATACATTTTTCTGGCATAGCAGAGCCCCCAAAAGATGTCATTAGTTCCTGTCCTATTTACACAGCTGCTGGGAGACATATATTACCCCTTGACACAGGAACATTTGTTTCCCTTTTTCATCCAGCTATCATACGCTCAAACCGTTTTGCTCCATATGTTTAGGGACGGATCATTGTACAATTCAGAATGCATGACTTACACTATATAGTTCCCCAGACCAACAAGCTCATTTATAAAATGTCCTTATATTCAGATTATATCTTAAATCTCATGGGTTTGATCTTATCATCATCTTATCAAGTCATGGGACTTATAAATCCATAACCTGACATTACTGATATTATAAATAAATAACGCATACACAGTATGTATATAGGAAATGTAGGAATATTATCATGGCTTTACATGTTTTTATACACTACAAGACTGACACACATGCCTTACCTTTTGTTTTGGTGTTATAAGTTCTCATACTTTGTAAACGTATGGAACTTATTATGAGCATTTATGCAATAAAGAACTCAGAGATCTTAACTGGGCTCGGGAGAAGCAAAAGGAGGAGCAGATATTGAAATGTGTTATTATCTGCTGTAATCACAGCGTTGATGTTCTTTCAGTTCATGTGCAGTGATGGCGTGCCTTCCGATGGTGATGGATGTGCACACAATGACAGATAAAACACGCAAAAAAATAATATTGACTATAATCTCCACAGGGGGCACTGTGTCTTAGTGGTTAGCACGTTCGTCTCACACCGCCAGGGTCCGGGTTCAATTCCCGTCTCGGCTGTGTATGTGTGTGAAGTTTGCATGTTCTCCCCGTGCCTCAGGGTTTTTTTTCTCCGGGCTCTCCGGTTTCCTCCCGGTCCAAAAACATGCACGGTAGGTTGATTGGCACCTTGGAAAATTGTCCCTAGTGTGTATGAATGTGTGTGTGAGTCAGTGTGTGTGTCCTGCGATGGGTTGGCATTCCATCCAGGGTGTATCCTGCCTTAATGCCCATAGACGCCTGAGATAGGCACAGACTCCCCGTGACCCGAGGGAAGATCGGATAAAGCGGTAGAAGATAAATGAATGAATGAATAATATCCACAGTGGAAGCAGAGTGTACCTCATCGCCATACTGTTGGAAAAAAAAATGTATATTGCTGAATGGCTTTAGTTTTCCATGGGTTTTCAATATACATACAAACGATTGCATAACATTTTGTGCACCCCATGTGTTTGCTTACATTTGATAAAATTGCCTCTAGCCTAAAGCAAAGTACGGTTGCAATGTAATTTAAAGTCTTGTTTCATGCAGACTTGTTTGTTTTTATTTACAATATGAGACATATTTCATTTTGAATGGTGTGTCAGGTAGATTTACACGGACTATAAATGTGAATTATGCAATCCAAAATAATTCTTGCATGTGAAACGACCCGAAAATGAAACAAATATGAAGAACGAAAAATGATTGCAAAATTGGATTGCTTATATATACAAGTTTTATTTCACTTTCAGTTGTGCTAAAAATGTTAGCTAGAGTCATTGTCATAAACATTCAAAGAGATGTACGCGGGCTAGGCACAAAGACGGTAGTGGAAAATACCGCGCTACAGTTAAAAAACGGAATAAGTGATACAGTCAAGTCAGAAATGCACACGTTGTGGATTTGATTTATGTGCTTCCAACGAGAGTCTGAAACTCGGAGATGATTTTTGGGGGATTAGACCAAGAAATGTTTGGCTAAATCCATGTATAACGTGCAATAGAAGTGGCCTTTCCATTCCAATACTTTGAGAGAGGATTGTAGGTTTGCGGTAAAGCGGGTGAATTAAAGCCCTGACATGGCCTATCATTTAAATGCTCCTTCAACCAAATTCATCTTGATCATGTCACATTCAGAACGCCCGTCTACAGTTCTTATCTCCACAAACCAGCCAGGTGTCAAATAGCAGTTCTGCCATCTTTTCACACACCGAAATGCAATAAGGAAGTACTTTCACATTTTACAGACAAAGGGTGACATACAATGTTTAACAATGGGCATTGTCTCAAAGCATCTTTACACAGATAATGCGCAATGAATGAGAAACCATGCTAAAACTCTGATTGTGATAGTAGAACAAAAAAGCCGTAGCCCAATCTGACAAGCCCAGATAAATATATTGTTGTGTTTGTCATTTCCTCTTTGCTCTTGTATTTTTATGCATTTAAAACTTTTGCATTATTCATGTAACATACAAGGGGCACGGTGGCGTAGTGGTTAGCACGTTCGCCTCACACCGCCAGGATCCGGGTTCGATTCCTGTCTTGGCCATGTGTGTGTGGAGTTTGTGCATGTTCTCCCCGTGTCTCAGGGGGTTTTTCTCCGGGTTCTCCGGTTTCCTCCCCGGTCCAAAAACATGCACGGTAGGTTGATTGGCACCTTGGAAAATTGTCCCTAGTGTATGAATGTGTGTGTGAATGTGTGTGTGTGTGCCCTGCGATGGGTTGGCATTCCATCCAGGGTGTATCCTGCCTTAATGCCCATAGACGCCTGAGATAGGCACAGGCTCCCCGTGACCCGATGGAAGATCGGATAAAGCGGTAGAAGATGAATGATGAATGAATGTAACATACAGGGATGTGTGATAAAAGAAAAAAATACAGCGTTCCATGTTTCAACCTATCTGCATACGTTTAACCGAGGTTGATGATGACATAATAACTATTAATGATGTCATTTATTTCCCAGACCAATGATATTGTCTTTGTCTTTGGCATTAATCAAAATCAAAGTCCTTTCCTGCTAAACACGGGCGTCTTTCTTTTGGCTGTCGGGCGATATGTGCTTCACTAAGCTTACAGAGGTCAGTTTCTCCTGCAGAAGTCATCTCATATGTTCCCTCCACTGATATTGTCTGCTGTAGCATTGTTTACAATATTTAACAATTTTGAAAAGGGGCACGGTGGCTAAGTGGTTAGCATGTTCGCCTCACACCGCCAGGGTTCGATTCCCGTCTCGGCCATGTGTGTGTGGAGTTTATGCATGTTCTCCCCGTGCCTCAGGGGTTTTTCTCCGGGTTCTCCAGTTTCCTCCCCGGTCCTAAACACGCACGGTAGGTTGATTGGCACCTTGGAAAATTGTCCCTAGTGTATGAATGTGTGTGTGTGTGTGTGTCCTGCGATGAGTTGGCATTCCATCCAGACTTAATGCCCATAGACGCCTGAGATAGGCACAGGCTCCCCGTGACCCGAGGGAAGATCGGATAAAGCAGTAGAAGATGAATGGATGAATAAACAATTTCGAAAGAGTTAGAAATATTACCAGCTACCAAAACTACACCTCAGTGACATGAACTGTATACGTTTATTCTGCAAATTTCGTATGCAATACCTTGGGTTTAACACCATGCAAAAAACTTTGCTTTTTGATTAAGAGTATGGCATACACATTTTTTTTAGCCCAATCTGTGGATCAATCTCAATCGGATAGTGATAGAAATCTTCCCACATTTTTATTTAACACCTGTATTTGTATTTTTTGTCCACATCTCACAAGCTTCAGTGAATCTATGGGATGTCTTCGTAAATATTTGGTTTCTGTCTGAATGTTTTCTTGACCTTGAAAAGTCACATTTATGGATGATATTCGAACAACACAGGCTTTTTTTTTTCCCCTGCACAGTTTTGTCTCCTCTAACAGCGATAACATTTGAATGTACAGTCCTGTATACCTCCCATAAACCTGATGTCATGTTTCCTGACATTTCTAGAGGAATGTTATCTTTTCTGTCACAAACAAAATGGGATTTTTTCGTGCTGAATGGTGGATGTGATTCTGCAAGAAAGGAAAGCAATGCAAAAGGATCAATGTAAGCATAAATGACTGACTCACAGACGTCATAGGTCTCTTGGGGTCATGGAGTGGTGCTCTTATGCAAATATCTCATTCTGATTTTCCTCTTGGATTAGAAAGCATAATGATGAAGTGTCCGAAAAGCTTTTAACAATATAGTGCAATTTAGACACCTGGCTTAAATGCATGATGCATGTCTCGAGATGTCTTGAATAGATTGGATTTCGAAGAAATACACACCTGTGAATATAAGTTCACACAACTGACAGTACATGTCAGATCAAAAACCAAGTGATAAAGTTCAAGGCACTCTCAGTAGACCACGATGATCAAATTGTGTCAAGATATAGCTATGAGCAAGGGTATAAAATGATTTCTAAAGTCCTCCGCTGAGATGTTACGAAAAAAAAACCTGCTGGAAGGACAAACTATCTCAGAAATAGTCCATCAATCAGAACGTTATGGTAGAGAGAGAATAGATAGAAGCCACTCCTGAGTAAAGGCATAAGGCAGACGCTTTAAGGACCCTGTGAGGGTGAAGAAGAAGAAGAAGAAGAGAAAAAAAATCCCTGAATGTCCTTGAGTGTCCAAGTCAATGCCCACACTTAAACCCAGCACTTCTTTCCGTCCTTCTGTCCTTCAGTGCAATTTAATGTCTTATACATTTGTCTGCTTTTCTCTCCGAACCAAGTAACCCAGAGTACCATTTCACTGTTTAGATAAGAGGCCCATAAAATCCCATGAGTCTGGAATTTAGTCTGGAACGCTTCAAATCAGAGTATCCCAGATATTCAGATTATAAAGGATGGTGCCATTTTCAACACGCAGCAGTGCCAGCACATCTCTCCATTTACTCTAACAAACAGTTATTGCATGCACTGTTCACTGTTTTATAAAGCAGGATAAATTACACATGTGACATAATGATAGTGTGTTCACAGTGTTTTTATGCTCTATTGCGAGTTCCTGGAGTGGCTCAACATATTTGTTTAAGCTATCACTGCTTGCACTAAACTTGAAATGATCAGTAAACTGAAACTGTTAGGTGTAAATCCGTTAAAAGATCCACCACTCTCTCTCTCTCCCTCTCTCTCTCTCACTCTCTTTTTCTTGCTTTATATGTCCCCCTGTTTTTAAATGAAAGCATTTACAGTGAGATGGCAAAAACGGCATGTGTTTATGTAAAACATCACAGTTACTCATTTGTGTAATTTATCCATTTTATAACAAATCCATCAGAGTTTCATATGAACACATTGTGCAGTCGACGAGATGTTATATATATATATATATATATATATATATATATATATATATTTTTTTTTTTTTTTTTTACTGTAGTGAAGAATATTATGAATAATAGACTTGTCTATTAAATAGTACTCGCATGTTGAACATTATTTGTTTTTGCTTAGAAAATGTTCAACATCTGAAAATGATATTAAAATTATTACTGTCTTTTTGGTGTTTAAAATATATTAATTTATTGACGGAGATTCAGTGTGTTGCATAATCACACACGCATGCAACATTCCGGTACAAGGATGAAGAATAAATGGCAATCCTTTCATTCTTTCATTCATCAGACAAAGATTATGATCAACAAACTAAGATAATTAGATTGAAAGAATAAAAAGAATAAAGCTTTATTGTGGTATTTACGTTTGTACTTCTACTGCCACCTAGTGTATAGAAGATATATAACGTATATATAAGTATAATATAAACCCGTATAAACGTTTGACTCAAACATTGCCTGCATTTATAATCTGTCTAAAACAAAGTGGGGGGCGGGGGAAGGGGGGGCGAACCAACCCCAAAAAATAATTTTTAGAATATTATATTCATTATTTTTTAATATTTAATTTAATAGTAAATACAATAAAATAATATTTTTTTAATTATTATTTTTTATTATTTTACAATATTATTATTGGAATTGTTTTTTTCTTTCTTTTTTTGCATGGATATGCATTTGTTACTTGTCACTTGTAATGAAGTTCATTCATTCATTCATTCATCTTCTAGCGCTTTATCCGATCTTCCCTCGGGTCACGGGGAACCTGTGCCTATCTCAGGCATCTATGGGCATTTAGGCAGGATACACCCTGGATGGAATGCCAACTCATCGCAGGACACACACACACACACACACACACATTCACACACACATTCATACACTAGGGACAATTTTCCAAGGTGCCAATCAACCTAACGTGCATGTTTTTGGACGGGGGAGGAGACCGGAGAACCCGGAGAAAAACTCCCTGAGGCACGGGGAGAACATGCACAAACTCCACACACACATGGCCGAGACGGGAATCGAACCCCCGGATCCCTGGTGGTGTGAGGCGAACGTGCTAACCACTATGCCACCGTGCCCCTAAATGTAATGAAGTCAGCTTATAAAATATAATATAACAATAAATTAAGCAAAAACAAATTATTACTAGTTTATACTCTAAATTAAAGCCGTGACAAAGGATGTTTTGGCCGTTATTGTTGGGTTTCTTCTGTTTTTTTTTTGCCTTAAAAATGATTTGTGGCAACCTTGGACATTCCTCTGAAACATTTTTCTCTTCTCGATTCACTTCTTTACTGAGATCTTAGATAACTACTGCCTTCTCTGCGAGTCTTCTTTGCTTTTATTTACTGTTACAGCACATGCATAAATTAGAGCAATGTAATATCACTTAGAAGATGGTAAATTTGTACTTGCTGTGTGAATATAACATGTTGGAAGTGAGCTCGACTGATTCATCATTTGTGTTCGAATCAACACTTGTTTAAATGTCTAAACTTTTTTTTTTTTTTTACTAAATTAGCTTTAAATTGCTTCATACAACATTTTATTGCATTTAATCCCGGGCTAACTTCAGCACAGTTTTGAAGAATAAAGGCCAGTAAGCATAAATCAGAAAATATGTCACACTCATGGAAGTGTGATCATAATGATTTCAGGGATTTCAGAGTAGGTTCTGTGGATCCACTTATCTTTGTGTTTATTATGAGCACTCTTTGTCTCTCTCTGTCCCTGTTTCGCCCCCCCCCCATCCCCCCTCCATCTCTGCAGGAAGAGGACAGGCCATAAATAAGAAACAAATTAAAGGGGCAAAAATCAATGGGAAGACATTAGCCCTTTAATTTGGTGTCTTAAAGGTGCACCTTTTCTCTAAATGTATTGAGAAATTGGCAACAGGAGTGAAGTCGAGAGCTACTACCCATTTTTAGAACACAGCCATAAAACCTTAAAGCAGTTAACCCCACGTGGAGCGCCACCCACTCTGTTATTATCTTATATAGAGCAAGTTTATAGAACAGTACCAGTAGGAAAACGGAATCCGAAAAGTAAATGTGAATAGAATGTGGAGGGCACGAGAAAGAAACCTTCGAAGGGAACCAATGTTGATAATGGACAAAAAACAAGCTAATCGTGTTCATCTGTTGCAATTTGAGAATGTTCATCGTTAACTTGAAGTCTACTGTATCGTTCTGCTCAGTGGTGGAAACTTGAGGGTAGCCTGATTACAAGCAAACTCAGCAGCAGTAAGTGATTTTCAGTTGACAGAAATGATAAGTGGGGTATTATGATCAGAGATATCAGAAGCAATCAGGATCACTAGTGACTTGGGAGTAGCTTGTGTAGTTTAGCAGGGGTTGGGAAGGGGGTGGGGGGGGCGCTGAAGTTGGACCACAGATCTAAGAAGATTGTATATTGGATTCAGGGTGCAAGTAATGACTCCAGTAAGACTATTTTAAAAAAAGGAATAAAAATCCCAAACCATCTATTCCAATAAGAACTCCTGATCTGCACATTCTCTTTAGACAAAAGGTTATTAAGAAACGACTGGTTAGCACGTTCGCCTCACACCACCATGGTTGGGGTTTGATTCCCGTCTCGGCCATGTGTGTGTAGAGTTTGCATGTTCTTCCCGTGCCTCAGGGTTTCTTCGGTTTCCTCCCGGTCCAAAAACATGCACGGTAGGTTGATTGGCACCTTGGAAAATTGGCACTAGTATGTGAATGTGTGTGTGTGTGTGTGTGTGTGTGTGTGTCCTGCGATGGGTTGGCATTCCATCCAGGGTGTATCCTGCCTTAATGCCCATAGACGCCTGAGATAGACACCCCGTGACCCGAGGGAAGATCAGATATAGATGAATGAATGAATGAATGGACAAAACAAGTATGTTTTCAGTCTAGATGTACAGTAAGCACCGAGACGCTGCTTCAAAAGCTGTTTCATATGGGTGGAGCTTTGTTTGAGAAGGGTGTGTAGGAAGGTAATATTACGGTAAATTGGGAAAAGCAGAAATTGGTTGGAACCATAAGGCAGTCCAAATGCAGGAATAACCTCAACCTTTATTGCTGTACCTCCTCCTCAATCTTTCTGCTTTTCCCAATTTCATTCACCTAGGAACTGTAACACAAGGCCATTTGACACTTTATATGTCATCAGTGTGAATTCTTAACACTAAGTGCAATATGGATAATATAGAGTGATAGGGCGTTAGATGTTAAATATCCAGACAGTGTCAAATACAGATGTCACATATCCGAAGCCTTTCTGAATGTAATTTTTAAAAACTTTTATTGAAACTATGAAATATCTACAAATATCTTAACGTATTGATTTCAAAATTGTCACTATATAACAATATATACTGTACGTTACAGATTTAAATAATAATATAGCATAATATAACCTGGCATACATCATAGATATCACAAACATTTCAATGTGTTATATTTATGGCAATTATGCAATTATATATTGTAAAATAAATAAATCATTAATTAAGTGAGTGAGTGAAACAATTCCTCTGAGAACTATTCAGAGGTGGCAACAACACAAATAACAACACACGGTGTGTGTGTGTGTGTGTGTGTGTGTGCGCGTGTGAATGTGTGTGGGATCCGGATTGAATAGGTGGGTGAAAAAGCCATCAGCAAGCATCGCTATTGAAAGCTTACTTCTATATTTATATTTAGAACTCATACAAGATAAATTTTCTTCTGCTGTTATAATAACATCTTCTCCTGTGAGGAGGCTTTTCACTGACGAACGAAATGATTCAATCTATTTCTGTGTACGTATTTCAATTCTTAAAGCTCATATCCTTGGTGTGAAATCAAAATATATATTAGAAACATTAGGACTGAACCTTAAGTATATTAAAAGTAGTATAATATATACCTTAAGTATATTAAAATTAGTATAATATATACCTTAAGTATATTAAAAGTAGTATAATATATACCTTAAGTAGATTAAAAGTAGTATAATATATACCTTAAGTATATTAAAAGTAGTATAATATATACCTTAAGTATATTAAAAGTAGTATAATATATACATTAAGTATATTAAAATTTGTATAATATATACCTTAAGTATATTAAAAGTAGTATAATATATACCTTAAGTATATTAAAATTAGTATAATATATACCTTAAGTATATTAAAAGTAGTATAATATATACATTAAGTATATTAAAAGTAGTATAATATATACATTAAGTATATTAAAATTTGTATAATATATACCTTAAGTATATTAAAATTAGTATAATATATACCTTAAATATATTAAAAGTATAATATATACATTAAGTATATTAAAATTTAATATATACATTAAGTATAATATATACCTTAAGTATATTAAAATTAGTATAATATATACCTTAAATATATTAAAAGTATAATATATACATTAAGTATATTAAAATTAGTATAATATATACCTTAAGTATATTAAAATTAGTATAATATATACCTTAAGTATATTAAAATTAGTATAATATATACCTTAAGTATATTAAAATTAGTATAATATATACCTTAAGTATATTAAAAGTAGTATAATATATACCTTAAGTATATTAAAATTAGTATAATATATACCTTAAGTATATTAAAATTAGTATAATATATACCTTAAGTATATTAAAATTAGTATAATATATACCTTAAGTATATTAAAAGTAGTATAATATATACATTAAGTATATTAAAATTAAGTGTATAATATATACCATTAAGTATATTAAAATTTGTATAATATATACCTTAAGTATATTAAAATTAGTATAATATATACCTTAAGTATATTAAAATTAGTATAATATATACCTTAAGTATATTAAAAGTAGTATAATATATACCTTAAGTATATTAAAATTAGTATAATATATACCTTAAGTATATTAAAAGTTAGTATAATATATACCTTAAGTATATTAAAAGTTAGTATAATATATACCTTAAGTATATTAAAAGTAGTATAATATATACATTAAGTATATTAAAAGTAGTATAATATATACCTTAAGTATATTAAAAGTAGTATAATATATACATTAAGTATATTAAAATTTGTATAATATATACCTTAAGTATAAAAATATATAATATATACCTTAAGTATATTAAAAGTTAGTATAATATATACCTTAAGTATATTAAAAGTAGTATAATATATACCTTAAGTATATTAAAAGTAGTATAATATATACCTTAAGTATATTAAAATTAGTATAATATATACCTTAAGTATATTAAAAGTAGTATAATATATACCTTAAGTATATTAAAATTAGTATAATATATACCTTAAGTATATTAAAAGCACCACATAGGAAGGGAATTGTCAAATAATGAACAAATATAGTCTTAATATTGTATAATTGTATAAATGTTTAATCTGGTAATATAGATAAGCATTTGGACTTAAGCATTTGCATTTGGACTTAAGCTTAAGCATAAGCATTTGGACTTATTAATTTATTTAAATATATACAAATATTTCAACAGGTGGGTTATAAAATATGGTATATGAACATACATGATTGGTCAGAATTTGGCTGTTTGGATAATTGGATATTAATAATAATATAAGAAACCTGGACAACAAAAAAGAACAAAAAAGCCCAAATGAATAAAAAAAACTTATAATAATTCCAGCATTGATCTTTCATCAGGATAGAATATAAAAGAGGCGATAAATGTGTTTTACTAACAAAAAACACAGAGCAACTACTGAAATACTACTAGCTATGCATTCATAACAGGTGTGAGCTACTCACCATATTACTGTATATTAGTGTACGGAAAGCAACCGGAACATAATTCTTAAAGGAGCCACGTACCATATTTAACAATTGAAACAGTTCTTACAATTAACAATTATGTTGTGGCATTTTATGACATTTTATATACTGATATATATACTGCTTTGTGACGATGGCAAATTGTTAAAAGCGCTTTATAAATAAATTGAATATATAGAATATATATATATATATATATATATATATATATATATATATATATATATATATATATATATATATATATATATATATATATATATATATATATATATCTACAGTAAGGTTGTCCAAAAAGATGTTACCATTTACATGGGATTGGCTTTTATTTCAGTAACATAATATAACACAAACTATGTACAAAAGTCCTAATACATTCATTCGACCCATACTGCTTAGTTCTCATTGCATGTGCATTGTCGTTTTTTGTAATTTTTTGTAAAATTATGTAATACCATATGAGTGGTAACATCTTTTTGAACATATATATATATGTATATATATATATATATATATATATATATATATATATATATATATATATATATATATATATATGCACACTCTTAGCAGTCTTTTTATCATCTGGAATCACTGGTCCACCTAATCCTAAACCAATTTAAAAACCATCCTAAACCATCTCAGGTCATCTGGTGCAGCTCTCCATCACTCTCCTTCTTGCACAGTTTTGTCCAATCTAATGTCCGTGACTTGTGTTTCTTGGCCCACGCAGATCTACTCTGCTTGTTGTTTATAATAATGATTTCTTTGCTGCAAAACGCTTGACTCATGCAGTCTCCACTGAAGAGTTTTGGAGATGTTTCAGATTGACTGACCTTCATTTAATAAAGAAAATTATATACCGTCTTTCTTTTTACTTAACTGAGCGTTTCTTGGCGTAATATGGATCATACCAGATTGCCTGAGGGTAATAAGTTCTCCTGACTCTTTTTTTTCTTACTCCTTATGATACAGTAGTTCTTTCGTAGTGGAGACACTGAGAAGAGCCTGAATCCTTGGCATTAGATGATTCTCCTGGCCCTGGTCCTGTGTTAAATGTAGGGAAGTTATGGTCCTGATGGTCTTTTCTGTTCTTTGTCCTAACCACTCTGAACAGTGTAGTTTGGTCCTGGTTTGTGGTGCTTGTAAACCAGACTGTGATGTTCACCGTGGATAAACTTTCTAGGTGTTGTTGACCTTATATAGGTCTAGAAGATACCGGATAAAACCATTGTTCCATCCTGGTCAGTAAGCTAGGTTGTCCATAGAAGTAGTTTTTGCTCCACGAACATCACACATCATGTTTTTAACTATCAAAAAAAAAAAAAAAAAAAAATATATATATATATATATATATATATATATATATATATATATATATATTTATTTTAATAGAAAAACTATAACCATTTTCTTAATAAATGAACAAGGACTGTCCACTGACCTCTATCAATCTGGTATAAAGCAATTGAAATCCATGGAACTGGAGGATTGCTGAAGCTACTCAAGAAGCATAAATGTGTCAAAAAAAATGAGTGACAACTCTTTGTCTGTTAAATTCATATCTATGCCGCTGCGTTTAGTTGGCACCATGAGGTTGTCCATATTCATATGATTGTAAAACAGAACAAGACATAAGATGACATACGATGCGTGTAATAAATTGAAATCCATGCAATAGTATTCTATATCAAAATCATTAGGTGGACAAATTTGAAGGCTGTCATTCTAATGGAGATGTAGCATGTTTGGAAACCAGGTTTCCTCCGTAGCCTATTTAATCGACAGGGCATGGTAGGCAACAAATGCTTCCTAACTCTCTGCCAAGTTAGATTAGTTTTCTTCTGCTAAGCTTCTGTGCCATGGAAATGAGTCATGCTTATCAACAGACGCTATGTGCAGCGATCACGGCTGCCGGGGAACAATAGGCATTTCCTACATATTACAGAGTAAGAGGACGAGAAATGACTTTATATTTAGAAGTATACTGTAAATACACACAGTATATGTGTATACTATATATACACATATACACATGTGTGCGTGTTTGTAAAAGCAAGACTTGTGTGTGTAATACATGAAAGTCAGCGTAGCCTTTTATCCATTAGTAGTAAAAGGTCTTTATTCGGGCCAGGAGACCCTGTGGGAATATCTTAGGTTCCTCATTAAGATTCCCAGTGCCAGAGGTGTAACCTCACCACAACTTCCTTCCATTAATCACACAGCACCTCCAGCCGCACACAGCTGTCCCGCCTTAGCGAGACACTGGGTTTCTCATCATTCGTTGTATGTCTCAGTTTGTCTACAATGGACTAGAAAGCTTGGAGATCGGCTTTCATACCCCTGAGCAAAAATAATGGAGAACCACCCCGACGAAATCCTTTGTTGTGGTTGGTTTTGACGTGGGTTTTTTTTTTTTTTTTTTTTTTATATATATATGTTCCATTTTTCATATCAAAGATGAGAACACAAATAATGTCCTGCAGTTTCATCTCATTGACTGCATCTCCATATGGATTTTATCATTCGTATTCTCTCCATATTTTACATTCTTATCCTATTTTTTTTTCTTTAATAATAGATCAACGCAACACACCATATTTTAGTTTCACCATTTTGAAAGACTTCCTCAGCCACTTTCCAACCTCACAAAAATGTAACACAGATTTTGTGGCTTGGAGGCCTTTCCACTAGATAGGTGATTTTTTTTTTTAGCCCTTCTTCTTGCGAGTGGAAGTATTGACTACTACATCAGTGCTGACAATAAAACCTTGTTTTATACATTTAAGGTGTATGTAGTCTGTTTGCCTTCTTATTTTTTTAATTCCGTTCATGTTTTATATCCACCTTCGTCCTTAGAGCAAGGCAGACAACAAATCAATACATTTATTCTGATTGATCATCGTTAACCTATAATGAATTGGCGTGGTCTTCCTGGATGTCTGTGTCCCCATTCACAGGACTCAATTAAATGATTAAATAAATGATCCGACTGCAACCTATTGGACATCTATGATAGAATTTGTAAGAAAACAAAGACCATAATTATTATTGACGATACAAAAAAAAAAAACCACTTTATATCGTTTCCTCTTTATTGGATGAAATAAAATGTAGTTTTTCTATAAGACGTAAAACAACATTGCTATAAAGATTCGATCGGGTAGGTGATATTCCTTCAGGCACTAACAGCACTACAATAGTCTGCTTTTATTCCCAGACATAGCTCACGAGCGTACTCACTGTTTACACTTAGTGAGCGAGTAGAGCATCTCTCTGCAGTGGAAACTGTCCTAACAATTTGGTAGTGTTGCTTATATACACCACCTCTACCTGGAGCAGCATATGGCCACAGCATGAGGTTCTTCACATGAAATTAACATAATGCCAGAACATCCCTGTGCAGCGATGCAGTGCTTTTTAATACAAGTCTGCAAGGTGAAATGCATAATGTCAATCAGATTGCATGTACATTAATACTACTATTTAGTCTTGAAAATTCTATCCAAACAACGGATCTGATATTCAAACTGAGCTTTAGTACTTTGTGTGATTGAGAATACGTTTCACACAAAACGTGTATTTGCGATAAAATAAAAGATTGGACTGTAATGGAAAACATAGCCTTATTTTTCACTGTGTTGGCCAAGCAGGCTGACTAATGTAGAAGGAAGGCCAGGGACCTGTGTATTCTCAATGTCCACCTTGCCAAGACCTCCATCCATCAGCAGGCTAAGGCACCTGACTAGTGAGGCATGCTCCTGGGTCACAATCCCATATGGCAGCAGATGCAAACACCTGCTCCTTGTGCCAGCTCAAACTGCTTACAGCACACACTCTGCGACTGCGAGCATCCAGGGGCATGGCACAGAGAGTGCAGCTTTATCCCTTGTATAGCCTCACAATCCCATATGGCATATTTATATATGTATATATGTACTTTAATATACACAGAATGGTACAGAATCGAATTACTCTAGACCTCCTGTCAATTCTAACCAACCGGAATTGATGAGCATATGTCTAATGTGATTTACACACAGTCTTTGGTTTCAAATTGAATTCAAAGTTATATAATAGATTAAGGGGGCACGGTGGCTTAGTGGGTAACACGTTCGCCTCACACCGCCAGGGTCCGGGTTCGATTCCGGTCTCGGCCATGTGTGTGTGGAGTTTGTGCATGTTCTCCCCGTGCCTCAGGGTTTTTTTCTCCGGGTTCTCCGGTTTCCTCCCCCGGTCCAAAAACATGCACGGTAGGTTGATTGGAACCTTGGAAAATTGTCCCTAGTGTATGAATGTGTGTGTGATTGTGAGTGTGTGTGTGTGTGTATGTGTCCTGCGATGGGTTGGCATTCCATCCAGGGTGTATCCTGCCTTAATGCCCATAAACGCCTGAGATAGGCACAGGCTCCCCGTGACCCGAGGGAAGAGAAGATGAATGAATGAATAATAGAATCGAATGATAAGAATCTATTTTCCTCAGAGTGTGAACTCATACATGAAACAATTATGTTTTATTGTATGCCAACCATGTAGATGATTAAAGTCTGGAATATCTATTTTTATCCAAATATTTCTTACCACAGCTTAATATCTATTATTCTGATGCTGTTGCTAAAATCTATATTTTATAGAATTAGCTAGCTTCAATGACTCATCTTCATTAATAACTTTATCCATGTTCAAGAATATGGGTATCCCTCAGCCCCTGTCTCAATAGTTCTGTCTGATTTTCTGTCTCTATCCACCGTCAGCTCCGTTAATATACCGAGCAGACGCCCTCAATCAAACCCCCGGACACAATATAAGGATATAAAAACAATACACATAAAGGTTTTGCATGGCTGCTGCTTCATTATTTGAACACCATTTTTTTAACAAACCATTAGTTCGTTTGAAGGTTGTTTCTTGTGTTATATTTCCGGGCTGATGATAACAGGCAGGCATACAGCAAGACAAATAGGTTTTTAAAGATATTTTATTGCGCTCGAACCAGTCAGCCGTATCATTCACCATTCGGTTGAATTGATTAATCATTTCCTGCTAACCAGCGCCTCAGAGCAGGGCAAGTTTAAAATTTTTTATGCATTGAATGAGTTCATTCACACAACAGCATTGGTGTTGTCAACTCTGTCCTAAATATTTTTGTTTATTTTATTTTATATTTTTGTTATTATTTTTGGCATGAAGCACTTCCGGGACACCGCCCGCGTGAAACCTAGGCGCAGGAACTGTCTTTTCAGTATTTATTCAGCGAAGTTTTGTGAGTGAAATTTTTGTCGAACAACTTCAAGAAGTTCTTCATGATAGAACAACCTACCAGATGAGTTCCTTCAAAAACTGTGTGCAAGTGTACCTAGAAGAATTCCTGCTGTTTTATATATATATATATATATATATATATATATATATATATATATATATATATATATATATATATATATATATATATATATACACACACACACACACACGCATATATACATACATAAATACTTATGTGGTTATGGTTGTTTTTATATAGCATCCTAGATGTGTCTGCATACAATGTATTTGTGCATCCACCCACATCCACCCAGGGTGGAACCAAAAAAACATGTTTTCTGGGGAGCTGAGAAGTTCCACTGTTAAGGGGCACATTGAGCGAAGGGAACAGGAGATCCAGTCATCACATTCTTGAACTGACAGCTAAAGATTTCACCCACCTCTACATCAACACCATCACCAACACATACAGCATCAGCACCAGTATCTTTCTCAGCCAGTCCTGCCTCGACATCAACCAGTACAGCCACAACCACACTGATTCTGAAAGAAAGAAGTGTCAGGGCTGCCCTAGCAATAAAGGCAAAAAGACAAACATATTGTGCTTCTACTGCAAGAAATCTCTCTGCAAAGCAAAGCACACTCAAAGTGTCTGTTTTTGCCACACATGCATCCAATGCATGTTCTTACACACAAAAACTTTTTTTTTGATGAAGTACATGTTTTTTTTTTGGTTTGATATGGTTCTTTGTTTGACATTGCAAATCTACATTTAGTATTTAGGTCCGGGTTCGATTCCCGTCTCGGCCATGTGTGTGTGGAGTTTGCATGTTCTCCCAGTGCCTCAGGGGTTTTTTCTCCGGGTTCTCTGGTTTCCTCCCGGTCCAAAAACATGCACGGTAGGTTGATTGGCACCTTGGAAAAATTGTCCCTAGTGTGTGAATGTGTGTGTGTGTGTGTGTGTGTGCCCTGCGATGGGTTGGTATTCCATCCAGGGTGTATCCTGCCTTAATGCCCATAGACGCCTGAGATAGACACAGACTCCCCGTGACCCGAGGGAAGATCGGATAAAGCGCTAGAAGATGAATGAATGAATGAATGTTCATTTTGTATTTGTGTTAAAGGCATATTTTTGGGAGAGACAAAAATAGATAGTTACTATAATTAATAATTACAAAAAAATAATCATAAAATACATTTATAGTGTTCTAACCCCCCCCCCCCCACCTCAGAAATAATTCGGTGGCTTTACAATCTTTTATTTATTTATTTATATAATTCTCTTGAAGTTCATTTTACCATTTTTATTAATTTTTTTAAAACAAGAGGTATCTAAAGAGATCTAAACCAGAAATATTTAAACCAGTCTTTTCACTGATACTGAAGGCTACCATGCTAACCAAAAAATAAGAAAGAAAACCATATGATAAATGAAGGTATATTATGGCTGATTTAAGAAGCGGGTCAAAATGACCTACTAACACAAGGATTAGTAACAGAAATGTATTACCGACACACACTGATTGATATCTATTCAAATTATCATCAGCCCAAAACATTTATTTTTTTCAAATTCAAAGAAATCACACATATAAAATCACACATGCGAGTTCGATTCAGGAGTTTCTTCCATCATTTATAACTCTTTAAATCTTCTGCATGCTGTTGAACCGATGCAGGACTGCATGTTTGTGATATCAACGTCTATTTCAGGGGTCACCAACCTTTTGGAACCTGAGAGCTACTTCATTGATACTGAGTCATACAAAGGTCTACCAGTTTGACGTCCACTTCTGCAATAACACATTTGCCTTTAGTTATGTATTATAATTAATGACACTGATGATTTCTCACAATAAGTATTGTGAGTTAACTATTGTGAGTTCACAATGAGTTAACTAAGATTTTAGATGTATCTCACTGATGAGGTTTTAGAACAGGCCTGAGAGATACTCATGTGGTCCTTTGGGCGACCTGGTACCCGTGGGCACCACGTTGGTGACTCCTGGTCTATTCTAATCAGCATTTGTACTTTATCCACTCATAAATAAAAAGGAACAATTGATTTCATGAAGGTCCGGGTTCGAGTCCCGTCTCAGACATGTGTGTGTGGAGTTTGTGCATGTTCTCCCCGTGCCTCAAGGGGTTTTTCTCCGAGTTCTCCGGATTCCTCCCCGGTCCAAAAACATGCACGGTAGATTGATTGGCACCTTGGAAAATTGTCCATAGTGTATGAATGTGTGTGTGTGTGTGTGTGTGTGTGTGTCCTGCGATGGGTTGGCATTCCATCCAGGGTGTATCCTGCCTTAATGCCCATAGACGCCTGAGATAGGCACAGACTCCCCGTGACCCGAGGGAAGATCAGATATATCAGTAGAAGATGAATGAATGATTTCATGAAATGAAGTTGAGTGAAAATGAAAATATTTGACTTTGAAACGTAATAAAATTAAAGTAACAATATCGCAAATGTAAAAAAACATACTTTGTGAAAAAGCCACTTAGGTACAGTAATGGACTACATTTACTTCATTATTGTCCAGCACTGATTCACTCAAACTTAGAGGTGATAAACAAAATCAAGCTTTTACAAGAAAGAAAATGAAATAAACATGTAAAATTATAGAAAAATACATAATACATACAAACATCCATTCATTCATTCATCTTCTACCACTTTATCCGATCTTCCCTCGGGTCACGGGGAGCCTGTACCTATCTCAGGCGTCTATGGGCATTAATGGCAGGATACACCCTGGATGGAATGCCAACCCATCGCATGGCACACACACACACACACACACACACACACACACACACACACAAATACACTAGGGACAATTTTTCAAGGTGCCAATCAACCTACTGTGCATGTTTTTGGACCAGGAAGGAAAACCGGAGAAGAACCCGGAGAAAAAAACCCCCTGAGACACACGCAAACTCACACACACACACATGACCGAGACGGGAATGAACACCGGCCCCTGGCGGTGTGAGGCGAACATGCTAACCACTAAGTCACCGTGCCCTACATACAAACAGTACATACATAAAAAAATAAATAATATATTATATATATATATATATATATATATATATATATATATATATATATATATATATATATATATATATATATATCTATATTATAATATAAATATATAAATATACAACAGAGTTAAAAATGTTTCAAATACAAGGTAACTTTTTTCTTGTGTGATCTCAGTTGATAGAGCGAAGTAAAATTTTAAAAAATGATTTCTGCTTACAGGAAAACAATTATGTTTAATTTTAAGTAGACAGAAGTACTGTTCCAATGTGTCTCAGAGAAGCACTGGAATCCAATCACCCAAATCACCTTCGAAGGTGGTTAGGGATGCATAAGGCCACAAATCATTTATAGTGTGAAAGCTTAAGTGCCCTGATGCATCTCAGACAGTGACGAAGGACTGCCTAATTGACTGCATCATTGGCTAATCAGACTGATTAGAAATCATGCTGAACACTAGAGTAGTCTACTCCGAGGTTTTTGCATGGCAAGGCAATACAGCAGCAGACTCAAAAGAGGTGCAATTCATATCGCCTTTCATCATCTCATCTTTCATTCATTTATTAGATTCTGCAGCAGCACATCATGTGATCAGAAACAGCGTTGGTGAGATTCGGAAATGTCAGAAATTTCTTCTTGAGCCAAATTCAGAAAAATACACAGATTATAGATATGTGACACTCTTCCACCAGTGGCAATGAAATGGGATGTATGAAATTGCCATCACAACTGGTCACTTCATGACATGCTCAAAATGGCAGGTGTCAAAGTGAATGATTCACTCGAAAGAGATGATAATACCAGACAATACCAGGGACTAAAAAGTTCATTCATTCATTCATCTTCTAACTTCTACCAAATGCTTTATACGATCTTCCCTCGGGTCACGGGGAGTCTGTGCCTATCTCAATCGTCTATGGGTATTAAGGCAGGATACACCCTGGATGGAATGCCAACCCATCTCAGGACACACATTCACATTCACACACATTCATACACTAGGGACAAGTTTCCAATCAACCTACCGTGCATGTTTTTGGGACCGGGGGAGGGGGGGGGGGGTCTCTGAGAACCCGGAGAAAAACCTCCTGATGCACGGGGGGGAGAACATGCACAAACTCCACACACACATGGCCGAGACGGGAATCGAATCAGACCCTGGCGGTGTGAGGCGAACGTGCTAACCGCTAAGCCACCGTGCCCCCAGGACTAAAAACTATTTTTAAAAATTCTATAATTTCTGTAATAAATCAAATATTCAATAACAGGTAAATAAAAAGTTTGACCTTTGTGTTCAGAATTTGTGATTTCATTCACTTTGAATCTTAATGCAGTGCATTTCAGCACTGATCACTCATGCACATGACTGCTTACACAAACAAACATATATCGTGCTTTAACAATGCATACTTTTAGTATGTGTGTGAGCTTTAACAATCTGTTTTGTAAATATGCTGAAAGTTGCCTTTATTTTGCCATTAATTTTGTCTTGCATTTTGGATTTGTTTACCTGTCAGCATGCACTTGTCACCATTTCAGCTTCCTGGCATGCTTGAGCGTGATGCCTACAAGTCCAGTTTGTGGGGGAAAATGCCACTTCTATAGACATTCTACATTAACAGCTTAGTGACCAAGGTGGACTAGTGCTTTTATCACGTTCAATATCGGGTTAGGTTCACGGTCCTCAACACCTAGCGCAGGGGAGGGGCAAACTTTTGCACTTTTAAAATTTGACAGTAGGGCCAGGCCAGCACTAGATGTATATTCATTCATTAGGACTGCCTAATTGACTGCATCATTGGCTAATCAGACTGATTAGAAATCATGCTGAACACTAGAGTAGTCTACTCCGAGGTTTTTGCATGGCAAGGCAATACAGCAGCAGACTCAAAAGAGGTGCAATTCATATCGCCTTTCATCATCTCATCTTTCATTCATTTATTAGATTCTGCAGCAGCACATCATGTGATCAGAAACAGCGTTGGTGAGATTCGGAAATGTCGGAAATTTCTTCTTGAGCCAAATTCAGAAAAATACACAGATTATAGATATGTGACACTCTTCCACCAGTGGCAATGAAATGGGATGTATGAAATTGCCATCACAACTGGTCACTTCATGACATGCTCAAAATGGCAGGTGTCAAAGTGAATGATTCACTCGAAAGAGATGATAATACCAGACAATACCAGGGACTAAAAAGTTCATTCATTCATTCATCTTCTACCGCTTTATACGATCTTCCCTCGGGTCACGGGGAGTCTGTGCCTATCTCAATCGTCTATGGGTATTAAGGCAAGGATACACCCTGGATGGAATGCCAACCCATCGCAGGACACACATTTCACATTCACACAACACATTTTTCATACACTAGGGACAAGTTTCCAATCAACCTACCGTGCATGTTTTTGGACCGGGGGGGGGGGGGGGGGTCTGAGAACCCGGAGAAAAACCTCCTGATGCACGGGGGAGAACATGCACAAACTCCACACACACATGGCCGAGACGGGAATCGAATCAGACCCTGGCGGTGTGAGGCGAACGTGCTAACCGCTAAGCCACCGTGCCCCCAGGACTAAAAACTATTTTTAAAAATTCTATAATTTCTGTAATAAATCAAATATTCAATAACAGGTAAATAAAAAGTTTGACCTTTGTGTTCAGAATTTGTGATTTCATTCACTTTGAATCTTAATGCAGTGCATTTCAGCACTGATCACTCATGCACATGACTGCTTACACAAACAAACATATATCGTGCTTTAACAATGCATACTTTTAGTATGTGTGTGAGCTTTAACAATCTGTTTTGTAAATATGCTGAAAGTTGCCTTTATTTTGCCATTAATTTTGTCTTGCATTTTGGATTTGTTTACCTGTCAGCATGCACTTGTCACCATTTCAGCTTCCTGGCATGCTTGAGCGTGATGCCTACAAGTCCAGTTTGTGGGGGAAAATGCCACTTCTATAGACATTCTACATTAACAGCTTAGTGACCAAGGTGGACTAGTGCTTTTATCACGTTCAATATCGGGTTAGGTTCACGGTCCTCAACACCTAGCGCAGGGGAGGGGCAAACTTTTGCACTTTTAAAATTTGACAGTAGGGCCAGGCCAGCACTAGATGTATATTCATTCATTCATCTTTTACCGCTTAATCCGATCTTCCCTCGGGTCACGGGGAGTCTGTGCCTATCTCAGGCGTCTATGGGCATTAAGGCAGGATACACCCTGGATGGAATGCCAACCCATCGCTGGGCACACACACACACACACACACACACATTCATACACCAGGGACAATTTTCCAAGGTGCCAATCAACCTACCGTGCATGTTTTTGGACCGGGAGGAAACCGGAGAACCCGGAGAAAAAAATCCCTGATGCACGGGGAGAACCTACAAACTCCACACACACATGGCCGAGACGGGAATCGAACCGGACCCTGGCAGTGTGAGGCGAACGTGCTAACCACTAAACCACTGTGCCCCTCCAGATGTATACATATCACACATAAATATATAAAATGTATTCGCAAGCACGGATTAAAAAAGGATCCAAAGGGGCCGGATGTGGCCCGCAGGCCGTAGTGTGCCCACCCCTGACCTAGAGAGCTTTTCCACAGGGAACATCACAGTCTGGTGGTCAGAGGGACCACAAACCAGGACCAAACTGCACTGTTCAGAGTGGTAAAGAGAACAGAAAAGACTATCAGGACCATATCTTCCCTACATTTAATGCAGGACCAGGGCCAGGAAAATCATCAGATGCCAAGGGTTCAGGCTCTTCTCAGTGTCTCCATTAGGAAAGAACTACTCTATCATAAGGAGTAAGAAAAAGAGACTCTCAAGAGACGTTTCCATCCTTGAGCAATCTGGCTACTGAACAAAGGTACTTGAGAGAGCATACGTATCCCTTCCTTACATACATCCACATTTTCATTATTTTGCCCGATTTAAATAAAAAAAAGAAACTGTATAAATGGAGGTGAGCTGGAGGGGATTTAATGCCTGTTTCAAATTTGTATTTTTACCTTTTATTTTAACAATACAACCCTTGCACAGTTATTTTGCACATTTCCTATTAAATAATATAATCCAATCACGTTAACTACAGTAAATGAAAATATATACGCTGTACGTAGAGTATAAGGAGGCACGGTGGCTTAGTGGTTAGCACGTTCGCCTCACACCTCCAGGGTCCGGGTTCGATTCCCGTCTCGGCCATGTGTGTGTGGAGTTTGCATGTTCTCCCCGTGCCTCAGGGGGTTTTTCTCTGGGTTCTCCGGTTTCCTCCCCGGTCCAAAAACATGCACGGTAGGTCGATTCGCACCTTGGAAAATTGTCCCTAGTGTATGAATGTTTGTGTGAATGTGTGTATGTGTGTGTGTGTGCCCTACGATGGGTTGGCATTCTATCCAGGGTGTATCTTGCCTTAATTCCCATAGACGCCTGAGATAGGCACAGACTCCCCGTGACCCGAGGGAAGATCGTATATAGCGGTAGAAGATGAATGAATGAATGTAGAGTAGAGTATAAATACAAGCCGCCTTTTTCTGTTTGTTTGTTTTTTTCTCTACTCCTTTTGTGCTCCGTCCTTGATCATCTTGTTCATAAATTGTCTGGTGAATCATCCATGGAGGTCAATATTATCCATAGTAATTTGAATCGTCTCTAAAAACCTTTATTTCATCAAATAAACTTTTGTCAGAAGCCTGTCATTGTTGTGCTTTATAAAAGAATGGCCGTCCAATTTGTTTCTGTAAATATGATTAAAGTGCATGTTTCGAAGGGCATTGCATGTAGCCAGTGTCGGGGAGTAACTAGTTACATGTAACAGCGTTACATAATTTAATTACAAAATAAAAGTAACAGTACTTCTTTACAGTTACTGAGGAAAAATGTGTAATTAAATTACAGATACCTATGGAAATGCTAAAGATGACTAATATTCCCCTAGAATGTTCATTCCGGGCACGGTGGCTTAGTGGTTATCATGTTCGCCTCACACCGCCAGGGTTTGGGTTCGATTCCCGTCTCGGCCATGTGTGTGTGGAGTTTGCATGTTCTCCCCGTGCCTCAGGGGGGTTTTTCTCCGGGTTTTCCGGTTTCCCCCCGGCCCAAAAACATGCATGGTAGGTTGATTGGCACCTTGGAAAATTGTCCCTAGTGTATGAATGTGTGTGTGTGTGTGTGTGTGTGTGTGTGGCCCTGCGATGGGTTGGCATTCCATCCAGGGTGTATCCTGCCTTAATGCCCATAGATGCCTGAGATAGGCACAGACTCCCCGTGACCCGAGGGAAGATAAGATAAAGCGGTAGAAGATGAATGAATGAATGAATGTTCATTCCATTAAGTGCCACCTAGTGGACAAATGAAAGTAATCAAATGTAATCAGTTACTTTTATAAAGTAATTGAATAGTTACACTATTTATCTATTTATTAAATTTTGAATATGGTCAATTTGTAATCTGTAACATTGGAACATTGCATGAAGCACATTATCCTCTTCCTAATAGTATACTATTACATAGACTTTCAGCAGATTGCATTATTTTAGAAATGTCATAGAAATGTTGTTGTTTGGTTTCTTTGGTTGCCCTGACCACCAAAGCAGGTCCTTATCTCATCAAGGCCGTTGAACCAGTCGGATATAACATGCTTCTTAAATATTTCTAAAAGGCTTGTTTTAAAGCAGAGTTCTAGAAGTACCATTGTGTTTATAGTCCATGTTTGTCTGGACTTTCAGCAGATGTTCTGACATTAGGGTTATGGCAAGACCCTGATGACCATTAGAGTGTTTGAATCATTTGATTTACCTCAGGGAAGTCAGTGTGACAATTTCTTTAATAATAAAGATAAACAAACAAACAAAACTCAGTCTAATGTAAAACCAGGTAAAAGCAATGGGAGGGAAATTGCTCATAGTGCAACTGCATAATGCACCTTATATATATTATGTAGAAGTGACACTGGCAGCTAAGGAAGAAAAACTTACATAAAACAACGGATGTCTCTATGATTTTCTTGTCAGTAATAAGATAGCCGAGTAAACTGTTAAAAAGTGAAATGCGCTTTATAGTTGTCACAAGTACATCACGGTGAAATTACATCTTGCCATATCCCAATTTGGTTAGGAAGCTGGAGTCAAAATACAACGTCAGCTTTGATATCATTGTAGAGCTGAGGGATTAAATGCTTTCTCAAGTACCCCATGAGTGGCAGCATGGCAATACCCAGGGTCGAACCCTTGACCTTCAGAGCAGTAACCCAGGGTCTTAACCACTGAGCTATCACGTCCCTTATTTTGCATATCCTAGCTTGTCAGGAAGAGTTCAAGGTTCAGGCATGGCACAGGACCCCCGGATCAGACAGGGTTAAGTGCTGTGCTCAAGGGCCCAACAATGGCAGCTTGGCAGAGCCTCCGACCTTGTGATCCCAACGCCTCTGAGAACACACAAGTGATATAATGTTCCTGCATGCTCGTGCCGCAATACACATGGATCTGAAGCACATACTTGTACTTGTACATGTATGTGTGTTGCCCTTAATGAATTTACCATTGAAGAGACCATTTATAGGTATGAAGTATAGAAATTACATACATGTATATTCATTCATTCATTCATTCATCTTCTACCGCTTTATCTGATCTTCCCTCGGGTCACGGGGAGCCTGTGTCTATCTCAGTCGTCTATGGGCATTAAGGCAGGATACACCCTGGATGGAATGCCAACCCATCGCAGGACACACACACACACACACACACATTCATACACTAGGGACAATTTTACAAGGTGCCAATCAACCTACCGTGCATGTTTTTGGACCGGGAGGAAACCGGAGAACCCGGAGAAAGACACCCTGAGGCACGGGGAGAACATGCACAAACTCCACACACATGGCTGAGACGGGAATCGAACCCGGACCCTGGCGGTGTGAGGCGAACGTGCTAACCACTAAACCACCGTGCCCGGTAATATCCTTTTTAATTATTATTATTATTATTTTTTATCAGTAAGGTCATGCTTAGCTCAACAGAGCAGTTATGAAAAGAACTATTATGGGCTTTACTGACGTAGTGAAGAATTAAAATAATATCCTGTAGATTTGTTGGAACACACATATGAGTCACATAGAATAGTCATGAAGTAGTTTATTTGCCACTGCAGGCACTATAGAGACCCCTGTTAATCTTGCACTTTGTCTGGATGTATTTTGGGCTGGAAAAAAAACAAACCTAATCCACATATCTACCAGGTGATACAATGATCCTTTAATATTCTCCTTTTTTTTGTTTTCTTTCTATTTCAGTTATGCCCATGTGGAAGCAATCACAATTACAAACGCTCACCTATTGAACTCATGCATTACTCTAGCTAATTTTACCACAGTACACTGTTTTTATAATTACTTTAAATGTCACACAAGCCCACAGGGACCATGCGTAGCTTAGAACACATCCTCTCCTTTCTCTTTTATATTCCATTCCTCTGTTCTTCCTGCGGAAAACAACGGGCCAAATGATGACGGCTTCCAACCAGGAAAAGGGAGTGACTAGAGGTTAGAAAGCAGACAATGGAATCCCAGAGCACTCGTCACATGAATCCCATCCTTCCCCTTCAGATTTTACCACCTACCTGGCACAATGTGTTTCAGACAATTTTACACTGAGATGTGTATTCGACAGTTAAAATACTTTAACAGCAAAATAATAATGCTTTGTTTTTTTGTTCTCTTTCTGAAATGACATTAATGCCTTTAGGAGATTTGAATGAGTTTTTTCCCAGGAACCTTGAGATATTTCCAGTACGTGTCTTGGGTAAAAAATAATATGACTATGGAAATATTACATATTAAACACAAAACAACACGAAACCAAGCGCTTCGCTAGAGAACTCTAGTCCTGTTTGAAGCTGAGGGAAAAGATGAATAATGTCTGTTATTTGTTGCTAGGTAACCCTGCATTGTGGCTATACTGTGAGCTCCGAGCCCCTCTTGAGACTAATCAGGTTCAGAGCTCTGCGTGTCTTATTTTAACGTACGTCCTGAAGCAGACACGTGATATTTGTTTGGCAAACGTCGTTTTCTTGCGGTGAAAGAAATGAGGAGACGTGCGGCTATTTTGAGTTGTAAGCATGTAACAGGTATGCATGTGAACCTGCATCGGGTAGCTGCTATAAATATATGCTCCAGACCCTATTAACTGGAAGTACATTTTTGATATCACGGTCCTTCGTGTTCATTATGCGTTTCCTAAAATGTTATGTTGTGTAACGGCAATTATTTAAGCAATTAAATGAAAGAAAAGAAGCTCATTAAATGCTAAAGAGATTCAAGTGTTTTTGTCGTTGCAACGATGCTAGTTAACTCCTAACAGGCACGAGATAAGAGGCGCTGAGATGTAGGATAGAATGTATGTAATACTGATGCTGCCTTTCCGATGCTGACTGGATGTCAAAATCTAAATGAGTTTGCGACTTGATTCATGAAGGCCATTTTCGAAATATAGGCCTGCAAATCATTAGTGCCCTAATGTTGTATTTTACTGACAGCACTAATGCAGGCTCAAAGCGGTAGAAGCTTAAAGCTCCTCCCAGAGAATAACTGGAAAGACCTTATTACTGCTCTAAGTAGCCACTTTGACATGCTGTGTAATCGTAAGGGCAATAAAGCAATTTGAAAAGGAAACATATTCCTGTGATTTTATATGGAGTTTCATCTAGTTCTATGGATGAATTATAGTCATGCTTTGTAGATATTTCATTCATTCATTCATTCATTCATTCATCTTCTACCGCTTTATCCGATCTTCCTCCGGTCACGGGGAGCCTGTGCCTATCTCAGGCGTCTATGGGCATTAAGGCAGGATACACCCTGGATAGAATGCCAACCCATCGCAGGACACACACACACACACACACATTCATACACTAGGGACAATTTTTCCAAGGTGCCAATCAACCTACCGTGCATGTTTTTGGACCGGGGGAGGAAACCAGAGAACCCGGAGAAAAACCCCCTGAGGCACGGGGAGAACATGCAAACTCCACACACACATATTCCCGAGACGGGAATCGAACCCGGACCCTGGCGGTGTGAGGCGAACGTGCTAACCACTAAACCACCGTGCCCCCTGTAGATATTTCAAATAATGAATAATCCAGCACACAATCTAAGGTTCGTGTTGTATGTTGTACGGTCCATGTTATTCAGACGTATTTGTTTTTTCTTTATTTATGTTTGCTTTGTTCTTTATTTCTTTATTTATTAGCGAAATTAACATACATTGTTTACTGAAGCACAATAAGCAATTTGGTTGTACAGTTCCACAAGTCTGAGGTAAAGGTTAATTGCAGTTACAAACCAATCATTCAATCATTATAGTCAAACGCGTCAATGTTGGAGCGCCTTGAAACAATAACAACACGCAGGCATTGCATCACCCCCTCCCCCTTTCAACCATTAGCAGTAATTGCGTAAGCATGGCTTGAATCTAACTATGCAGAAATAATGTTGATTAAAGATGTCAGGTCAGAAAAAAACTGATAACATGCTTATTTTTAATGTAATTTTTTTTTTAAAGAATAAATGATTTGTTCATACTCTGGTGTTGGTGTTGCAAATCACAATGTGACTTAATGCTTATTTGTACACAGTTAGAGATTTAACATCTCATTTCATATTTTAAAGACGGGTAATTATGAAGATATAATTGTATATATATATATATATATATATATATATATATATATATATATATATATATATATATATATATTATATATTCATCTTCTCCCGCTATATCCAATCTTCCCTCGGGTCACGGGGAGTCTGTGTCCTATCTCAGGCGTCTATGGGCATTAAGGCAGGATACACCCTGGATGGAATGCCAACACACATCGCAGGGCACACACACACACACACATTCATGCACTAGGGAATAATTTTCCAAGGTGCTAATCAACCTACCGTGCCATGTTTTTGGACCGGGGGAGGAAACCGGAGAACCCGGAGAAAAACCCCTGAGGCACGGGGAGAACATGCAAACTCCACACACACATGGCCGAGACGGGAATCGAACCCGGACCCTGGCGGTGTGAGGCGAACGTGCTAACCACTAAACCACCATGCCCCCTATATATATATATATATATATATATATATATACATATATATATATATATATATATATATATATATATATATATATATATATATATATATATATACTATATATATACATATATATAAATAATACATATAATATTGTGAACAGTATAAAATATGTTCTTTTTAAAAATGTATTCTCAATCCTGTTCCACAGTGCCAGTAAGAGAAGAAGAATCCCCCCCCCCCACACACACACACTCCTTTGTAGAAAACAATTATGTTCTGTATTCCACTTCAAGTGTCTTTTATCAGCTTTTATGTGGGCACACTCAACGATTGCCATCTCCCTTTTGTCCTGTATTTCCTCAGATTTGATTCAGAGAGAATATTTCTAAAGCTTTGCCCATAATGAAGTCTGCCAACGACGTGATGGCGTGGTTCAAATCATCCCATCCACGCTTGCCTTTTGGTTTATGATGAATGGCTTGTTTTTCCCAAGCTGTTGCACAGAATCAAGCAAAACAAATCTGTCAGTATTACAACACTGTGGTCGGATTAACTGCTAACACAAAAAATGTACTAAATACTGTTTATGGCTTTCCAGCAAATGCTTTAGTCATCTGATATTATTCATGACCTTTTAACATTTGGCTGTTGGACTGCATTTTCACTCAGTTATGCAACAGGGGTAACGAGAATCGACAGCAATTCTGGAAAAATCATAATATATTTTAGATCATGTCAAAGATACCTGTCTCATCCCCCCAAAAAGAAGAAAACATTTATAAATTTATAAAAAAATGACTACATGGATGACGTGCTTGAAAATCCTCTAACTCAAATTATATATATATATATATATATATAACGGGGAGTCTGTGCCTATCTCAGGCGTCTATGTGCATTAAGGCAGGATACACCCTGGATGGAATGCCAACCCATCGCAGGGCACACACACACACACACACACACACACACACACACACACACACATTCATACACTAGGGACAATTTTCCAAGGTGCCAATCAACCTACGGTGCATGTTTTTGGACCGGGGGAAACCGGAGAACCCGGAGAAAAAAAAACCCCCTGAGGCATGGGGAGAACATGCAAACTCCACACACACACATGGCCGAGACGGGAATCGAACCCGGATCCTGGCGGTGTGAGGCAAACGTGCTAACCACTAAACCACCGTGCCACATATATATATATCTATATATATATATATATATATATATATATATAGATATATATATATATATATATATATATATATATATATATATTAGATTTTTTAGAGAATAAATAATGTCCTGCTTGCCAGGTGAACAGAATGAGCATTGGTACTTGGTGCCATGGAAACATCCAGCTTGCCAGTTTCTCTTCATGAGCTTGGTGAAATGGCCAGAGCGATGACAAAGCCTGCTCTAATGGTTATCAACCAACTAATACGTTCTATTGTGAAAAAAAAACGTTGAACGTTGTACTTTTCTTACCCAGAATTATTTTACATAAAGCATTCTAAATCGATACATCACTTCCAGTAACAGGATATTTTTTATTCCATTCCTAGACAAAATAGCAAACCAAAACACATACGCATTACAGGAAAATTGTAAATAAAACACAGAGAAACACAGGTCTTCAGTTTCACGCCACTCATTTTTAAAGTCATCTTTTTAATGGATAGCATTGGATTCACTCGCACATGTAATATTTTCCTGCACAGCCTTAGCATATATAATCTAACACTGTCATTCCATAATAAATACATTTACATTGATATTTTGTCTGGAAGCTCTATCAGAGCCGACGCCTGAGACGCCTGAGATGTTAGAAGGGTTTGAAATATAGCACCTGATCATGTTCTGTCCATAATATTCAGCAGAATATCAACCGGACAGTCATGAAAATGAAAAAATACATTTGTTTTCTCTTGCCTGTGCCGCTGGCAACACGCCAGGCTTCCCGTGCAATTCATGAAAAAAAGAAAGATCCCAAATGGAGACTTCATTTATAAGTATAACTTTAATTTAGATACAGTGGAATGTTTACCATAAAGTATTTCAGCCCGATAAACCACAGGATGATGAGGAACTAAAGCCCTAGCATTGGCATACTTAAAGTCAGTACGTTTAATAGCTGAATGGAAGCTGTTGAAAAGAAATATAGCTTTTGGGCATCATGTATAATTGGTATAATTACTGAGTGAAATGAAGTATTATTTGTTAGCAGACAGTATAATTACAGTAACCTTAAATTCAGTTCTTCAAAATGTCGATAAGACAGTGTTTTAAGTCGTGAAGAGATTCAGGTGAAAGGAGTCTTACAAAATCCTTCTTGTGAAAGCTGACATATATATATATATTTTTTTTTATTATTTATCAAATACATTTAAAACTAGGGGGCACGGTGGTTTAGTGGTTAGCACGTTCGCCTCACACTAACCAAGGGTTGGAGGTTCGATTCCCCCTCGTCTCGGCCATGTGTGTGTGGAGTTTGCATGTTCTCCCCGTGCCTCAGGGGTTTTTTCTCCGGGTTCTCCGGTTTCCTCCCCGTCCAAAAACATGCACGGTAGGTTAGGTTGATTGGCACCTTGTAAAATTGTTCCTAGTGTATGAATGTGTGTGTGTGTGTGTGTGTGTGTGTGTGTGTGTGTTTGTCCTGCAATGGGTTGGCATTCCATCCAGGGTGTATCCTGCCTTAATGCCCATAGATGCCTGAGATAGGCACAGACTATATATATATATATATATATATATATATATATATATATATATATATATATATATATATATATATATACAACCACTTTGACTGAAGTTGGGCTTTAATAATGCCTCCACCCCAAACCCACAATTACGATTTATGATTATTTATTAGCATGATTCATACCTTTATTAAAAGAAGATGTAGGAATGAAATACATTTAAAACTATGCTATGTTGTTGGTTTTGAAAAAAGAAAAAGAGCTCGGTGGATGTTCATTGATTAAGGTATAATACAGAACCAAAAATGAACTCTGGAATAAAGACTAGATGGATCTTTGATTTTGATTAATGACGGCTGACATATTTTGGAAAAGTATTCAGTGTTATATTCCTGTTGGTTCACATCCAGTTTGTAGACACATATGGTGTTGATCTAGTGTATTTATTGTGTCCAAATTAATAGCTATCTCTTCCAAAGTAAGAGTTACTGGCTGTAATTCAACACACAGCAAAGTTAAAGAGGGAGTTTGAGGAACATTTCTATTGAAATTCACAATTTCCACATCCACACAATCCAGCAACGTTCCTTCTTTCTACGTTGGTAACTTATTATTTATGCACATTCCACTGTTATTGGCCTCTATACAGTGACCACAATCAAAAATTAGAAGGCTTACATTTCATTAGTACACAGCAAAGGTTTCTATTTTATTTGTAACATAAGCATTGATAGATAACAGAAGACATATTTTGAAACAAGAATGTTCCAAAAGCCTGGTCATTTATATGGACTTCAGTACTTGATTCTGATTGGCTGACAGATATTCTAACGTCCACAATTGGAACAGATGATAGTTCCATATCACTTTAAATGAACTGAAATGGCATAAATGGTAGTTCACTGTCCATCACAGAGCACTGATCTAACAAACAACATGACAACTTTAACTTTACATTTAACATGTATTCTTTCAAATAAATAAATGAATGTATATCAGAAACCAGACCCACACTGCAGGGGCTGCTGGGAACATATTGATAATTGTAAGTTTTCTGATACATCCATTATTAGAGATAATAGGACAAACAGGACAAACAATTACTGATACTTAACAGGCTTTTCCATTTCTATTGCAATGACATGCTCTCTCTCTCTCTCTCTCTCTCTCTCTCTCTCTCTCTCTCTCTCTCTCTCTCTCTCTACAAAGTAGATCTACACAGATTTGGGTGTACAGTAATTTACAGTACCACAGAGTACAACATTAGATTCCCCGATACAGAGCTAAATATGAAATAAAGTACAAAGGCATTGTCTTTCTTATAATAAATACTTGTGTAAGATAGCATAGTGGGGCACGGAGGCTTAGTGTTCAGCACTTACGCCTCACACCGCCAGGATCCAGGTTCGATTCCCATCTCGGCCATGTGTGTGTGGAGTTTGTGCATGTTCTCCCCGTGCCTCAGGGGGTTTTTCTCCGGGTTCTCCGGTTTCCTCCCCCGGTCCAAAAACATGCACGGTAGGTTGATTAGCACCTTGGATAATTGTCCCTAGTGTATGAATGTGTGTGTGTGAATATGTGTGTGTGTGAGTGTGTGTGTGTGGGTGTGTGTGTGCCCTGTGATGGGTTAGCATTCCATCCAGGGTGTATCCTGCCTTAATGCCCATAGACCCCTGAGATAGGCACAGACTCCCCGTGACCCGAGGGAAGATCGGATAAAGTGGTAGAAGATGAATGAATGAATGAATGAAAAGTGTATGAAATTGCTAAAAAGTGTAAGAGAGCATAGTGGGGCACGGAGGCTTAGTGTTTAGCACGTACACCTCACACCGTCAGGGTCATGTGTGTGTGGAGTTTGCATGTTCTCCTCGTGCCTCAGGGGGTTTTTCTCCAGGTTCTCTGGTTTCCCCCGGTCCAAAAACATGCACGGTAGGTTGATTGGCATCTTGGAAAATTGTCCCTAGTGTATGAATGTGTGTGTGTGTGTGAATATGTGTGTGTGTGAGTGTGTGTGTGTGTGCCCTGCGATGGGTTGGCATTCCATCCAGGGTGTATCCTGCCTTAATGCCCATAGACTCCAGACTCCCCGTGACTCGAGGGAAGATCAGATAGAGCGGTAGAAGATGAATGAATGAATGAATAAATGAATGTAAGAGAGCATGTTTGTATCAGTTTGCATTTATTAAAGAGTTTTTATTTAGTTTATGTTAATGGGTTTTTGTGTATGGTCAAAACATAAGAACATTGTCATGAGATTTGTGTGTGTGTGTGTTTTTGATCATTTTATCAAGTTGTTCAGATCCTGACACACACCCAAATCATTAACTTCAAAAACGTACAAGGAACTCAACAATCCCAACAAAAACAACACAATCTACTCACAATCTACGGATCAGAAGAATCCACTCTCTTTATGGTTGTTTACACACTGGATATCTTTGCTGCAACCTGAATTCAAGTGGGAAAAAGAAATAATCAATTCTTTTTACGCCAACGGTGGCTCTGTTTCAGGCAGCGCGAAATCCCAGTGTAGCACAAAGCCAATGAGAGCGAGTGTCCACAGAGGATTGTGTAACATCCATTATCTTGCTGAGAAAATCAAGAATCGTCTTAAATATGTAATATTAATCATCTTAAAAATGCATACAGGCGTACAGGTGTCCAAACGCAGTATACTTTGTACTGTAGATGCTTGGATTTAATCCACCAATCATCCACCAATGATTTAATCCACCAAACATAGAAATCAAACAAATGCAGACACCCATGCAACTCTTCCATCTGTTTATTTCATCCAAAAAGATCCGAGATTCAGAACTACTGCACCACTGTACTCTCTGTTATCAAAGGACTCCCAAAAAATGTCCTATAAAGACTGATATAAAAGATACTTCATATGGCATGCCTATTTTAATCCGGATGAAACTTTGGTAAATCCAGACAAAAAAAAGGTCATTCTGAATCTAATGGTCGCAACACAGCTCACAAAGATTTGGCAGAGGGCCACGCTTTACCACTTTCATTTCCTGGTGTTTTTTTTTGAACACCAAGTGAAAGTTGTTGATTGCATGATCATTTCAACACCTGGACTCTTCAACTGCAAAGCTATACTGTAGTAAGAGACAGAGTGAGCACTTTAGCATAAGTTGCCCTAAAACCTGTACATATATGTTAGCATTGATAGTGTCTTTACAGATGTTCAAGTTTTTCAGAAATAAATTAAAAGTTGACCACAAGTCCATTTTAAATGAGTTTTGGCGCATATTCACATACACAGTCTTCTTTCTAATATACAGTAGAGTATTATAGTATAGTATGGTATAGTATGGTATAGTATAGTATAGTATAGTTTAGTATAGTGAAGTGTAGTGTAGTGTAGTGTAGTATAGTATATTATAGTATAGTATAGTGTATTGTAGTGTAGTGTAGTATAGTATAGTCTAGTATAGTGTAGTATAGTATAGTATAGTGTAGTGTAGTATAGTATAACAGTATAGTATAGTATAGTATAGTATAGTATAGTATAGTAGTATAGTAGTATAGTAGTATAGTATAGTGTATGTAGTGTAGTATAGTTAGTAGTATAGTATAGTGTAGTAGTGTAGTATAGTATAGTGTATAGTATAGTATAGTATAGTATAGTATAGTATAGTATAGTATAGTATAGTATAGTATAGTGTAGTATAGTATAGTATAGTGTAGTGTAGTATAGTATAGTATAGTAGTATAGTAAGTAGTAGTAGTATAGTATAGTATAGTGTAATAGTAGTGTAGTATAGTATAGTATAGTATAGTATAGTGTATAGTATAGTATAGTGTAGTAGTTAGTATTAGTATAGTGTATATAGTATAGTAGTATGTAGTATAGTGTAGTGTAGTGTAGTGTAGTGTAGTATAGTATAGTCTAGTATAGTGTAGTATAGTGTATTATAGTATAGTAGTGTAGTATACTATACTATACTACACTATACTATACTATACTATACTACACTACACTACACTATACTACACTATACTATACTATATACACACCACACACACACACACATATATAGATATATATATATATATATATATATATATATTATATATATATAATAGATATATATATATAGTGTAGTATAGTATAGTAGTGTAGTGTAGTATAGTTAGTAGTATAGTATAGTATATATAGTGTAGTATAGTATAAGTTAAGGTGTTGGCGACCAGAACATCGCAGGTTCAAACCCCACAACCACTAAGCTGACCACTATTGGGCTTCGTGGGGCCTTGAGCAAGGCCCTTAACGCTCAATTGCTCATTTGTAAGTCGCTCTGTAAATGTAAATGCATTAACTTGTGTTTGTGCATGATGTGGTGAACTGTGTTCATAAACAGGGATTTTATAATATGTTGATGATGAGTTATTCAACAATGCCATTTAATCTAATTTGATTTGGGTTTTTTTCGAATATGTTCCACACTTTTTTAATTTTTAATTTTTTAATTTTTTAGACACTAAGATGCTCTTTTTTATACCCAATCTTGCTACTGACCTTTTGACAGTTATCCCAATTAGTTGCACAATGTACCTCCAGCTGTTTCTTTTAAGTAACAATTGCGTTTTTCCAGCCTTTTTTTTTTTTGTTAATTTTTTGTTAATTGTTTAATTTGTCGATTTATTTAAAGATCTTGCAGTCATTAAAGTCGAAATTGCCCATTCTTTTCCTTAAATTAGTGCATTTCATTAAACATTTGCTGCTCTCAGTGTTCTTTTGTAAGTTAAAATGTAGGCTTTTATAAGATAAGCTTATAAATCATTGCGTTATGTTTTTAGTTCGATCTTAGACCGGGACACAACTTGCAGAACATTTTATTAATACTGTCAAAAACAACAACAACAACAACAACAACATGCATATCCATATATGCAGAAAAAAAAAACAGATCGAAACCAGATTTTAATCATTTTTTAGGGTCATTCATGTTCCTTCTATGCAACAAACTAGGTATGATCAAACTAATATGTACTAAACGTTATTTCCATTGTCACATTTCCTTTAGCGTAAATAAGAATTTTCTACACTCTTAGCATCTGGACTCGGTTTGTTTCCCCGAATATTCAACTGCACACTTTGCCATGCCTCTTGTAAAACTTGCCCATGGTGTTCTTCTCTAGTTCACTACAGTATTTCTTTCAGACCTTATGATCCACTTCATCCTAGACATGTCAATAATACAATTTAGCCGTAATGAGCGGACAGGACATTCCTAATAGCGAACACTCCAGCTGACTGTTGACTCTTTGTCTTGTTGTATGTGACGCTGACTTTTATTATACGATCTGAAGCGAGACTATTAAAAAGAAGATTGTATTCAGATCAACCACATCACTTCCTAATCCTACATTCATTTCATCAGGACCTCATCTTCAACCTGCCTGTAAATAACCCCAGATTCATAATATCATTATTTAATCTAATATTAATCATCTAATTCATAATCTAATATTAATAATCTGAATTACACAATAAACAAAAACAAACACTTTCCTGGAGCCTCGATCATTTTTTTTTTCAGGAACGTTTTTTCTGTGGCTTATAAAAAGGAAAATCAAAAAGATCTGCTAAACAAGCCTGCTTTTGTAGTACCATGAAATAAAATGAAAAGGCAGCTTTAGGGCTGCAGATGTTTGCTTTTACACATGCAATCAAGGTGAAATCCTTTTATGGTTGCAGATATATTGTGTAACACTGCTGCAGGTCTTCAAAGAGTTCCGACAGACAAAACTATGAAATGCAATTTTTATGTTTTTGAACTTTGGAACAGTGAGGCACGGTGGCTTAGTGGTTAGAACGTTCGCCTCACACCTCCAGGGTCCGGGTTCGATTCCCGTCTCGGCCATGTGTGTGTGGAGTTTGTGCATGTTCTCCCCGTGCCTCAGGGGGTTTTTCTCCGGGTTCTCCGGTTTCCTCCCGGTGCAAAAACA